>CALNVZ010003014.1:8814920-8890311 GCA_940671915.1 Paracentrotus lividus | reverse complement strand
TCTGTTCGTTACTTGGTTTTTCTTTTTTTTTACAAACAAAAGTTCTTTCGCCCAATTGGTTCTTTCCCATTGTTCTCAACTTTCTGAATTGATTGGAATATTTCAAAAATGAGCAAAACGATTGCATTGTCAACAAGCTTCTCCCCTTACTTCTTTGTGTATCTTTCATATATATTTTATATATTGAAAACCCTACTTTTTATTCCTTCCCATCTGATTTCATAATATTACTGACGTCATTTTAAGATGCCATTGCGTTTTGAAGGTTATTTGGGCCCCCTATTAGCACAAACAAAGGGATAGGACACAAGGTATGTTGAACTATCTGTCTGCTTTTCCTCCAAAATATTCGGGATTTCTTAGTGTAGTATTCGGGATTATTACCTTATAAATTAGTAAAAAACTATACACATGAAATGCTTCATTAGCTGAGTCAACAACTTCTGGTCTAAAAATTAAATTTTTATATATTGTTCTAATCTACAATTTATAAGCTTTCTCTTCTCAATGTAACGGGGCCAAAAAACAACAATACATGGTTTCTTTTTAAAATAAACAAAACCACAAATTCGTTAAAATTTTCATCATTCAGTCTCGTTAATATTAATTTACCAACTGCTTTTAACTCAATTTAAATCAATTACGAGAAGTCAGTGTCGCGGCTCGCAGGCGCAAGGACTAAGGGCGCGCCGCCACGGACAGCGCCGCGAGCGCGCTAAAGTCGCGGCAAGCAAAAATTAACTGCGTTCATTCTCTCATGTCCAGCTCTTGTACTAGAAAAACACCATCCCGGTAAACACCGAGCACTGTTTCTTAAAAATCCAAGTTCAGGCCAGATGGATATGTTGAATCATTTAATAAAAAAAAAAAAAATAAATATTGATAAATGCCATTCACCCTTTCTGAAAACACTTACAACATGTTAATTTAGCTTGCCTTTCTTCCCTTTTTCTATAGAATCCAATAAATAAACGGCTACTCAGTCTTTTTATTTTAATAAACAGGGTTTATAAATCCCCCAGTTTTAGTGTGTTTGTACACTAGTTAGTACTATATGTTGGACTCTATTACCATAATGGAAATTTGAACCAATCTTCTTGCCACAGCTCTCTTTTTAAGGCTTCTCCTTTATAATGGCGACATTATGCTTGTTTTAACACTTTAATGTTTTTACCAAGCACTGGATATTTAAAAAAAAGCGGGACCTTTTCCAACATAGTCTCTGTTTTTTACTACCTTTTGCTACTTTCCTATTGGCCTTATCAACCGAATGCATATACAGGATCCTCTTCATTTTACATGTTTCTAGTAAAATAATAAAACCAGGCACGTTACAATAAACTTAAGAACCAATAGCTAAGGCAAACAAGCTTCTACCATTTTCTTTTAAAAAATTGAAATTTTTCCCAAACTTAGTTCCATCTATCCCCAGCTTGCGAGCAAAAAATATATTGCTGGTTTCCCTAAAACCCTCCCCAGCGCCGTAATTAGGCAAAAGTTATAAACAATGTTTTGGGGCAAAGCTGCTAACATGTTGGAAAGACGTTCAAAAATCCTTGGCCAAGTTAAATAATGGTTTAGGGGGTGGCGGTTCAAGCCCCAGAGCGTATCTTTATTTTTTTTCTTTTTTTTTGGCAAATTTTTTTTTTCGGCAAAAAGGGGGGCCACTCTCTTTTTTTCCACCAATGAATGGAATTTTTCCAGGCACGGCCTTTTAAGATACGATAACCTTTTCAAAGAGCGGGGCGCCAAACCACCTATCCTGTTAATCCTTAAGCGCAAATATCTTTCTTCTTGAACTTCCTTCAGGCGAAGAAAACATTTCAAAAGCTTTCCAGAAAACATGTATACTTTTGTTGGAACGAGTTCTTATACAAACTAAATTTTTTTAAAAAAAAAGTTTTACCAACGCCACTACTTTCTATGCTGCAAGCAAACGTTCGCCCACCCCATTAGTACCATAAATTTAAATTTTTCTGCTAGTCCTATTAGTTCACGTCACACACAAACAGACTGCGCGCCCTAAACATTTCTAAAAAAGGCACTAGGGCCCCCCGTTTGTGAGTTCTAATCACAAGAAAGAAAGGGAATACTAGAGAGGCGAAAAAATCCTTCCGTTTCCTCATACACTGCAAATTCACATAAGGTCCTTCTAAGAATAAGGCCACTTGTTTGAACCTTGAAACATCCTATCCAGCACCATAAACGGCAATTAGAATTAATCCCTCGTCGTTTATTTGGCTTCTTATATGTAATTTCATTCCTTGGGCAGGAAACAATCTTGGATTTACATTTCTGGCGCATTTTTTTGTTCACCTCCATAAAATTAAAAAATAAATCCAAAGGGAAAGAAAGTAAAAGCTAGGCGCGGCACCTTTGCAGGAACACTCAGATTCCAGGGTTTAATGCGGCCAATTTGAAAGTCCACAACTCGTTCCTCGAAAAAATTTCAAAAAAAACCTAAGGAGGGAACAAGGGCGACAAGACAGCAAAATTCATAAACTTTGCAAATTTTCAACTTATCACCGGAATATTGAATCTTGCAAAAATCTCTTATTCAGTTTGTTAGCCTTGTATGCTTTTTTTTTCCAAATTTTTTTAATCTCCTTTTTTTCCTTTATTAAAAGCCAAAAAAAGACAAAGACTTCCAGGGGGAGCCCTGGGATTCGCCAGCTCCTTTTATTTATATCAAGAGCACGCGTTTTGTTTTATCTTTATTCTTCTTTTTAAAAAAGCAATCCAAGGGTAATTAAAACTATGCTATAAATTTAGAGCAGCCCCAAAAAAACTATGTTAAAACATAATAAAGAAAAATCAAAGCACTAAAAAACTTAATATGCATAAAATCTATAAGTGAAACAGCATCATTACCAAACCTTCCTAATGCGTCACTAAGTCCGGTGTATTACCCCAGTCCAAAAATTCTGTCGAAACTGTTGGAAGGGGAATAAATGCTCTAGCTATTTGAATTTTTCGGCAAAAAGCTTAACTCATTTCCCAATCAGATCTTATTTTATATATGCTGTCGTACGGTATCCTTATGCTTGTTTTGTAAAGATCTGGCGAAATTTCGCTTTTTGTAAGCTTCTTCATTGTTTGAAAATTTTATTGCTACAGCACTTCAATGGTCCTGTTTGGCTTCTTTGCAGCCGTGTATTCTTCTTGTTTTCTGTTTTTGTTTCATATTAATATCATATTCAATTATCTTGATAACTTGCACAATTACTTTCATTTAAATGTATTAAATCCTACCTTTACAAATGAGAGCGGGTCTCTTTACTACTTACAATTTTACATTTTCCAGGCACAAAAACCTGGGAAATTAACTAAAACATTTTTGGACTACAGGAGTTTTGTATGAAAAATCTTTATTAATTGGCCATTTAACTCTTGGGCCATTCGTATTTCACAACAAAAAGGTGCTCCCCATCCATTCTTAACATCTTGATTGCTTTTACACAACACTTAATGGCGCTTAAGGCAAAAAAAATCAGGACACCTCAAATTTTTCGGGAAAACTCAAAGAGCTAGCATTTCCCTTAATTACTCAGAATCTCTTTTGGTTTAGAAAACTTATTTTAAATAAAAACATGCTTTATCCGTGGTACCTAATGCGAACGAAACATCTCCGACTTAAGCACCATCACACTGTTCCCTTACAATTAAAACACGAATTCCAGGTCAGGGTAAATCGCGTAAAAAACATTGTCAAGGGGGGAAAAAACGCACTGTCGCCATACATCTTCAGCACGATATGAAATTTCACACATATTTTAGCTAAAGCCATAAAGCTTAACACAAGCGGCAGGAAAAACTTAAAGCTTTAGCTTCTAACTTCAGACGGGCACACCTTTAGCTGAATATCACGGAATCCTATCCTACTATATCTATCTTGTTCAGGCTAAACAGACACTTTTCACTGAGAAGGCTCGCGCATCGAGTCCCATGGTACATCAGTTGTCCTGTCTGCTGCTGTGCATAAGGACCTCCTCTAACTGTGGACCGGAAAACCGAGTATTTCTCTTGGTGACCTCAGGAAGTTTTGTCATGTATTATTTTAGCTGCGCGCAAAAAAAACTTATGCGGAATGACGTAAGGCATTCCTCATGGCTTACTTCCCATCTCATATCTTCTAATTCCAGCTCCGAGAGTGCATACAGACGCCTTGGTCCTTACCTACAGTTGCTGCAAAATTGAATTTGAGGTATTTAAAAATTAATTTAAAAAAACAACTTATGATTTTGGCACCACGTTATCTTTCTTAAAATTGTGGTTAAAGCATATAGCGATTCTATCAGTCAATCTTAGCAGTTAATCCAAATTTTATTTCGACTCAATCATATTAATTACTTTTTATAGTTTTTATTCTTTTTACTAAAACAACCAAATGCAGTTATTTCATAACTCAACTAAAGACTTACACTGCCTAACCAAAAAGAATATTGATGATTCTATTTGAAAAAATGAGCTGAGAATAGCGGAAAAAACTAAAAGGCAACACCATTTAAAATTTAGGCCAAGGGATTCTAATTTCAATCCTATTTAGTTCCAAATCTCCTTTATGAACTGTTTATTTTCATGTTAAATAGTAGTACCCCATTTTTCTTGAAATTTGCCCACAAATTGGCCCACTGTAGCGCTACGAAAAAAAAAGATCTTCTATTGTTCCCTATTACCACATTATATCAGATTGCACCGAGGCTGTCTAATGGGGGGACCCCAACCTTGTTTTTTTTAAAAAGCCAGTACGCGAACTAGCAAGCTCCATGTATTAAATAAGCCGCACCACCCTTATACCAAATGTCCCCTATCAAAACTACTCTCAATTCTGCCTCGCCATTCCTAACCCAAAACCAAAATTTTCTTGCACACATACCCTGAAACAGCAAGTATTTAATAGTTTCTTATTAAATTATATGGGGGGGAAACCCCCAATATTACATAGATACTTACCACTTAACACAAAACTGAACTAAACTCCAATATACTGGTCTAATCTACCGCCAATCAATCTATAATGAGGTTAAACCCAAAGTTGCAAAACAACATACTTGTCCCTCCAACACTGTTAAGTATATGTTCCTTGGCATAAGCCAATAAGATAAGAGGGTCTATTTATTTAGGGTCACCTCTCCAATCATCTGAGAGTTATCAAAAATGCGGTGATGGAAAAGCTTTCTTTAAGAACTAACAGCTATTTATTAAAACCAACATGGGTCTAATTTTGCGCGAGTTGGTTGTCGCCTTCCACACGTTCGCTCTTCGTTTAAAATTTGGGGGGAAATTGGGGCGGGACGGCCAGGAACAGGAATGGCTATTCATTCAATACACAAATACATTCCCTCTGGGTTCTGTGGCTGCTTGCTTCCATTCATTTTATTAAAGGCGAGTGGACGCATTATTCCTCTTCTTTTTATTTTAAAACTTGGCAAGCGTATATTCTTAGGGAGGGAGGCAGACAAAAAGCCACAACGCTAATACCCAATTATCGACCTTAAAAAAAAGAAGGGGGGGAACCTTCAAGTCCAATTGGGTATTTAACTAAGTCTGCCTGTAGGTGCCAGCATTCTGCAGGCTTTCATTACCAAAATCATATAGGGACAATCGTATTTCAAAGGCCAAAAGGGGCATTTCGCTATTCCCAACAGTCTTATGCGTAGCAATTCTAAAGGCAGATGCTTAGCCCATGCGGCATCAGCAGAGGTCATGTACAGCGCACTCTTGGTAGTTTTAGCACTTTGCTTTTCTCATGAAAAACTCACAAATATTTCCTGTTCAAAAACACAATCATGTTTGGCTATAGCAAAGTATCAATTTCAAAAAACCTTTATTTCTCGCACATATTTTTAAAGATGTTATTAAATTCTCTTTTAAGAAAAAAGTAAATGACATCCACATTCTCTTTTACGGTATTCTACGAACAACTACGCCGAGAGACAATTTAACACCCCCCCCCCCCACCGAAAAACAACTACCCTGTTCACCCCACCCCAAAACAAAAAAAATTCCAACCCTAAGCCCTTCGTCAACATTCTTCAGGGCCTTGCGCCTGCCGTGTAGTTTATTGGGCGAGAGTCTTGCTGGTTACACCAATTTTTTCGTTCTACGGCCAGGTTTCCAAAACACCCGCGTGAAACCCCGGTTACTTTCTCGGGCCACGATTTCTTTAGCCCACACGCGTACACACGCCATCAGTCTGATATTGTTGCGAGTCGAGCCATGATCAAGGAAGAACGAGGCTAGTTTTGACATTTCCTTGCTCCAAAAAACTTACTGGTTTACCCGCTGCGAGATTCCATCGGGCGTCATTGCATCACCGCCAAAGGTACATGCAGCAAGAACCCACTAGTAAGGGGCGGAAGGACCCAGCCAGCTTTGCGGGGCGCACAAGTTCAATCGCAATTAAACCCGCTCGAAAGTAGCCCAGATTGTCCCGTTGGATATCCTATGGCGGCGCCAAAAATATGTTATTGAACGGTCTCAACCAACGGACAACGCAACAGGTTTATTCTAGGGAAAGCTTTGAGAAAAAATGATAGACGTTTCTCAGGGGCTCCGCAACCAATGAAATAAGCACACAAAACTTTTAAAAACCCCACCGGCAAGCGTAAAAAAACCCAACCGTAAACTTTAGGGGCCAAACAAAACCACTATGGTATACCATCACGTGGCCCCACCCCGTTAGCGCGGCATGTTCCTCCTGTAACGTAACAGTTACAGCAGTTTCGCAGCTTGCCACGCGCCTGAGCCGCAAGTCACACGCAATACGACGCAAGTAGACGGTTAACTTGCACTCTTGCAGAGGTTAAGACACATGCAAACATTTGCAAAAATCAACTTGTTTGCCACAGAAATCTTTTGTTGCTGCTGGAAAATGCCTGCTCGCCAACTCGCCTGTAACTCAAATACGCAAGGCTGAGTGTGACAGGGGCCTTAACTCTGTACCTATTAAACCATAATGATATTTTTGGGAGGTAGTTGTTCCTGAGGTAAATATCCAGGAAATAGTTGTCTGAGATGCTATTTTGTTTGACTTTACGTCAGCCAAAGCCTTTAAAAGTTTCATATCTGTATTTTTTCTTTGTTTTCATCACTCACAGATTTTATATTAACTCTCTTTCATCCTTTTCTCATCTTGCTGACTATCTTTGTTTTCCCTCTCCCTTCTTTTTCTCTTCTCTCTCTTTTGAATCATATTCATTTTTTTTTCTTTCCAGGAGCTGTCAGCTTGTAGGTGCATCTCATGCAAGACATATTCAGGAACTTCCTGGATCACAAGACCACCCCCAAGAGGTGACACATCTAAGAAGACAGGCAGAGAACAAGATGAAAGAACACCCAAGCCTAATTTGGTAGTATTGTATAAAGGATTTGACTGGCCACCATTAGGAACAGAAAGAGAGGTGTTTGTTAAGTGTGCAATCTTGTAGTTCTAATATAACTACCAAACCAATATCTACAAGGAATCCTCCGGTTTCCCTGTTTCAAATGGATTTTGGTAACTTTCAAAAAACAAGAGCAATTAGATCAAGATTAATAAAATTATATTGCTCCAACAGTAAAAACAAACTACTGAAAGTTTCGGATCAAATGGAAGTCATTTACTACCTTAAAACAGTGTAACAAGCGATGCTAAGCATACAAGGCCGAACAACACCTGTAATGTACTACCTCTCTGTGGAAGCTCAGCAGGCCTGCTTAGTCCGCTAGGGACGGGGACTACACAACAGGAAATGGGTGTATGTTGTGCTGTTGTTGAAAAGCACATGGTTTTATAATCCATTCGGGGATGGGTTTACAAAATTTGAGTATGAAATCATTGATATCTCGAAGGTAAAGCAAGCCATTAGCTTGCAATTTTGAAAAGATACCAGACTGACCTAAGAGTTTATAATTATGTTGGCAAAATGAGCTAAATCAAATAAATTGCGATTTGAATATAATTCAATGTTACTACATCCCTTTAAGACAGAGAGAGAGCAAGATAAAGAACGCAACGCTAGTGATGATCAAGGAAAAGATGCTTCCGGAATTAACCATATGGGAATGAAAAAATTCAGCAGTGAAAGGGTTAATTTTCGAGTATGGTATAATGTGTTTGGACTGACACACAAGAAACAGATTGAGAGGTGCGAATAATTGTGCATAAACCTGCTAATCGGCCAAGACCGATTGTGAATCCTCTTATTGCTCTTTCTGACATCCAGTTTTCAGCTCATTTGTTCCCTCGTCTTCACCATCAATTTTTCCAACAAATCATGCTGGATTACCACATTATGAAACTGTTCACAGCCCGGTTTTGGGTGCCAATAGCAGTGACAGCATTCCTTGTGCTGCTTCATTGTACATCACTTTTGACAGCTCTCCATATAATTTTGTTATTAATAGTATTATTACCACTGGACTATCTTCCAGTTTACCAAGTTATTATAATTTGTCCATGTTTCTTTCCTGGCGACATAGTAACAATGTATTCAAACAACCTGTAATAAAAGAATAAAAGATATGAACTACAATACATGGAATACAATACTATGTCAGGCAAGCCTCATGCAAGCTTTTAGGTTGTAAAGAACAACCTTTGTTTAAAAAGTATGCTTAAAATTATAATAACTTAGTAACTGGTCTATTGATTTGCTCGTTTTAACCTGACTGAAAGTGAAAAATAATCATTCTTTATGAATAAGGTGAAGAAACTCCAATCACATTGACTTTGTACACAAAATCACGTTTTTGATCCGTTTTTGAAAATTTTGAAAATCTTGCAGCGTCGTAATGGTATGACCAATTTTCGCAAAAATGGTTTCAAAAAAATGCGCTTGATCTGAAAGTATAAAGTCAGCAAGCGGCTCATTCAAAAAAAAAAATTGCGCGGCGGAATGGTCACGGAAAATGTCGAGGGGGGCCATGATGGCCCCCCCCCAGTCTTTTTAGCGCTAAGGGCCCTTGAAAAATAGTTGTTGAAGATTTTGCGCTGTGAAAGTATTGTTTCCTATTTTTAAAGCCAGTGTGTGAACCAACAGCCTTGTATAGCACCACCTCAAGTTCTCAACTACTCGATTCTGCCCTGATTCCTAACCCACAATGCAACATCCTGCACAGTGTAGTCTTATAAATCAGGCTCATTTGAATGTACAAATACCTTTTCACCTCTCAATGAATTCCCACTGATGATTATGTTGCCAAGTAGCAAAGCACATACTTTTCCCCTCAAAACATTTGATTTCCACAATTCAAATTAAATTGTAGGTTAATTCATACACCGTTTTAATAGTTATCTCAAAAGTTATTACTGTAAGACTGGCAGTTTATAACTCACAGTCTATGAGAGTGTTGCTCAGTTCGTCTCACTATATTCAGCAGTACAATGATTAAAGTGTTGCAGGATTATACTGTTTTAGTCATTTTATCAACTGCAGCTACAAATGTACCCCCAAGAAACTGGTGATCTCTACTGTGGAAAATAACTTTCTCATTATTTCACTGTTTTTTTGTTCACATATATTTACAGTGTATATATAAAAGTTAACATAATTATATCTATTACTATAAAATGCCTTGTTGTTTATCATATTTCTTTCTTGTTTATTTCTTTGATCTTTGCAACTCAAAATTTGGTTAGAACATTGTTTTTTATGAAGAATGTAAACGGTTTTTTTGTTTTAATCACTAGCTGATCTATCCCAAATTAAATTTATAGTGTTATATGTTTGTCAATGAAAGATTCCTGAAATTATGACAAAAATTGTTTTAAACATTCCAATGTAAAAGGAGAGAGAAAGATAGAGAAATATAACTATCAATAAATGCAGAGAGAGAGAGAGAGAGAGGAGAGGAGAGGAAGAGATATAGAGAAAGAGAGAAACACAAAATGTTTGGACAGAGAAACGCAAAGACAAGGATAGTGAGATGTGTGTAATATTAAATAAAATATTTGAAATAGATGTACAGGAGAGAGAGAGAGAGAGAGAAACATGAGTACATTAAGAAAATATTTGGATAGAGAAATTCAAAGAGAGAGGTGGAGAGAGAAACGTTGTACCATTAAATAAAATAGGAAATAAGAAGAGCAGAGAGAAACGAGTACATTAACTAGAAAGTTTGACATTCAAATAGAGAGAAACATGTGTACAAACTACATTCAATAAAATGTTTGAAAAGAGAAATTCTGAGACAGATAAAAACTATATTGGGACTGAGAGCTCCAAAGAGAGAGAAAGAAAAACATTGGTACATTAGATAATATGTTTAGAAAGAGAAATTCACAGAGGGGGAAAAATGAGTATATCAAATAATATATTGGACAGAGAATAGAACTTCAAAGAGAGAAACATTTGCACATCCAGTGGAATGTTTGAGAGAATCACAAAGAGGAATAGAAAGATGGGTAGGCGACATTAAATAAAATGTTTAGAAAGATAAATGATTAGAGAGAGAACTAAACAAAACATGAATATGTGGATAGAGAAATGCGAAGTGAGAGAGAGAGAGCAAAAAAAAAAAGAAAAAAGAACATTAATACATTAAATGAAGCGTTTCAGAGGAATGCATGCAAAAAAAGAGAAAGAAACCGGAGCACATAAATAAATTATATACTGGACAGAGATATTAATGCAGAGACTATGGTGGGAGTGGTATAGTATTAATAAAACTAATGATATATGATTATTTAGATGGCACTTTTCCAGTTAAACTGCTCAAAAGCGCTTTACAGTTTATACGCAAAGTATTATGACAAATCTAGAGACATAGAAGTTGGAGAAGCTATTATGCTTTCCGTGACGTAAAAATGGTATTGCGACAAAATAGTTTTCTTTCGTTGTTCAAAGATGTCTCAGAAGCAGACGGAGAGCAATGTCTCCCTCTATCGCGGGGAAATGAAATCAACATTTAAATTTTCTCCACAAAGTCAACATAAATTTTATCAAAATTTCAAAACATTGACAAATGACCGATATGAACGTTTTCTCTCATTCCCTGTTATTTTATGATCGCTACATAAAAGTAGGCCTACTACCCTAAGCTTTAATCCAAGGCATGGTAGCTTTACAGTGCGTCCAGAAAAAGCTAAAAAAAAACTTTTATATATTTTTAAGCTTTTTTTAAAAAGCGGAACAGTAGGTATTTTGTTCTCAGTAATACCATGCCTCTGATTGCAAGCTTTGTCTCCAGCAGAGGATCGCCAACTATTGGGTCAAACCATTTACAACTTATTGTTTGTTATTTAGTGCGAGGGTCGCATAGCGATCCACCATGAAAATTTGGGGGGTTCTAACAGACATATACGAGTAAAAAGGGACACTTTTTTTTTATACAGTGCGTCCCAAAAAGAACATATACACTTTTCAAATGGCTATCAAAATAAAAAATATTGATTCCTGGGGACAATGTTTATATGTTTATAAATCTCATATCCTCAACTATCATTATGACACAAAAAATTCGAAAATAACGCATTCTTCAGTGAGCAATGCCCACTTTTGTGAAGGACACAAAAATTAGCCTGGCGCAGGAATTCGCTATTCATTTATCACCTTTGTATGGCACGCCATTAGGTATTCAACTAATAATGGAATAAATACGCTAACAAGAGAAAAGATATGCCGAAAGTCAGAAATAAAACAATCAATATTACGCAGAAAATTATTTTCTTCCGTTTTGTTGTCATATCATTGATTTTTGTTTTGGCTTCAGTTTATTTTAGTTTTTGTTGGCCGATTTATTTCGTTATTAGTTGAATTCTTAATGGCGTGCCATACAACGGTAATAACTGAATACCGAATTCCTGCGCATGCTAATGTTTGTGTCCTTCACAAAAGTGGGCATTGCTCACTAAAGAATGAGTTATTTTCGGAATTTTTTGTGACATAATGATAGTTGAGGATATGAGCTTTATATTTCTAAATTTTTTTCCCCAAGAACCATATATTTTTTATTTGGTAGCCATTTCAAAAGTGTATAGTTCTTTTTGGGAAAGCACTGTATATAGTATTAACCGCGCCCCTTAAAAAAAAAAAATCATATAAATTCTACTCTATGTGAAATGTAAAGTTAACGTACACCAATGTGCGGCATTAAATCGTAATTAAACAAGGCGCGTCCATTATTTAAGAGGCCAGACCCAACAAAGTGACGTTGGAAATACGGCTGAGAAGCGCAGAAATTTATACAGCGGGCTGCATTAGCTCATGCACAAAAACTCGCGTAAGAAGACTTCCCTGTAGTGGAATGGTATTGTCCGTTCGTTTGAGCAAACTACTTGTGGAGATGAAAAAAATTGATGAACTTTTATCATGGTGTTATAGTTGGTAGATTCTCCAGACCAGATGGAGGAAATACACATTTGGGCAAGCTTATAACATGATTGTGCTGAAGTTGTAATCAGAATATGCAATTCATATTGATGCTCAAAACAATGACATAGATTGTGAACTTGTCACAAGTCTTGCGAAGACGCCGTTCACATGTTTCTATGCGATATGCATGTGATAAGCGTAAATATTGACCAGTCGAGGAAAGAACCTCTTATGATTATGTTCAAAGTGACAGGACTTTTTTTAAATCAATTAAAATGAATGTACCATCTCCGGAAAGCTTTTAATTGCCCTGCGAATAATAAGCTATAAAAGAATAATGCGCCATCGAGGATCGAAACTATGCAGCGCATGAGCTATTTTGAGAGCAAAATATACCATTATATTTTAGCTAATACAAGGGGCATTTTTTTTGTCATTAAAAGGGGCACTTTTTGGGCCCATGAAAAAAATGGGGCACTGTGCCCCCTGCCTCCCCTCCGGTTCCGCTGCCTCTGGTCATGATGTATATTTTATATCTTTCACGTAAATATTTGCAGGAGAAAAATCAACAACAATTCTGTAATTTTACACGCAAGATCTGCTGACAGCATTTTGCTGTAAAAAATACTTGTTTACACTGCACGCATATAGAATAAGATGATCAAAACAATGGGAACAGAATTGAAATACCGGAGCAAGGAAGTAACTTTATGTATTCACTGTCATTGAGAGACTGGATGAAAGAAACCCAACAATGATCATTAAAAATGGTAATGAATCTTTAGTTTCTGAGACAAAGTTGTGGTTGTTGTCTTTTTTTTGTTGCATCCTCCCATATCTCACTTCTCATTCTGTGCCATTCATACAATAATTGCTTGCTTTTCACACAGAGAAAATTACTTCTCATCTGGATTCTGCTTTTTCTTGATACTAAGTAATGTTTAAACTATTTACTTAATCTGGAACTTCGAAGAGTAAAATAATTATATAAAAGTAACAATAAAATTCTTTAGACTTATTTACACATGGTATAAGAAGAAGGGTCAATCTGACCCCATTCTGGGCCCACTATACACTAAAAAGGGTTCCATTGAGCACCCTTTTTTTGCCACAATAGCAGCACCCTTTTAGGTGCCCATGAACACCTTTGGGGTGCCTACTTTCAATTAAGGGTGCTTATCAGCACCCTCAATTAAGGGTGCTTATCAGCACCCTAAAATGGTTAAGGTGCTGGTGAGCACCCTTTTTTGTACTAAAAGGTGCTAATGGGCACCCTTTTAGTAGGGTGCCGCTATTGTGGCAAAAAGAGTGCTCAATGGAACCTTTTTTTTTCTTACAGTGAGGCCACTGATCAATTATCGATCAATGGACCCAAAACGGAATCATTTTGAAACTTCATTACTGGAGTGTACATTGTGGTTAGATAAAGTCACATTATTTTGTGCAGAATGACGTATGACCAAAAACCAGACAGTAACTTAATTTACTCTTCAATACACCTTATACTCGGCCTATATCAATCAGTATACGAACATATTTTATTCACTTTCGAATGGTTTATTATATACAATAATCTAAATATATTACTAGCCGTATTACACTTTTTTTACGAGTGGTAAAAACACATTAAATTATATATGCATGCATTATAAAATAAATTCTAATGATAACAAAATTATAAGTCTGTACTTATCCTGGGTGACTGCCCTCGGGGCGAAAAGGGGAGGAAACCGGAGTGAAAGAAAAAAAAAAGAGTAGAAAAAACTGTGAAGAGAAAGGGAAAAGTGGAGTAAGAGGTGGAAAGGGGAAGAGAGAGAGAGAGAGAGAGAGAGAGAGAGAGAGAAGAGAGAGAGAGAGAGAGGGGGGGGGGGGAAAGAGAGAAACATAAAAGGGAGGAGGAGGAAATGGACCAAAAAAAAAGAAAAAAAGAAGAAAACTCGATACTGGGTGCGCTAAATTCATGTTTAACTGATAGGGGCACCAAATTGATCTTAAACTGGGCGCAAATTGACATTTTATCTTAGGGGCTCCAAATTGATCCCATCTTATGGGTGTCAAATTGACTCGAAACTATAAAGGGGTGCCAAATTGTTTTTAAAATTAGAGAACCCAAAACTGATTTTAAACTTGGGGGCAGCAAAGTATCATAAATCATTGCCAATGAATTTTTAGGTATCAGGGGTTTCAGATTTTAGGTCAATCTGACACCGGGTGTCAGATTGACCTAAAATCTGAAACCCCTGATACCTAAAAATTATTGATCTTAAACTTAAAAAAAAAACGAACTTTAACTTAACTATGAGTGTCCGGATCGGAAACATATAGGCTGGGACCGGGGCGTAATCGATCTTTCATTAGGGGGCTCCAAATTGGTCTAATTTAGGGGGCGTCAAATTGATCTTAGACGTGTGCCAAATTGACCAGTGAAACAACAAAGGGGCACCGAATTGGTAGGAGACTATAGGGGCGCATTTTGTATTCATGAGAAGATAAACAAAATTGAAACGCAAAATAGTAATCCATGCCGTCTGGTCTCTGCCGAGAGAAAAATTGTCACTCGCACATTTTTTTTCATGTAGGGATTATTACCGTATAACGCCCTTGAGGAGTTGTGGAAATAAAATGTCCCGTTACTACATAATTATAGAAAAATTGCGTCTCGCTTTTTTCTTGTAGGCCTCATGAGGTAATGTTCCTCATAAATAATGTATACATCATGTTCATGGAGGTTATTACCTCCCCAGGTCGCGAAATTCCCATAGAGACCAGTAGAAACTTTTACTGGCTTCTATTGGTGTCACGTAAACCAATATATTCCACTGGTTTACGGAAGTAGCGTTAATGTCAAACCATGCAATACAAACCTTAAACCAGTAGACTCTAATGGAATAAGGACCTGTAGAAACCAGTATAAACGAGTAGGATATACTGGTTTGCACAGTGATATAAAATTACCAATTCAAACTAATATAAACAATTAGAAACCAGTATAGAGTCTATGGTAATAAGACCAATAGAAACCATCACAGACCATTGGGCCCACAAAGATGAAGTCAAACCAATACAAACCATTAGACTCTACCGGTTATACAAGCCATTACAAACCAGTAGGATGTAATGGTTATAAAGTCTCGAAGCCAAACCAATACAAACCATTAGACTCTACCGTTTATACAAGCCATTACAAACAAGTAGGATGTAATGGTTATAAAGTCTCAAAGTCAAACCAATAAACCATTAGAAACAAAGACCAGTATAAACCAATAACATTATGATGATGATGATGAACAGCATTTATTAGGCGCCATTTCTCTGCCATGACATTCAAAGGCGCCTGGCTCCCCAAAAATGTACATGTATTATTATTCACAATATTTCTGGAAAAGATGAGTTTTGAGTTCGGATTTGAAGGTTTCGATGTTGTTCAGATTACGGACATGAATGGGTCATCTTCTGGTTTGCGTATAGCGATATAAAAATTATAAGTCAAACCAGTAAAAACCATTATACTCTACCGGTTATACAAGACCATTACAAACCAGTAGGATATAATGGTTAAAGACTCGGAGTCAAACCGATATAAACCATCAGAAACGCGTGAAGACCAGTAAAAACCAATAAAAAAACAGTATAATCTACTGGTTTGCGTAGCGATATAAAAAATTATAAGTCAAACCAATACAAACCATTAGACTATTACCGGTTATACCAGTAGGATGTAATGGTTATAAAGTCACAAAGTCAAACCAATATAAACCATTAGAAACAAAGACCAGTATAAACCAATAAAATTAATATAATCTACTGGTTTGCGTAGCGATATAGAAATTATAAGTCAAACCAATACAAACCATTAGACTCTACCGGTTATACAAGCCATTACAAACCAGTAGGATGTTATGATTATAAAGTCTCGAAGTCAAACCGATATAAACTATTAGAAACAAAGCCCAGTGTAAACCAATAAATTTAATGTATACTGGTTTGCGTAGCGATATAAAAATACTAAGTCAAACCAATAAAAACCATTATAGACTCTACCGGTTACCACAAACTAGTAGGATGTATAATGGCTATAAAGACTCGGAGTCAACCAATATAAACCATCAGGAACGGAAGACCAGTAAAAGCCAATAAAAAATATATATAATCTACTGATTTGCATAGAGATTTAAAAATACTTAATCAAACCAATACAATACAAACATTATGGTCGACTTGTTAAAAGACCATCGGAAAGCATTAGGAAAAAAGGATTTGCACATTGATCTGTTGATGTAAAAATAAAAAAGGAGAGGAATAATAATAATAATAATAATAATAATAACAATAATAATAATAATAATAATATTGTAAATGGATGGTTATGGGCACTGGACATGTATATTTGTTTTTAATGTAATCATATGTTTATAACAAAAAATTATATAACTATGAAATTATGTTTTATTATTATGTAATGATAATTATATATTAGTTCAAGAGACAAGTACAATGTCATACAGTTTGAACAGGAATATAAAAAAGTCAATATTTGAGATACCATTATAGAGCCCAATGATTTTACAGACCAGAAGAAACCATTAAAAAAACCATTAGGACCTAATGAATATGAATATTCACGATGTATAATCAAAGGGTGTGTGCGAATCAATATTTATATGTGATTTGTTGGAATAAAATAGTGATTCCATTTAATATTTATAAAATATATTATTCTCATACATGTACCACATATGAATTTGAATCAATGAACGAAAATTATAAAAGTTCAACTCTTTGCATAATTACAGGTTATTAATTACTAAACTGATAACATGTAACCAGTAAACTACATGCTCTCCCTAAGTATGGACAAGGTTTTGTATTCCCTAAATGCAAACTGTCAACTTGTTTCCATTGCACATTGGAATCATAATTATTTAGGACACACCATGATCAGGTGTATATTAACATTGCGATAATTAAATTTATTGCAAGTGCTAATTAACACTCTGCTAATTGGATAGAAATTTCAGTTGAGATTTCTATTGGTCTTCTACTGATTCCAGTAGAGTTCCAGTAGACAAAAACTGTACTGGTTTCCACTGGTCAATGTTTCACTTTTCCATGTAAAAACCGGTAGAGATTTGAGAAATAAAAAAAGAAAAAGAAATGAAAACCAGTAGAATAAAGCATACTGGTTTGTACTGGTCAGTGTTTCATTTTCCATATTCAAACCAGTAGAAACCAGTGTTTCCATTATGCCATAATTGAAAACAGTAGAAACCAAGAGAAACCAGTGTTTCATTATTCCATATTGAAAAACAGTAGAAACCATAGAAACCAGTGTTTCATTATCCATATTTGAAAAGCAGTAGAAACCAATGAACCAATTGTTTCATTATCCATATTGAAAACAGTAAGAAACCAATAGAACCAGTGTTTCACATATCCATATTGAAACCAGGAGAAACCAGGAGATTTGACACAGTAAAACCAGTGGAAATTTCTACTGTACGTCTACTGGTGTTTATGGGAATTTCGACCTGGGTCTCCCTCCCCCAAAAAGGATTTACAATGGATGTATTTCAAATTACTCTAGTCATAGACAATTTCAGCTTGTATGTCATTTTTGTGCCAAAACGTCATTTTTACACTTTCATATTTTGTGATTGTCTTGTCACTGAATTAATCTTCAGCAGTAAAGAAATGTAGGGGGCTATGCTATGATATAATCATAAAAGTAAATTTGAAATTTAAATGATGTTCTTTTGCCTTGTCAATTTGGTTACTTTTGAACAAAGTACGACCTAATTAATACAAGAAAACAAGACTCAGTTGACTAGACCTATAAATTCTCTCTTTCGAAAAATCAACAAAACGAGCTAGAGCGCGACATATAGGCCCTAAATTTCTTCCTGAAACCGGCTTACACTAGTTACAGGCTTACTTCGTGAGATTGTAAAAAACAACACAAAAACAAAAACAAATAAGCAATTGATATTATACTCTTTTTACTTGGAATTCAAGGGCAGGATAAATATGACACAAATTTATATTGCGCAACATTTTGACATGACATCGGCTCGAAGTGGGTTGATTGCGCTGAGCTAGCTAGCTAGCTGGGCGTGCATGTACCTAGTGCGCATGCGCAGTTTTGTAAACTTGATTCTCGCCATCTTGGAATTTTCTGCGCTGCGAACAGTTGTCCATCATCAAGAAATCACATTAAAACAACGGAACGAAGCATTTCATATTTGAATGATCGCCATTGGAGACCATTTCAATAGATCGGATGATATGGCATAAATGTTACTAGATCACGCATGAGAATAACAACAAATTAAATGGCAGTAAACAGAGTCACAAACGGGAGAGGAGGAACACGAACAGATCTCAATAGACAATAAAGGAGCAAGTACAGGAATACGAACAAATAAAACATATTAGATACAATTAAAAATGAGTGACTTGTACCACCTGAACAACTTGGTAGAGCCACCGATCTCTGGACTCAGATATTCGACAGCGCAACATTTAGCAGAAGAACTACAAAATTTTCAATTGCGATAGCATGAGCAAGGTGGGACTGCAGCCCGTCGCCAAACTCTCGGAGCAGCGCAGGTAGAACTGCGCCAGATTACATTCCCTGAACGGAGACAACGCAGCACATGCAAGGAAAAAAAGAGCAAACGGTTTTATATTTGGTGACAGACAGGAACTATCAACAGAAAAAGAAAGGATATCTAGCAAGCACATACGATTGGAACACTCTGGAAAATTACGAAATGGGGAACTCCGTGGCGGATGCCAAGCCACGGTACGGCGGAATCGTCGGGTAAGATTTCGAACCTTGTTTTTATTCTTAAAACAAAGCCCCAAACGTCATATTACACTTTCATATTTTGTAATATAGTTTATCTATCGACTGTTAGTCAAGCGTTAAACATGCATTATGTTAGGCATCAATCTCATCAAACCAAATCAAGTTAAAAAAGCCTAACGGCTCACGAATTCATTTTCAAAGCATGATCGGGCATTTAAATGTCTGCCGACGGATTGGCCGTTGACTAACATACACAGCCGCCGTTGCGAGCGACGGGGCTGTACTTCCACCACCTCATTTACAGCGAAATAATCAACGATGATGAGCGCCAGGTGATTATACTGGTCAATTTAATCAATCTAATGTAAAATTTTGTTGTAAGTTTTTATGATGTTTCACGCGTAACAACGACTAAAAATGAAAGTATTATAAGAGCTTCTTGACTTACCAAATTGAATTTTCCGTTGGCCTTGTCTCTTCTCATAGTGTTGGTGCCATCGCTGCCATTTTTCTATGACGTCATTTTACTGTGCGAGACGTATGGCGAAGACAACGCACGCACGGAGAAATATACGTTGATGGACTCATTTCCTGTATTTTTCTACAATTATTATTGATTACTTCATGTGAAACATTCGCAGATGTCACCAAATTCGGGAAAAACTTCAAAGATTTGATTCAATGCGAGTTAATGCAAATAAGGTATTTTTGACCAACGAAATTTGTGGTCTTGTATAGATATTTTCAAAACTTCGCCAAATATGTCTACTGGTTCGTAGTTTCCCGTCGCTTCGCGACGGGGGCTGGTCGTTTAGCCGTTGACGGAGCTTCGGGATTTTCCGCGAGTCATTTGTGTGGGAGCGCTGCTGCATAGCAGTGTTTGTCAACACACACAGGCTGCTGTAATGGGATTATACACACATTGCAACACTGACACATCATACACACACCCCTACATTCTGTATGGATCTGTTGAAGCAAATGGTATGGTATGCGGGTGTGTTTGCTGTGTGGGTAGACCCTTTTCTGCACTGCCTGAGCGAGTTGACCTGTACCTGTTCATCTTGTACATGTTTGTTGTAGACCCCTGTCTAGCTGTGCAAGTGCATTGTAATTTGTACAGGCTACATTTTATGATGTCACCGAGTACGAGGCCAGGGCCCTTCACATGTTCTTCACATGAATTCTCTTGGAAGCATGCATCATGGAGTCATCAAGATCTCTTCCATTTTTGTCTAAAGCAGATCTATAGTATATATTTTCTTTTTGGAGTCTAACTTGTTACAACTTTAAAGGGAACCCGTCTAGACTTTTTATTTTTATTATTATTATTTATTATTTATTTATTTATTTATTTATTATTTTTTTTTTTTGGGGGGGGAATAAAGTTAAACTAAAGTGGGAAAGGAAAAGAAGACAAATATGAGTGAAATTCTTTCAAATGCATTAAAAAGATAAAGAAGTAATGAATGTTCAAGTTTTGATTTTAAGATTTGAACACATGCATCAAGCTGCTCTCAGTCATAGATTTGTATTTTTCATGGCTACATTGATTTACGTTTCATTATCCATTGGATGTTTTTAAATGCACAGGTGATCTGGGTAGGCCTATTGCTCAAATTACTCAAAAGAACAAATGAAGCAACAAACAAGAAAAGAAGAGAAGTGCTAGTATTTCTTCCATTAAAGGCAAAATTCTGGCAATATACTAAGTTTGAACTGCTGAGTAATGTGTAAAAAATTATGATCATTTTTTTTCATACATTCCCTTTTGTACAGTATGTTCAGCAATTTTTTTAGGCCTACTGTTTACTAAATTAAATTTCTATTTCTAATAAATACTTATCTTGGATGTAAATTGTTTTGGAAATTTAGTTAAATTACTTTTGTGAATTTCTTTCATGTTCTTTTCAAATTATGATCTAAATAAAATGTGACCAGTAGTGGTCCAATCCGTCTCAAAGTAGTTTCGCGCGAAGTGAGATACCACCCTGTCCCTTATCCCTTATGATTTATTAATTAATGACAACGTGTGTCAAAAGTGATTTGTCAGAAAAGACGGAACCATGCATGAGTGTATTTTTTTCTATTCTGAATTGAACCATGGAGATCTTTTATATATCCATGATTGAACACTGAAACATAAAATACACATACATGGCCCTGATTTGTCAATTTTATGTATTGGAATTCAGGAAGCATTCCAGCAAATCCTTGTTAGAATATAAACTTGATTATAATTTAGAACTTGTTATTTGAATCCCATTTGGGTACATCAAGTTGTTTGTAAAGCTGTGTGTACAAAATGTAGCTTTTTTTTTATAATGAACAGTTTTGGTGGAAGACCCCATAGATTTTGGTGGCAATGCAAGATACTTTCTTCTTGTGCTTCTATAAGTATCAATATATATGTTCATACAATCTTTTTTCTCCCCAAATTCATTCTTAAAATCTTCTAGTGCCAAGTGACTTGGTTTTGGCTCATTTTTGGTTGATTTTTTTCTTATAATTTGTTGCTCTCAGTGTATGTATTGTGAAAGAATAGTAAAGTTAATATGTCCAAGTAACATTCACTTAATCACATCATCTTGTTTGTTTTGCAGTTACATCATGAGATGATAGATTTCTACCATTTCATGCTGCCTCGTCATGAGGGGCATCATATGAGGAGAAGTGGTGCAGAGAATACGGGATTGTCAGATCAATAGGCAAAGCTAAGGTATGTTCAAGAGCTCTGTCACCTTGCAGTAGTATGTGCTGTATTTTTGTGTACATATACTTTTTGCGATTTGCTTTTAAATTTGGGAATGGCAAGAGTATTTTGGCGGATTATTGTATTTGCATTTACTTTGTACAGAAACAGGAATGAAATTTTTTGCATTCAGTAAGTCACGAAATATAAAAATATTCAGCATATGCAATATTCGAATTGAAGATAAAATGTGGTTAAAAGGTCTGAAGTGCATTGGATAAGGATCCCAGTTTTTAGTCTGTTCAGACATAATTCAGTTTGAGTTCACCAATGTTAAAAAAAAGGAGAAATCAATGTGATTGAAGAAATGTCAAATATAAATATCTTGATTTCTGAAAACAATCAGTCACAACACAAATTCATGGCTGGAGCAGTACTGCCAACCTAAAAGCGTATTTTTGTCTTTTTCATTGGATAAAGGGGTACCAAACTCATTAAATGTCAATAATTATTCAGATCAAAAATGTCATCTCCATCCACCTGTGCCTGAAAACTTTTATATTTAATTATTTTCAATAGAAACAAGGTAATATGCCAAACATTTGACAAGTGTGTCATCCCTGCATCAAAGGCATTCGTTCTGTAAATGAGGGACATAGACAATTCATTGGACAATTAAATGTTTCTATGAAGACAGGTGCGATGTAGTATGGCATGATGGTGATGTGCATTCTAGACATCTATAGATCTTAGTACCCCTTTAGAAGCGAAAGGGATAGAAAAAGTACGGAATACGCTTTTTGTTGGCAGGTGCTGTAGGGAATTACATTGTGCATGTATCACAGAAGAAAAAAAAAAAGCCTTTTTGGTCTACAGTGTGTCCCACAAAATGCTAGGGCACTTTAGATGGGTGTATATTAAAATTACAAATCATATTGTTTATATCTTACACGTCAGTAAGCTACAATTTGTTTTCTCAACTGGATGAAATTTATGTGATATAGTCCAAGAATCAAAAAAGATATATGGCATTTTGTCATTTAGTCAGGCAACCTCTCCATCCAAGTTTGTATTTAGTAGTACCCGATGTGTGGAATAAAACAAACCCAAGTTTGATCATTAATACTTTGAAAATATTCAGTGGTAATTATGAAATGTATATAAATATCACTGTAAAGTGCAACTCATTACCATTTAATGATAACTCTCTCAGCTCACCAGTATCATGTATCACCGAACCAAATTGTTTTAAATATGTCTTGCAAAATTGTGAGTGTTCACTTTCACACTCATTGATGATCAAATGTTGGTTTCCTTTGAGGCAACTTTGAATAACGCACCTCAAGGAGAGCGAAAGTGACACTCACAATTCAAGACTTTTTCAGAACAATGGAGTTCAGAGATGCATGATATTGGTGGGCTGAGAGAGGTATCATTAAAATGGTAATGAGTTGCACTTTACAGTGAAATAAATTTCATATATCACTTCTGAATATTTTTCAAATTATTAATACAAACGTGGGTTTCTTTTATTTGATATACCAGTACACTAAATAAAAAAACTTGAATGGAGAGGTTTCCTGATGTGTGGTGAAAAAATGCTCATATCTTTGTGATTATTGGACTACATGTATACTACATAAAATTTCATCCAGTTGCAGAAAATGAACCGTAGTTTATGGGTATGAGATATAATTAATAAATATATGATATTGTAATTTGATATTATACCCATCTAAAGTGCCATTAGCATTTTTTGTGGACACACTGTATGATACAGTACATGTACGGTAGCTCTTTTCGGCTTGCACAATTGAAAGTCAATATAATTTTTCTTGTGTTTTTTTTGTTTTTGCTACAACTCTTTAGGGGCTTACTACATGTAGAGCTAATCACATTTTGCTGTGTACCTTAATACTAAGGGGAAGTTCCCTGGAATTAATTGGTTTAAAAAAATGCATAAAATTAACAAATATTAAGTAAAAGTTTGAAGAAAATCGACAAAAATAACGAAGTTATGAATATGTAAAGTTTTGATTCTGTGACGTCATGTGCGAGCAGCTCTCTCATGTGTTGTGTATATAAATTTCATAAATTTGTTCTTTTCATGGTTCTTGCTTAAGGAATGGGTCAATTTGATAGAGGCATGTATATGAACATATGTTTGATGATATATCGACCGCACAGATGACATAATTAATTTTCTTTTGAAAAAATGTCACTTTATGGAATTTGCACTACATACAATGTAACATATAGGAGAACTGCTCGTACGTGACGTCACAGAATCAAAATTTTGAATATTCATAACTATTATTGTTGGTCGAAGTTTTCTCCAAACCTTCACTCATGTTTTTCCTTTATTTTTCTGCATTTTCTAAAACCAATTTAAACCCAGGGTGAACTTACCCTTTAAATAACTCTTAACCCTTATTGCTCTATTTTTTTCTTCTTCAAGAAACTGATTTATCTTTGTACTCCTGATATGCTGCACATACTGCTACATGTACATGTATTTAG
The DNA here is from genome assembly GCA_940671915.1 of Paracentrotus lividus. Taxonomy (NCBI): domain Eukaryota; kingdom Metazoa; phylum Echinodermata; class Echinoidea; order Camarodonta; family Echinidae; genus Paracentrotus; species Paracentrotus lividus. The sequence continues at coordinate 8,865,995 of CALNVZ010003014.1, read as the reverse complement.
CTAGTTCTGACAGGATTAACAATCTTTTTGTTTCTTACATTGTAGACATGATTATTATATGTAGTGGTAATTAATGTTTCTGTCACGTAAATTGTTTTCAGTATGATCTATATGTACACATGTATGCATTGTACATGATCAACTTCAAAAGGTTTTCCCCTTAAACAATTTACAGTAAGGTAGCTACATGTATATACTTCTCCATCTATTTACCTTTTTTTCTTCTCATCCACCTCTTTATTATCAGGTGGAGATTTATGGGAGCACACGGACAATGCTGTATCTTCCTACAAGGTTAATACATATTTCTTTTCTCCAGAGTTTTAACTGTATTGGACAGCATCTACTGATGTTTCAATTTGACATTGTTTTCAAACATTCTAATGCCCTGAAGTTTAGTATTTTAAGACTCTTTATTGACTTAACTATGATGTAGACTTTCTTTGGATTTGACTTGCTCTAAATTAATAAGCTCAACATTTGAACAAGTATAATCATTCATTATTTTATGACCATGCTAATTGAATCTGGTTGAAGTTTTACTGAAAATCATCCGATACCAGAACTTGATCTTGTATTTAAATTTGTATCAATTAATATTATTGATGAAAACTAAAGCAAGAATAGTTACAATGCTGCTTGATTGAAATGATTAAAGGGAAAGTTCACCCTGGGTTTAAATTGGTTAAAAAAAATACAGAAAAATATAAGAAAAATATGGGTGAAGGTTTGAAGAAAATAGACAAAAAAATAACGAAGTTATGAATATTCAAAGTTTTGACTCTGACGTTACATGCGAGTAGCTTTCCTATATGTTATGTAATAAATGTAAATTCCATAAAATGTCTTTTTTTTTTCAGAAGAATATTAATTATCTCACCTGTGCAGTAGATACATGTATATCATCAAACCTATGTTCATATACAACACTGTACATGACTCTATGAAATTGACCCATTCCTTTATCAGGAATCATGAAAGAAGACAAATTTATGGAATTTACATACACAACAGGTGGGAGAGCTGCTCGCACGTGACGTCACAGAATCCAAATTTAAATATTCATAACTTCGCTATTTTTTCGTCAATTTTCTTCAAACTTTTTATACTCATATTTTTCTGCATTTTTCTGCATTTTTCAAAACCAATAAAATTCCAGGTGAACCTCCCCTTTAATTTCTAAAGTGGCGATTTTAAATGTTGTTCATATATGGAGATTGTAAAGTGATGTGACGTAAGCAGACTCCTCCCTTTCATTTCCTCCTTTGATTTTGTCATACATGTGAGGATGCTAGTAGTGGTTTTGAATTGAGATGGACAGGAAATGTGTCCAATTTGGCATATTGTGTCATTTCTGTTACAGGTATGACACAAATAGTGTTTAGCTTGCTTTTACCTCCTTTGTCATCAATGAAAGCAATACGCTTTTGATAAAATTTTAATTTGGATTTTCAATTCAATTCAAAGATGTTTTATTTCCAGATCGTTAAAAAATACATAAAGCATACTATAATATATAAAAATCCATAATCATTAAGATTCATTGAAAAGGAAAAAGGAAACTTACAGAAAGCAAAGTTTGTAAATAATGAAGTTCCCTTAATGTACAATAATACAATTAAATATGGACAATGTACAAAAATAAATATATGCCGGTATACAAAACAGTAACATACAAGATACAAAGTTATAACGTAAACTACAAGTTACTTAAATACAAATTATAGTGCGAAATACAAATTATACAAAATACATAATCTTATGAAGGGAGCGATAGGGGGAATAGGAGAGGGGGGGGGGTAAAAATACACTAGATAATGAAAGAGTATAGATTTTGAAATTGAAAATTGAAGTTCTAAGCAAATTAATGCTTTACATGCGTACAACTTAAACAAATATTATGATCTGTTTTGCTTTGACTTTGTACTGTTTGCATGTTCAATGTTTTCATAAGTGAATACTGAATAGTTTAGATATGTACATATACATAATGTGTGATTCCAAATGTAAAGAGTGATAGAGAAAGCTTACAAAGCCATAATGGAACTGGTTTTGCTGTACCAGGATATTGGACCAATTGCGAAATTCCCAGCAGGCATAAATGTCAAAAATTAATGGTGTGCCAACATTTGCTCAGGTTACAAGTGCGTTGGCCTTTATTATTTGTTTATAAATTTTGTTTCTTTTCCTCTTTCTACGAAGTGTACTTTTACATAAGAGTACAAAAAACCAGCAGAGTGGTTAAAAAAAAAATCATCTTAGATATATATATAGGGTTAGGGTTCCAAAAATGTAAGTATTTTGAAAACTCCCTACTCCTTGTGTGAATGTAAAAATAAAACACAACACATGTAACAAGTGCATTGTAAATGTACATGTAGATGTATTATGCGGCGGTCACAACTCGTCGTACGCTACGGGTCACGTGCCATCAACGTAGCCTGCGTTGCATGTGCAATGCACGCACAGGTCCTGGGTCAACTTCTGTGATTCCTGTGTTTCTGTAGTGAGGGTATTTTAAAAACCTCCTGTACGTCGTACATGCATTGTACCTGCAAGGTACCTCCGCTGCACGAATTTTCGACGAAATCCGTCATAGGGAGTTGCACGTCGAAGGTACGGCGAGTTGTGACCATCGCATTAAGAGTCGGTAAAGAGACTAGTAATCAAAATGGGTATTAATGTGATGAGTATTGATGCTTGTATTTACAGTGATATTGACTTGGTTCTGTTTGGTGAGATTGGTGAGAGTCCATTCTACAGACTTGGCAATGAACTGGAGAAGAGTGGAATTGCTGAACCAGGAAGCATTAAAGTGTTGGACAAAGCTACAGTAAGTTCAACCTCAACATGATATTTCTTTCATCTGAAATACAAGAAAATGCTGTCCTGCGATTGGAAATTATTAAATGCATATCTAATTGTCCCAAATAACAATTCATAATACTAAGTGTAGTGAAACAGTTTGTTTTTCCCTGCTACATTGAAAAATCAAGATACATGTATGTCAACTTCTCTTTTTTATAAGATTTTTTTTCTGAATACCTAGATAAGATATTTTTTGTAGAATGATATTTATTGATGTCTCACATGTACATCTACATGTACGTTACATAACATTTAAATTTTTGAATCTCCCCATCACTATTTGGAATTGGGTGGCAATACAGTGGGGAAATTGTTTGTACTTATTTTCCTTTGGAAATCTGTTAAAAATGTTATTGTAAATTTGCATACTGTTTGTTTGGTACATCCATCAACCTTACATTTCTTCGTAGGATATTGTCCTCCTAATTTCCAAAAGAAAACAAAAACTTGTTTTGAACTAGAATGTCAAAGTCCAACATAAGGTAAGTGCATGTGATGTTGGTATGCACAAAACTAGATCTAAGGAAAACGCTGGGTATTTTATGAGAAAGATTAATATTTTCCTTCATATATATATGTTTTATATTGGGCATACACACACAGAAATGGTACACAGATTAAAACCATATGTTAACCATAGAGCCCAGCAGAGGGCAAAGTACAGAAGCTATCTTTAGATCAAACAGTAGCACCGTTTAATACAAAACATAAGTAATGGAAAAACCCAGTCTCAGGCGTGGGCGGGCCTGGGCGTCTTGCAAATACATGTATGAGGCTATTTAAGAGAAACAAAATATTTTGACTGAAAAATGAATTGCTTTTCCTTGTGCTTGTATTCCCCAGGTTCCCATAGTGAAGCTGACAGATAATGTCACCAAAGTGCGTGTTGACATCAGCTTTAACATGCAAACGGGCACTGACTGTGCTAAGCTCATTGAGGTTTGTATTTTTTTTTTCTTTTAAAATTAGATTCAAATTGATTCCATTTATTTGTCTATAAAAATTTTAATTCCTGTTTACATTTATTTACATGTGCAAATATGCCATACAGTCACATTTTAAATGGATAAATGTAATTTTTTTCTCAGCAACAGTTTTGATGAAAATCAATTTTTCATTTTTTGGCCTACTGTCTGGACATTCAGGATGATATGTAAGAACTTTTCATTATAATGTGTTTTTGTTTTGTTTTGTTTTGTTTTTGCTACTCACTTCTATGCACAACTAAAAATTAAACATGACTACATGTAGATCTATAAACTGAGAGATGAAATACAGTGCCTCATGTTTTAACTAAGATGTTAGAAATCTCTGCCTCCTTACAATTAATTGAAGCAGTTGATTCATACAAGGCCATGCGTTTTAAGTTGGGCCCATGTTGTGTGACACACTCAAAATTTGTGCTAATCGCACGCATTTCACTGAAAGTGGCTCTAACTTTTTCAAAATCTATATTTACCCCATAAAAGTATACATTTTCTTCAAGCTGAATGTCTGAGGAGTTCAGAAATGCACTTAAAATCAATTTATTAATTATTCATTGACAATGATTGAGCAAATATAAACAAAATCACTTTTGAGGAGTAGATGTGAAAACTAAACCTTTTTGTAGGACAATCTCAAGAAGCATGGCCAATTACTGTAATCAAGGTAATTAAAGTTCCTGGACTAACGTAATAAACTATCAAAATCAAGCTAAATTGATTATTTCAGCAGGGTGTATTCATTTCAATCCAAAAACACTCTTCTGTGAACTTGATTTAACTCATTACAGCACATTTGCCAAATTTGCTGCGCGGCTCCTCCTGCGCGGCTCCTCCTCCACCCCAGATATTTGTTTATTACCAGTTAATTAACCGAAAATGATGAAATTTTTTTCATGTTTTGATACAAGTATTTTGTTGTCCTACATCAGAGCTTTAATTTAAGACCAAATCCAGCTATAAGGGTTGTATAGTTGTTGAGTAAATCTATAAACAACATCATATTTTAGGAGCAGATGTCACAACTCCACCTTTTTAAGAGCCCAACTCAAAACGCATGGCCACAATGTAATTTCTCAGGAAAACACTGATTTTTACCTAATTGCCTTATTTTAATCCCTGACGCCAAACTGTAAGCGTTAACTCTACAAAATCTAACTCATTGTGTGTAAAAATCTGGCATATTTTTGAAAACTCGGAGTAAAAATTATTGAGTCAAACCACATAATTTGGAATATTGTTGCAAATTTATGTGGATTCTAAGGTTCTCCTTTAAAAAGTTAAATCTATACTCTAGGTGTAAATGTAGAGTATAGGGCCGATATACATGTAACACAGTAGCACTGTGATGTGACACCAGTGCTGCTGTGCACAGCTGTTCCTATCAAGGTACTATACATGATTGTGTGACATCTCAGTGAGTGTGACCTTTTCTTCAACTACCTCTCAGTGTTAATGGGCCTGGTCTGGCTTGCTTACATGTACATGTACCACCACATGGGTGGTACATTATCAGCCCAAAGTTGAGGAATATCGTGCTTCAAGGTGGAGGATAGAAAGGGGGGGGGGGGGTGGACGTCCAAAGTTAGCTGAATTGTGAATTTGGTGCTTCACCAGCTTGAGCTGAGATCATTACCCCTGTTTTAAGTATTTATGACCCTGGGTGCACAGTGGTTGACTTAGATACAGCATGCACTGCCATACAGCTCTGGGCTGCGGTTGAATGTCCTAAGATGCAAAATAGCCTGCTATTTGGCAGATAAGTCTGAGGTGATATAGAAAAAGCCTTACACTGTACAATGTATATTCTCTGATCTAGCAAATCGATGGGATCAGAAATAGCTATATTTCGTAACTTTAGACTGGTGAAGTAGTACTTGATGAGCCAGGTCGGTTGGGCTGGCTTGCCATGCCTCTGCCTTACCCACTCCTCTATGTCAAGTTTGGAATGCCTGCCTTGACTAAAAATAGGCTACCCCACCAGCCTCGCATTTCTCATAAGAGGAGTGGAGAGGAATTCAAAGAGTCTTAACGATCATGATGTCATTCCTCAGACCAATATTCAATTGCTAGTTCAGGCCATCTTGTCACATTCTAAAGATTTTGAAAGGATGAAGTGTAAAAAGTTGAAGCACCACAATTATATGGATGTGACCGAATAAATTTGCCATAAAATATAATCTTGTGTAATAGTTCAGGATATTGTATTTTTTTATGGTGAAGTAAATTCTCACAGTACTTATGAAACAAAATGTCTGCTGAATGTTCAAGACTATAAAATGAAAGATATAAGGAAATCAAGAATGGCATGTGTAGCCAAACTTTGTCTATACTGTTTATAAATAAACATCATTTTGAGCAAGTTTTTTGAAACTTGCTCATATTTTGTGGGTTGAAACAAACAATAGACACGTTAGAATTGATGATGATGATATACCGAATTTGGACTTTATGTACATGTAGTTTCTATCGATATAATAATATTCCATCAAAAGTGCCAAAGAATGGCTACATTAAAGTTCAGTTTGAGATGTTATTATATGAAAACAAGTTATTTAAGATTTTGTAAACAAGCATTAAGTAGGTAAACTTTCTTTAGATGCTTCATTGAACTCCACTTAACCCATTAAAAAAAATTGCATCTAAACATTTAAAAATTAATCTGCAAATTACCATTAACTTCCTTAAAGGGGACCAATACCCATGGAAATAATCACTTTCTTATGAAAGAGCACAATGAGAGGAGCAATTTAAAAAAGAGTTTTATCAAAATCGGTTATAAAATGAGAGTTATGGAAGTTTGAAAAGTCTCATTGTACCTTCTATGGGGATCCTCAAATTGGCAACATCGGCTTCAAAATGGCCGAATTTATGGACAACTCTCCATTTATTTTGTACACAAATTTTCAGGTTTTCCCCCATTTTCTTTCAAAATATGTCTTATTTACCTCTCAACTCAAAATATGTCATGGGAAAATATATTTCACACAACATAGGTTGAGCTCAGAAGGAGGTAAGATATATTTTGAAAGAAAATCTGAAAAATCTGAAAATTTGTGTACAAAATAAATGAAGAGTTGTCCACAAAATCGGCCATTTTGAAGCCAATGTTGCCAATTTGAGGATCCCCATAGAAGATACAGCGAGACATTTCAAACTTCATAACTTTCTTATTTTATAACCAATTTTGATGAAACTTTTTTTTTAATTGCTCCTCTCATTATGCTCTTTCCTATAAAAGTGATTATTTCCTTGGGTATTGGTTTCCTTTAAAAACACATACAGCGCACTTGTATGTGTTGTATGTGTAGAAAGTGTACAAAAATTTGCGTAGGCATTGTTTTTGTAGGGCACATTTGATAGACAGTGACAATGATTTATGACGTGTAGAATGCTTGGCTTGAAGACAGGTTACAGGTATTACATTGCATCCCTGATAGTGTACAGACTGGAATGTGAAATCCACCTGCCTCTTTAGTGTGTCATTCCAGACTATGTACATTATGCTCCAGCCTTAAAACACCACATCACTCAATTGATGTGCATTTTTAGTTTGAATGTTTTGGATGATACTTGAGTTATTTTATATTATAACAAAGAAGGATTGCACATATTTCAAATATTTTCTCTTGTACAAGTGTACTACATGTACATTTATTCATGAGCAGCCCCTGATGCATTGATATTGTGTTCTCTGTATGTGATATGTAAAAAAAAGTATTTGACATTTTTCATTCAAAATAATTTCTAAACATGTACATGTAGGCATACATGTAACTCTAATCAAGCCGCAGATTAATTGCATCGATGGTCAGGGAGGAAAATGGGAAATGAAGCGTGATATACATGTATTTCAATCATTGTGAATTGAAATTTTTTAGAATTTGTCTACACTTTTAAAATGTAGGAGGGGGGGGGGGAGGGGTCTAGATTTTAATTTAGACCTTGCCACTACGTTTGTTTGGTCTGAGCCCTAATATTCCCAGTGGTGGAGAAAAATTAGTCCTGCAAGTCTCCGGCCTACTTGAGGCAGGACAAATTCTCGAAAAATATTGAACATGTATGAATTTCCTGCAACTCTCCTAGAGTTATCCTAATGATATGTGATGGGAAAGTCGCAGAGACATGTATCTCCGGCACTTGAGTAGTCCATTAGTCCTGGTGGACGTTTCATGAAAGGACTTGTCAGACATTTTATCCGACAAATGTGCTCTCGGCCAATCAGATGCAAGCATTTCAGAAGAAATGTTGAGAAAATATTGAAACAGTCCGTCAAATTGAGACTTGGAGTAGACCGCTCTATCGCCACAAGTCACGGCACAGCATATATACACAGATCCGGTGCGAATCGCATGCACATGATATACCCGTAGACTTTCCACATGGCCGTGTTAATCACGCATGTGCTTGGACGGAGTCCTTGGACGGGACGTCCAGCTACAGAAATTATGCTTATTTTGCTCTTTTCTCAACAAATACACAATTTTTTGTAAATTCCTTTGGTGTGTAGTATTTATTTCCTATGCTTGAGATTCTGGTATGAACAAGAATGTTTATCTTTAATACAGGAGTTCATCAGTCAGTTTCCCAGTCTGCCATTCCTGGTGTTTGTACTGAAGCAGTTTCTACTCCAGAGAGATCTGAATGAAGTATGGACCGGTGGTATCAGCTCATACAGCCTCATCCTTATGATCGTCAGCTTCCTCCAGGTAACAATCTAACAACTTGCAATTTAAAAAGTGCTCTCTTTAGATTCAATATTCCATAAAATATTGAGAAAAATAGGGTTCATATAAGACAGAGCCTAGCAGAGGGCAAAGTACAGAAGCTATCTTTAGATCAAACAGTAGCACCTAATATATAACAAAACATAAGTAATGGAAAAACCCAGTCTCTTGCGTGGTCATTACTGCAAAGTCATCTCAAGTTCCTTTGTATTGTAGCGGCTGCTAAGAGTCATTTAGATATTTTAAATAATACCCTTGTCACACAAATAGTTAGGCATACTGACAAATATGTAACAGTCATGATCTTTATTTTCGTGAATTTTGCGCGAGTCCATCTTCGCAAAAATGTTTCAGATTTTCCCCATTTTCTTTCAAAGTATGTCTTCTTTACTTTTGAGCTTAAAATATGTGATGGGAAAATATATTTCACACAACATATGTTGAGCTCAGAAGGAGGAAAGATATATTTCAAAAGAAAATGGGGAAAATCTGAAAATTTGTGTACAAAATGAATGGAGAGTTGTCCATAAGATCAGCCATTTTGAAGCCGATGATGCCGATTTGAGGATCCCCATAGACGGAACAACTAGACTTTTCAAACTTCCATAACTCTCTTATTTTATAACCGATTTTGATGAAACTTTTTTTAGATTGCTCCTCTCATTTTCCTCTTTCCTGTAAGGTTGATTCTCTCCTTGGGTTGGATTCCCCTTTAACGTAAGGCTATTTGTAGTAATGAAAACATCACAAAAATCACGAAATTATCCACTCACGAATTTCCCAAACTAGTCTAAAATCACGAAAATATTGGCTTATACAGTAAATGTTTTTTTCTTTACAGTTACATGCGCCCCCTGAGCCTGAGAACCTTGGTGTCCTTCTGATCGAGTTCTTTGAGCTGTATGGGAATAGCTTCAACTATTTCAAGACAGGGATCAGTGTGACCGATGGAGGCTTCTACTTCTCTAAGGAGGATGCCCAGAGGACGATGAATCAGGGCTACCGTACATCTATGCTTTGTATCGAGGATCCACTCAATCCAGGTGCGTTTGAATACCGTACAAACAGACATTTACGCGAGTGTTTAACCTTCTCATAACCATAATCGCCTTTTGGCACCATAGAACACTGGTGACAGGGGAAACTGACTTTTACTGCCATTTTGCGAGAGAGCGCCCTCTCTTGTTATGTACCGTTTGAAAGCTGGAAACAGTAGTTTTCGCATGGATGCAAACACTAGGGGTGTTGCTTAAGTTATCTTTTTGAAAATTTGAAATTAAGTGAGAGAATCCAGTTTTTTGGAAAAAGTGCTTGGTAATGAGAGGGTTAACTTTCGCAAGGGTAGTTAAAGTTTTGTGCCGCAAAATACAAAAATATCTATAAAACTACAGTAATTTTGTGCAACGTAAAACGTTTTATGAACAATTCATGAAAGTTCCTGGTTTTAAGTATTACTCTTGGAGGACATATAAATTGACATCATAACCATAACAAATAAGAAAAAGAAACCTCAAACGAAGAATTCCATGGATAGTTCAATTACCATTTTGCCAATTTGAGATTCAGTGATTTTATCTTGGAAAAATTTCTACTTTACCCCAGGAAATATGGGTTTTTTCACTAAAATACTGATTTTTCAACTTGCGCAATACTGACTTCCATGGATAGTTCAATTACCATTTTGCCAATTTGAGATTCAGTGATTTCATCTTGGAAAAATTTCTACTTTACCCCAGGAAATATGGGTTTTCTCACTGAAATACTGATTTTTCAACTTACGCAATACTGTACTTTGTTGATACTTAAAGTTTGTTGTATTTTATTTTTTGTGATTACAGGTCAGGACATCACCAAGAACTCCTATGGATTCATGTCTGTTAAACAGGCTTTCCACTACGCCTACAGGGTGCTGTGTCAAGCTGCAATACCTCATATAGACCAGGAAGATGAAACCGACAGGTATGTCACATTCAAACATTTAGGATCAATATGACTTTTGAATTTTAATTGATACATACATGTTTATTTGCAGATTAATTTTGTGAAAATTGAACTTAAGATGCTTATCAAAAACTTGTTTCTTTTTATTTAGGGCATTATTTCGCACAAGTAGATTAGATTTTTGAGAGAAATGTTTTATTATGCCTCCGCCACCGAAGGTGGTGCCGGAGGCATTATGTTTTCGGGTTGTCCGTCCGTCCGTCCGTCCCGTTTTCGTTTCTCATAGCGATAACTTAAGAACCGTTTGACGGATCACTTTCAAACTTGGATCATGTATGCATATGGTAGGGACATGATCTGATTAGACTTTGGGGTCATTAGGTCAAAGGTCAAGGTCACAGAGGTCATTGTATGCATGAAATGGCTCGTTCTCGCATAACTTAAAAACCGTTTGAGGGTTAACTTCAAACTTGGTAATGTGTGCGTATGGGAGGGCAATGAACTGATTAAGATTTTAGGGTCTGAGGTCAAAGGTCAAAGGTCACAGATGTCATTGTATACATGAAAATGGTTCGTTCTCGCAATAACTTAAGAACTGTGTGACGGGTCAACTTCAAACTTGAGTAATGTGTGCATATGGGAGGGCAATGAACTGATTAGATTTTGGGGTCAAAGGTCAAAGGTCACAGAGGTCATTGTGTACATGAAAATGGCTTGTTCTCGCAATAAACTTAAAAACCGTTTGACGGATCAATTTCAAACTTGGGTCATATGTGCATATGGACGGACAATAAATGATTAGAATTTAGAGTCATGAGGTCAAAGTTCAAAGGCCACAGAGGACATTGTGTACGTGAAAATGCTTGTTCTTGCGATAACTTAAGACAGTTTGATGGATGAACATCAAACTTGGGTCATGTGTGCATATGGTAGGAACAATGAATTTATTATATTTTGAGGTCATGAAGTCAAAGGTCAAGGTCACAGACGTCATTGTATACATGAAAATGGCACGTTCTTGCTGTAACTTCTGAACCGTTTATTGATCAACTTCAAACTTGGGTCATGTGGGAGAAAGATGAACTGATTAGATTTTTGAGGTCAGGACATCAAAGGTCACTGGTTATTTATTAAATGACTCGTTTGTGCAATTTCTGAAGGACCTTTGACAGATCACTTAAACATGTTTATCCTTTTTATTACATCAGTAGCCATCCTTCCTGAGTTGGAAATAATTCTGATTATACAACTTTAATAGATTTGGGTCAATATCTCAAAGATGTCATGGTATAAATGGATGTAAAAAATTACTCACATGCGCATGCCTTTTTTTTCCGATGTGGCAATACGGAGGCATGCCTTCCGACCGTGCGCGGTCGAAGATTCATCTAGTTTAGAATGGGTTATGCTGTAATTTGTTACACTTTTGAAGTATGGCACGTTGGCCCCTTCTCGTAAAGTTTTACCATGATCTGAATCTTTTGCATTTCAAGTTGCGATCTGTTGCAAACTTTTGTGTTATGGGGCATTGTTGATTATTCCCAGAGGCAAAATAGTTTTAATAGGTGAGCAGGAACCATAGTGGTTTATAAATGAATGTAAGAGTACAAAAAGAGGTAGATCAGTATGTGTTATTATCCATTCATATTTCCTATTGTGATATTTTTGTGTGGTTTGTTTCTAGTATCCTTGGTCGTATCATCCGTGTGACCGATGAGGTGGTGACCTATCGTCAGTGGGTCCAGCAGCATTGGTATCACAAGGTAGCACACCTCATGCATCCTGCAATGATACCAAGCATGCATTATCTTCATATGATGGCTATGAACCAACTACCACTCCCAGACAACACTGCCATCAGGATAGAAAGCCAAAGCAACACTCCACAGCAACAACAGCAACAACAGAAACGTGCCAACAATAATAACAATAACCCGACAACTCTCAATAATAATAATTTGAGTGCAAGGACTACCACGCCCACTACCAGCCCCTCCCCTTCCCCTAACCCTTCAGAGGAGGGGGACACGGACAAGAGTGTGACCCTGGCTGGCCAGGGTATCAATGAACTTGGTAAAACAGATACCATCGTTGCTACAACAACTACCACAACCACCATCACCACAACTACCACCCCGGCTAAGCAAATTCCAGTGCAACAACCTATGCAAGTGTCTCCGGAGAGCTCTGCTGTTACAGGTACACCTGGTAGCCCGCAATCAGACTCCATCAACTCCGTCTCTGGATCGATATCTTCACCTTCTTCTCAGGAGGATCTCTCGAGTTGCAGTGATGCAGTAAGTTTGTGAATTTCACCTTAAAGTTTTAAATCAGTTAAAGACTAAACTGGGAAAGCAATTATATAATATTGTTGGAATAAGATAAGCTTATTGGTTCTGTGCCTTTAAAAATAGAATATTATATTTACCTTGCGTAGTAATGTTATTTTATTTGCCGTGAGTAATTTGACAAAGGTTCATTTATTGGGTTCTTGGTCCTTGCTAGTTTCTTGAATGCTCTGGAATATTTGAAATTGCCATGTTAATTGTATGTGATGCTTTAATATGACTGTGAAAAGGAATTCTAGACTTGTGCAAAAAAATTATTGTTTTATTAGTTGAAACAAAAGGACCTGCAACTTCTTTGACCTTCCATTACGAATACTTAATCGTTTAGTAATCTATAGTCCAATGTTTATCTTTGATAGGAATCTGAACATTCTTGTGCTTCGTCGAAGGATGGTGGAGAGATGAAGACGAGCCCTCTGCCACTGCCTCCCCCACCGGGACGTCACATCAATGCCACAGTGACTGTCACAAGCTCCAGTATGATGACACCATCCATCATCGTATCCAGCTCAACATCACAAAGAACAGCTACACCACCTATCATCAAACCTTCAGCAGTGCTGCTAGGTAGTAGTACCAACACCACCGTCACTGGTGCTGGTTCCAAGCCTAAACCTGCCAATAAGACTAGCGATAGCCCTAAGACAGTCAGCGTGGTCACGCATAAAAGCGAAGCACAGGCTGCATCGACAACGTCCACCATATCAACAACGACGTCGCCTGCTGTCACTAAAGTGCTCCCTGTTACGACCACGGTGACCAGCATTCAGCAACCCGTCACCTCTAGGACATATCGTAACAAGAGTCACCAGTATGCCTCTCAGCAGCAGCAACAGAACAAGTACCGCAATTCTTCTGCTGGTAGCTCGAACAACAACAACACGACAGGTGGTGGTAGCGCCAGTGAGAAAAAGCGATTAAAACGTAGGCATAAACAAAACGGCGGTGCCGCGAATCGGTGATTGTTGCTGCAGATGAACCTAAAGATGAACCAAGGTGTACAATGAAAATAATGATAATCAAAGAACCTTCAGGAGCGGTCGATGAGACAAAAGACCAGCACTTCGGTTGTTCTTCATGTGGCATCTGCTTTTTTAATCGTATGTGAACTGAGAGTATGTTTTATATTTTGTTAGGTCCGTCGATCAAGTCAGCTGTTTATATTTACTGAACCAATGCCAACAATGAAATATGAACTGGGAACAAATGGCCAGTCAGTATAACCATCTCAGAACTTAAAGTTCTTATTCAGTATTTTTGTAATGTATTTGATTGAACATCGCTCTGAATGTGCGTGTCCCTCCACAAGCTATTCAGCTGAAATCTCTTTAATTAACAGTAATGATTATTGTTCAACTACTGACATTTTCCCTCTCGCAACGGCCTCGTGAAGGCTTATAAAAAGATTAATACAAATATCAAGGAATCGATATCTCGTTCACGTGAAGTACATTATTTCACCCACCATCAATGCTACGACACAGATTGCAATATTATCATACTAATTTGGATATTCATTTCAGAAACTGTGTATGACTAGAAGGTCAATGACCTTTATTCTGTGTGTAAAAAAAAACAAACACTGTAAATTTTGTCAACAAAAAAAAAGTGCAACATATGAAGCTGATTCTTATATTTATGGATCTCTGTTCAGTTTTATTTTCTTATCTTGCAGGGTCAGGACAAAAAAATAAGAAAAATTGTATGTATACTAGTAAAAAAAAAAAAGTGAACAACTATGAACATAATATGTTTGTTGCATGTAAAGAGTGTACAGTTTTTTCCTTATGTTATTGCAAAGTATGTGTTTTGATTCACATGTACATGTATGTACTTATCCACAATGTCATACCCTTATGACTAACTTGTTTTGTACATGTGCATATATTTTGTTTGGTATCCCTTGCATATTATCTTTCAACTTCAGCAGACAAAATGCAAAGAAAAGGACTGTAAGATTGTAAGGAGGTGTGTTTATGCAAAATAAAAGAATAATTCATAGAAATGTTCGTTATATTTTTTAACCTTGAGATAGTTATTTTTTGTGATTGTTTTGTATGCAAACAAGTAAAATTCATATTTTTGTTGTATGTTTGTCTTCATTGCTATATTTTTTTTTTTGTCTCACACAAAGATTTTTATATACCAAAGTGCTCAAATAGCTCCAGCCGTCTTCAGGCAAATGTATTTATAGGATGTACAGTGTGGGTTTTTATTTCAAGTGAAGTATTTTATTCTTATTTTGTTGTTAATAGGAATGGGTTGTTCAACGCTCAACACTAACATTTTTTAGGAGTTGCCCTGCAGGGCAACCAAATTTTTGATTTTCCTCCAAAATGGTTGCCTGAATGAAAAATCTGGTTGCCCTGCCAAAAAAGACAAAAACAATGACAACGTGGAAGATTTGATTTTTATGTAATAAACTTCGCCTAAAATGTGATTTACAATGAACTCATCATGTAACCTAGTTTACAGGGTCAAAAGCCCAATACAATAGTCTGTCATGTAAACCCTTACACGAGTCTCTCGAAAAAATGTGGTTGCCCAGTTCGGGCAACTACTTTGATTATTTCTTCCAAATTTGGTTGCCCAAGGGTCAAATTTGGTTGCCCCGGGCAATGGGGCACATGCTAATGTTGAGCGTTGGGTTATTGTTCTTTTTGTAATTCTTTTCTTTGCGCATTGTGGTAACATCGTCACAGATTTAAAGCTGAAAAGGAAGGTGTTAAGTGGCCATTCCAATTATTATTTTCATTTTCTTGTACTGTATGTTCCAGTTTATGGCAGTGTTGTAGAGAAATAATTATTGTTAAGAAAATTTTTGGTGTCATCTGTGCCTAAGTTGGGGAAGAGTAAATTGAATCATATCTAAACACAAAGCTTAGGTTCTCTCCAGTATTCGCTTTTGATTTTTCTACACATGCTAACTCCATTTAACGTCCTATCCAAGGGACATATTGTTTTTCATTGAGGCCTGTATCAACTGAGCATGAGAAAGGGATATTTATAATATTGACAATGAAAAATGGCTTCGTCATCTGCATGAATTTTTGAACCTAGGAGATTTGGCTCACCAGACAGCCACTTTAGACTTTCATATCACAAACATGTCATAAAAATGAAATTATTCTTCAGATATTGTAAGATTTTGTGTTTATGAGTCGAAAGGTCCCAAATAAAATGCCTATTCAGTTGGACAGTAACTTTTGGGGAAATTTTCGCATCGGACTGGGAGAGTAGGGGACTGTTTTAACATTGTATGACACGTAGGTACTGCCCCAACCATGGTACTTAGATGAGATAAATAATAAAATACTAACCATATTATGGGAGTAGCTGTTTACACATGAAAACTAGCATGCAATAATGATTCAACTATGTATCTGTCTGTCATGAATCACCATGACAACGAGTGCAATAACAACTTTGCCATTATTAAGAAAACCAATCGATTGTATGATGTATTCACATACCGTGTAAATACACTCTTCCGTGTGTTAAAGAGCATTTCAGTTCAGTGAAAACCAAACTTTTTGCTAGTATTTTCAGATATATACTCAAATTTGTCTCCTCTCTTCTCGTGTGTGCGGGCTCCCTGTGCACAAAATCGATAGGAGTAGAAGGATGTTTCCGCCACTGACGAAATGAACAGGAGTGAATGGACTGGTGACTTATTGAAGGATAATGCCGTATTTTCATGTGAAATGCCCCCAAAATAACACTAGCAAAAACAATATGGTGTTTGTAGACCGTGATGTGGTTAGGTTATGGATGCAATTGTCCGATGACATCACACAACAGTACAAACTGCATATTCCGCAGGAAAGCTTGTCTTAGATCAACACTATGAAGTTATTTTGTCAAGAAGGGGTTTTTGGTGCTGTTATAAATCGATGGCGAAGGACAATATCTTGGTGCAATATGCTCTCAATGTCGGACCTTTCATCTTTGAACTCAATCGAGGTAACTTCAACTCTGATCTCTTTTTTCTTACCGAGAAAAACTCATTTTCTAGTGGCATCTGTTTTTAAAACTATACAGAATCAGGTGGTAGAGCTGATAAGAAAGATGTAGACTGCCCCCTAACTGAAGAAATAACGCATATGTAATGTCATAAATGTCTTGTGTAAGTTTGATCAAGATTGTGACAACAGAAAAAGTTAGGGGATTTCAATTTCTATCTTTTCTTGCAGAGAGTCAAAGGGACTCTTTTCCTAAAAAGGAGATCCGTTTTTCAAACTTTAGGGCGATAGAACCTATATGACGGATGCAAGTTTGCCCCCTAGAAGAAGAAATATGCATGTGATATAAATGTCTTGTGAGCTTTTAATCAAGATTATGGGACAGAAATGGACCTTCTAGGTTTCTGGGAAATGCCAAAATTATTAAAGGGTATATAATACTTGTATATATTGCTCACTTTGCTCACTTTAACAGTCTGAAGTGGAGAAGATATTTTTTGGATAGTGGGAGGAGCTCTCCTGCAATCTTACTAACTTGCAAACTACACAAATAGGGAGGCATAGTAACTTAACATACCATGTGATATCATGTGTTCTATCTTCGTAACATTCCAAAATGTATGTGACATCATCCCTTCACATTGTTATAGAAAAACCCCATTACACTGAAATATGAGAATACATCTTATACCCTCCAAAGTTGAACTTAAAACCCCAACATCCAGTCACTCCTTAAAATGACTTGTCTAGATCTGGGCCCAATCACAAACAGGTTTGCAATCAATTGCAAACCTGTAACAATAATGCTGATTGGTCATCAACATTTTGCGATTGCAAGCCTTTGTGTTACGGAGCACTGAGCGTCTTTTTTTAATTTTGAAAAACCTTTAAATTCCCTCCCCTTAGAAGGGAATAGAAGAAAATGATTCATGTCAGTTTTAATTACTAACCTAAACACTCCCAACTCCAATCTTTAAAAAAATAAAAAATAAAAAAAAATAAAAATTTTATTACGCTCTTGAGAAAAATTCACTCTCTTGATTTGGGAGGGACGAGGAGAAAGTGATTGAAGTTAATCTTCTTCCATGTTTCAATGTTCTTTATAATACTTGTGTACAAATCACCTATACTTCCAAGCTTTTCTATGGTTGTTTACATTTACTATGATGTTGAGTGAAAGTGATGATGATATATTGATGATTATTTTGATAATGGTAGGTGAAAGCGATCACCGTGACAATTTGATGGTGATAATGCCTTAAGCAAATGTAATTTACAATGACATTTCTTCAGCGGACTTATTTTGATATTGTTTTTTTTAAACGATAACCAGTTTCCCTTCGTGTTTGTACATGTTCATTGAGGAAGCTGAATTGCAGGGCAATTTTTATGTAATAGATAACGGTGTTCTCAAAAGTATACTGGTCGTGTGAAATAGACATGAAACTTAATTTGTCATGCATTTAAATGACATAATGGGAAAGAAGATTTAATTGTTCTTTTTTTGTCCAATGTGTATGTTCTCTGTGAAATTAATACATGTTATAAATGTAAGCATGATAAATTAAGCGCACATTCTATTTCACATACCCAGTACGTCATGCTATCTAGCACATTACTTGTTACTTTCAATATTGAGGATTTATTTGCTCTATATGGATTTCTATAGTATTTTGATTTGATTCACTCGTCTATTTTGCTTTCAGAAAAATTATTTCATGTAACATATCCCCATTTTTATTGAGCGTTACCTTAAAAATATAAGAAAAAAACATTTAATCCTTTTTTCCCATATATCCTGAATTCATAGTACTATATTTTTAGTTTGCACTGAAGGAACCAAATTCAGTTAATGTTTTCTGATTTTTGTTGAGAAATTTGATTGCATTGTGGTTGGGGTTAACACAATGCTTTGTGTTTCAATGGTGTCCAAGGGAATGGGCCATTCATGCCTATTCTTAGTTGTTTCAAGTTTTTGTATAATTTGTTGATATGTAAGTAACACGCTCTGCCGCACCACAGAGCATAAAAAGTTGACCAGATGTAAAGATTTTTTCCTGTATATTGATAGAAAAAAATATAAAAGTGAAACAAAACAAAAAAATATGAAAAAAAAAAGCAAAAAGTATTTTATCCTTGCATTTAATGTACACAAGTTGTTTTAGTTTTCAAATCAGGCCGAAAAAAAGGGTAAATTTTGAGTATTTTAATTGTGAAACATATTTTAAAGTGGTGCAAATTTCTCTGTGTTTCAAATGAAAAGAAACAAGTCTCCAGTTCTATTTTCTCTTACTACGATGTTTTGAATGGATAGCAATATTTGTGTGTAGGAGATCTTCTCTGCGAAGAAAACGAGACACACTTCAAGATAAAAACTCACATTTACACATGCCAGTCTAGCCTTTTCTCAAGTATATGGTAAACAAAACTTATGAAACAGTTCATTGCACATATTGTACATGTACAAAAAAATTAGAAAAACAAAAAAATGTTACAAAAAAATTCATAAAAACAATAAAAATAAAAATAAAAACTTGATAAAAACCAAACTGTTCCGTTTGAGCCTCATTATTGTGTCGATGTAATATTTATATTTGTACAGCCCACTCTCATTACACATGAGACCAAGCCAATTAATTACTTTGTGACAATGAAATCTCCTTATATGTAAGACAATGAAATATGGCCCTTATTCTAAACCGAAGACTGAATTTGTATGAAGTGAAGTTTGTGCAATGCTATTATGCACTCCCTTTGTCTGCTGTATTAGACAAAAGGATTTCACAGCTACACACAAACTTCAGCTCATACAAATGCAGTCTTTGCAATTGGTTCATAATATAGGCCATATTTTTAAATTTGGATCAGGAGAATTGCCTCATAGCAAAATCTGTTGTGTCCATATCCACCTTTATATTCCACCATGAATTCTACTAGTAGAATCCATGATTCCACATACTAAGAATGTTGCAACAGGATTAGTCAAAAGTCAATCACGTGATTGATTTTAGGTTTCCCATCATCAATCATCATTCGTAGTGGGTGAGTTTTGCTGATCACTTCAGCGCCCCATAGAGCATGTAGAGCCATAACGCGCCATCAATTATTTTGAGGGTGCGCGAAAAAGTGCGTTTTCACTCTGGTTTTTTGTTCCATTATTTTTCCATCACATGCAGCGACAGATAAATTCATCGGTGACATAACAATTCATTTTTCTAAATTTTTTGTTACGTAACAATCACTGCAGCCCATTAGAGCTAGGCCTTCGCGCCAAATGAATTGCGTGCACTTTAATTGTACGCATTTATTTTACAAGCACAGGCATCGATTGACTTGAGGGGATTTTTCTTTTTAAGGATCTTTAGGAAATCTTTTATTTTTAACCAAAATATTGGTTTTCCCCAAGCTCTTAAAATGTTTCAGATGTGGAATATAAAGCAAATAACCACCTCTTGATCCAAATGACGAGGTAAACTATCACTTCTACGGCAAGCTGGATGTACACACTATCTCTCCTTAGCTTTGCTTCGGAGGAGATAGCTTATCCAGCTTGCCTGAGAAGTGAAGGTCTTCCCATCATTTGGATCAACAGTGATTATTTGCTTACTATGGTCCATGCTCATTTTAATCCACCCTTTCTTTATAATTCAGTCTTTCATCATCACTCCTGTTCCTCGCAACTCTTCTTTCACATTCTTAATCGCTTAAATCTTCATATAATCAAGTTATCAACATCACTATCAGGTTTGTCAATTGTAAATATAATCCACTCATGATAAATGTTTAACCAGGGACCTGGGACACAAAGATTTCCAATCAATTGCAAACTTGAAAGAACAATTCCCACTGGTCATTATTTCGACCAAACGGCCCATGTTACAATGACCTTCATTGGCCATTACCACTTTGCGACTGTTTGTGTTGAGGAGCCCTGATTTCATTGCAACAAGGTAATTCACGTATTTCCAATTGCCTCGTTTTAATAGGAGTGGGTTGTACTTTTACCCTGAATATCTAATGAAGTATATGGATTCTTGTGAAAAGGTTCTAAATTTGATAAGTCTACACGGATAAACAGGGATACAAAACTTCGTCATAACGAGGCAGTTATCCTAGTCTCAAGTAGAAATGCGCACGTGTCTATGTGTCGAATATAACAAGATTTCGTAATAAGGCATTTTGCTTGGGCCCGTGCACCTCGTTATAACGAGAAAACTGTATCTAACAAAAGTGTACTCTTGATAGAGCTTCTTATGACGAGGTTACAAACTTTGGAGCCTTAATTTTGATTCTCCTCACGCCATGTAACTGTATCTAACAAAAGTGTACTCTTGATAGAGCTTCTTATGACGAGGTTACAAACTTTGGAGCCTTAATTTTGATTCTCCTCATGCCATGTAACTTTGATGCCCAAAATAGCCTAGCACAAGTTTATTCCAGAATTCTTTGTCAAAATTGTTTCTATCCTACAATTCTCATTCAAGATTAATATCAGAATAGGTCTTGCAAGGTGTAGACAAATTATATGAAACAATAGGCGATTCAGCAATTCACGATCTTAAGAGACCCCTTCCCCAACCACAAAATTTTTCGAATTTTTCGTTGTTTCCTTTTTTTTGGGGTGGGGGGGTGCGGTTGGGAGTCGGACCTCTCTTGGATCCTTACTTGATCTTGTCAAATGAAAATAAAAACATGAGAGTACTCAAAATAATTATAAAATATCTTATTTATTGTGACACCATGCTGTCCACTCACAATGTTTCAATAAAAAACATGCCATCTCCCTTGGCCTAAGGGCAAATATAAAATTTAAAAAAAATTATCAAATGTAAGAAAGCAACAAATCAAAAGTCTTTTCCTGGCATACAGGTAACTCTGCCAAGTCAAATGTCTCGGGACCAGAATCACTTTGACTGAGGAGAAATATGACTCAGGAGAGGTGAATAAATAACACATGCTTTGTATCATCTGGACTGAAATATTGCTTCAATTATTTGACATACAGTCACCCATGCATAAGTTGAATAATTGTCAAGTCAACGGTCTTTTCAAGTCATTTTCTTCTTTATAATCTGCTGTTTTCAATCCTTCATAAATCATATTTGTTTTAAGTTGAATCTAGAACTTCAATATCAACAGAATCGACTTAGGCAAGTTTGATTTTACAGAATGTCGACTTTTGCAGAGTTGACTATATACATTTGTATGCATTAAAAATGTCATGGGTCAATAGGTGAATTATCAAATGTTTATCCACAGGACTTTGTTATTCATTTCATAAAACAATGTAGTCTACAATAGTAGGAAAACACATTTCTGGATTATGCTACTCATGCACAATTATGCTTTGAAATTTCCACCTACAATCAACGTTGTCTAAATCAAACTCACAAAATTCAAATAATTACAAAGTCTGTTTATATTCTTTGGTTTTGAACTCTTCATGATTTTTTTTTTTGTTTTGTTAGTTGAAGCTATGTCTTCCGTCCAAACAGATTGGACTTACGCAAGGTTGACTACCTAAAACAATGCCTATAGATAATAGATAATATATACTTTTATACAAAATATTGTATCTATGATCTTTATAACGGGAGTGAACTGCAGTTTGATTTATAAAGCACTTTTGGTTAATGGGGGATTCAAAGTCCAGAGTATTGTTCAATTTGCAAATTTATGATAAACGTTGTAATCATATCCTTTTAATGAACTACAATACAGCAACTTCTTAACATACAAAACATCATGAGAACAGCCTATTTGTTGTACAAATGACTATCGAATATACATCATACAAGCACAAATTAGTTGTATAGTGATTAAACTTTTGCCAGCAGGACAAGTATGCAGGCTATGCATTCACCTTATCGACGGCAGAATTTTCTCATAAGAAAAATATTGGTGGGTGTCAGATGAGCTACCATATCTCCCTTCACTCAGGCATCTCAGAAACAATAGATAATCTTGGATTATGGTAATGATGGAAAATAAATTTCCAATAAGTTACCTACAGTTTTCATGACAAATAGTTATATCCAATTACTCCTAATATTTCGGAGTCAGGGTAAAGATTGATATATAAATAATGATGATAATATCTGGTTAGCACTTTTCCAGTTAAACTGCTCAAAGGGCTTTACAGAATATTATTACCCCATTCACAGGATTCAATTCCATACTTGATGGCTACCATGCATTTATAGGCACCTATATGGAATTATCCTCCAAGGTACCCATTTGCACCTGGCTGGATTGGACCTAAAGGCCAGTGACGGAAATCGAACTCCCGACCTTCGCATCCCCAGTCAAGTGATACGACCACTAGACTATGACACTTACATGTATGTCAAATATTTCATCAAACTTGCACGTTTTTATAGGAATGAAATGCTTTCAAATTATTCCTCTTCAGCATAGCTCCCAACTGGTTTCCCGGTCCCACCTCATAAGTAAATGGGAATGGAGTCCCTTTCTCCCGCTCGTAAATACAATGCATGGTCTGTTCCCACATGACTGGCTGTACGATTTGCTTCTTGAGTTGCCTCCGTATGTGATCGGCACTCCCATAGGCTTTCCCATCCACGTTGGAATGCACACAGATGACTGGTGTTTCTACGGTGACCGCATCCAGGGCTCTTGAGACGGGTTGTTGTGCACTGGACATGAGAGGAGTGTGGAAGGCACCACTGACTGCGATAGGCTTCAAGGATCGAAGGTAGAACATCTTGGATGATTCTTTGATAAATGAAAGAGCCTGATGGTACAAGGGTTCAAAAACAGTTTGTTAATTAAGTGTTTCATTAAAAAAAATATAAGGGTGGTAACTCACTTCGCGGAGACGTGTCCGTGACGGATAAAAAGTATTAAAGACGTCTCCGCGACAATTTTCAAAAATTGTCTGAAAAATATCAAAGAACCGTGTCAAAGTAGTTTCTAGGACTCGTGAAACGTCTCAGAGACGTCTCCACGACGTCTCCGTGACAAGTTTCAAAACCATTTCCAAGTAGTTTCAAAACTGTTTCAAGTAGTCTAAAATCCATCTCAAAGTTGTTTCAAAGTAGTTTACGCGAAGTGAGATACCCCCCTAAGTACCTTTCATACGGCAAAATAGCAAGATTGTGAAACATGGACTGCCCTATTTTGTGAAACAAAAGCATGACTTTTTTGTATTATAGGCCAATTATACTGTTCACAAATCATGGTTGTGTTAAACAAAATAAGGCAGTCCATGTTTTGCATTCTTGCTATTGGAATAGAAAGTTATGTTCATTCCAAATAGTGCTTAAATTTCAATAATTTCATTCAGCAAAATTTGTTTCAATTTTGCATGTCCTAGCAGCGGTAACAAAAAAATTTATGCATGGATGATTACCAATGAAACAAACATGTCCGAAAAGATATTAATGAAGCTCATTGACCAAATTTTTTGAAAGAAATTATTGAAATACAAGCACTATTTCAAATAAACAAAACTTTCTTATTTCTGCAGCATTTTCATTGGTAGTGTTGTTATATGAAAGGGCAGGAAATGGATTATTCAATACCGGGTATGTACAGTGTGTCCCAGAAAGAACTACAACTTTTGAAATGGGTATAAAATAAGAAATATATGGTTCTTGGGCGGAAAGATAAAGCTCATATCCTCAACTATCATTTGACACCAAAAAGTCAGAAAGTGATGCATGCTTCAATGAGCAATAACCACTTTCGTGAAGGAAAAAAAAACTAGGTTGCGCAGGAATTCGCTATGGATTTACCACCTGTCTATGGCACGTCATGAGAGATAAAAAACAATAATGGCGTGAATTGGCTAACAAAGACAAAATAAACCAAAAGACAATAACAAACATTAATAATATGAAAACAGAAAGGTTGTCAATTACATTTTTGTATAACACTGATGTTTATTTCTGACTTTTGGTTTATTTTGTGTTTGTTAGCCTATTCATGCCATTATTGCTTTTTATCTCTCATGGCGTGCCATAAGCAGGTGGTAAATGCATAGCAAATTCCTTTTTGGTGTCAAATGATAGTTGAGGATAGTGTACAGTTCTTTCTGGGACACACTGTAGATGTGAAAGAGAATTTCAGATACCGCCTGACAAACGACTTTTTGGTTTCCTCTCTTATATTGTTTTTACTCACTCATGCATGACATATGGGTCATATTGATTTAGTAAAATAAAATAATAGACTCTAGGCTTTTAATTAATGGGTCATTTATGAATTTTGATTAAGATTAAGTTGTGATAAAACATTGATCAATCTTGGTTTCGTTTTTTCTGGGACGCACTGTATAATAACATAAATGATAATAATCACCTTTGTATGTCCTGCAATCACTCTACAATCAGGATAGAGATAGTTAGCCACACGGCATACAGGGTTACTCATCTTATGAAGATTCTTGCAGTAGGTCTCCGCTTCCTTACACACATACTTGTATCTAGCCTTCTTCCCTCCAATCACAGTCATCATTCCACTAGAGACCATCTCAGAGGCCTGCTGCATCGCTTCAGCTCTCACCTTGATTAGATAAATAGCTGGAAATGTGGATAGAACAAATCAAAATGTAATTAACCCTTTGAACCCTGAATTATTTGCAGATTTCTGGAAATTCAAAATGTACAAATTTTATTCACAAGTTTGAAAGAGGTATGCAGAATTTTACCCCGATGATAAAGGGCTCTAATACATAATTTGCAATAGCACTATCTTCTGGTGAAAGACACAAAAAAGTTTTAGACCGAGAAATCCTAATAAAACATATTTCTCAAGGTCCTCAAGGGCACATGGTAAGGGTCATTTAAGATATTTTACTGTCTTTGGCTGGCCAGTAAACCAGCATAACAGGTTCAAAGGGTTAAGAAAAATAATGGACTTATGAAATATGAATTGTTTGACATGAGTTGGTAGCATTAAAATTTCTTGTCTCAGCCTACAAATTCATTATGATAAGACAATATTTTGAAACTGAGTCACATCATTCAGATGGTGCCATGAAAGTTTGATCCCCAAATGAAACAATCATGTCATTGTTACAAGTCTGTAAAAAGCAAATAACTAACCAATATAACGATCTGGTAGAGTATTGAACTTTTCTCTCTCCTGATAAAATTTTTGTTGGGTATATATCTTTACAAAATGACTGCAAAAGAGATGAATTTGGGAAGCGGGTTAACCCTTTAAATATCCACCAACATGTAGGGTGAGCACAACTTACTTTTATGTTTAATACAAATCTACCAATAAAATGTTCAGAGTGCACTTAAAATTTTCAAGCTTTCTGTAATAATGGTTAGAATAATAGTTTAGACTTCCGGCACTAACTGACTGATTTATAAACTTAAGATTGAACATCCAAAAACTAGAGCATTAAACTCTCATGCACTGCAGTGCGCTGTTGATAATTCAAACACCATTACTGAGGGTTAGAGTAGTTTATACCGTGGTAATAGACAAGTTTACTATCATATTCAAATTCCATGCATTCTTTTTTTTTTTTTTATAGTTTGTCCTTTACAACCTGAAAGCTTGCCAGAGGTTTGCCTGACATAGCAACAACTAATGTATCCAAACTGGATTCCATGTATTTTAGTTCATCCATGAACAAATGGGGCATCAACACTGAAGGACGGCCAGTTTGTAAATGCGGAGAGGAGGAGACCATGAGTCACCTCCTACAGTGCCCTCTCCTGCCTTCCCCCTGTTCCCCAGCTGATCTTTCTACCCTTTCGCCTAATGGGATCGCCTGCGTTCAGTATTTAATGGACAGAGTCTGAATCAAATTCAAATTCTTCTAACAATCATAAACACAAATTAACAAAAATTGAGAGATAGGACTCGAAAAGAAGAAGAAGTTCACTCTTTTATTACAGGTTATTTGAATACCTTGTTACTATGTCGCCAGGAAAAATTATGCATAAAAATTTGAATATGTTAGTAAACTGGTCTATTAGGGTTAGAAAAATATCTATAATTTCTGGTTAATTTACTGGTTGAAGAGTTAGAGCGCTTACCATCTTGGAATGAGAGAGATCCTCCAAACACTAGAGCACCAAACTCTCCTACACTAAACCCTGCTGCAGCAACACAGTTCTCTATTGCCTACAAGTAGAAACAATCAAACAAACAAGAGATAATGATACAAGACAAGTTCTCTATCACCCACAAATATAAACATTATAGACAAACAAACAAGGTGAATATAACACAATTGCCTACAAAAAACAAAAAACAAAACAAAACAAAACAAAACACAATACAAATAAGAAGCAAACAGGATAATAATTATTATTAATATTGGTGGATTATTTTGTCACCATTCTTCTTGTCAAGAAGACATTTAAAAACCCTGTAAATAATGAAACTTACTTTTGGTTGTTCCTCTTTGAGTTTTTCTACAGCAGCTAGTGATGTAACAACGACTGCAGGCTGGCAGTGAATGGTTCTATTGAGCTCTTCAGCTGGACCATTCACACATAAAGATAACAGATTATACCTGACAGCAAAACAAGAAAAATAGAAAATGAAGGAAAAAAAAAAGGGAAAATTCATGTTTCTCACATTTCTAAAAGATGAACATCACTTTGATGCAAGCTTCAAAAACCTTATCTTCTATCATCAATTTTGTATATGTCATCTGAGTTATGTCTCATTTAAATAAATGTGAATCAATCAACCTTTGTCTAGTATTAAAGAAATAAACAAAAATTAGTAAAAAATAGTGTAGATCTACAAATTGATTTAAAAAAAAAAAAATAATAAAAAAATTCCTACAGTCTTAGAGATTCTATGTGTTTGCGTTTGCATCTCTTTCTTGTAACGTGCAAAGGTTTTGCAAATGGAACTAGTTTAGAACTGGATTGTTGATCTCCTGATTGATAAATGAATTATACAAAAGAAGGGCTAGATTTTTTCTTTTCTTTTTTTCTTTTTTTTTTACATTGTAGTTCATATCATAATCTTGGATCTATGATAATATTTAGGTATAGATACCCAAGTATTTCTGATGCAACTGTGAACATCTCTTCCACATTTGGATACTTCAACAAGTCTTTGGCCATGCCAACAAACTGAGAACCTTGGCCAGGAAACAGGAGAACAGATGTCTCTGCAGGATCAATCCTTGGCTTCTTGGGTAGACGTGTCCTTTCCTCACTTACTTCATCACCAAAGTCAAATTCATCAGGGACCTTCTTGTCACTCTTAGCACTGTCAAGTAATGTTCTGACTGAGGCTTGCCTCCGCTCTGATGCAACCCGTCCTTCATCTAAAGTCTCAGCATCTATGGTTTCAGATGAGGATGATCCTTTGGCTTTATCCCCATTGTCACTCTTTGCATCACACTGCCATGGTGACGATGAAAAACATTGTGAAAGTTGGACCTGAGCACTCCTTGAGCTCTTTTTGATGAACGGAGCATATCTATGTGACATGCATGTAGATACAAATCTGTTGCTTCTACAAAGTGATGTGCTGCAGTGCTGAGCACACCCATTTTCCAGTGCATCACTGGAAAGCACTGTTGTGTAATTCACTCTGAGCTCTCTGCGAGGGATAAACGTTCTTTTCAAAGAATGGACGACGTTGGTTCGGTTTAAGATTTGTCTTGAAGTTTGGTGATACCAACACACCATTGGCCTCAAGAGGATCATCTTATCTATTGTCCTTCAATGGTCTGCAGATTCTAAATGATAAAATATTATGAAAGGAGAAAATATTAATAAAAAAAGATTAATGAGGAGCAAAGCCAATATATGAAGTACTGTTACGGCAGATGGTCACTCAGAAAATAATTACTTCATGGGTTTGAATAACTCTACAGAGCCCTACTTTTCAAAATACGGATGAACATTTCATTGTTTCGTACGACACCAGCTACAGAAGGAATACAGAGCTACATCATTTCCTAGTAAAAAATATGTCACTAGAATTATTCATGAGCTAAGATGGGCAGCTGGAACTTTTTTCTCGCCAGATTGGCTTCTGTACCAAATGGAGGTGATTGAATACAAGACCATCATACTATCTTCTTTTTCAATAGAAGGAGAGAACCTTGGTGCCAGTCTATTGTCATGATTAGTTTCGAATTTGCTGTTCAGTCTACAGTTAAGTTTCAGTGCTGGTATAGAACTTCTACTTCATATATTCACATTCTGCCAAAAGTAGACTGAGGTGTGCTCTGTCTTCTCTGTCACTCCACTCCTCCGAAGTCAGAGCTCTGCTACTGAAAGACCTGTGTAAAGACTCAAGTACGTTTTTGGTGATCACTTTTCTTGCCAAAAGTACGCCATAACACGCAACTAATTCCACTTACCAGTTACCACATCTGGAGGTATCTATATCTGGTCCGAAGGCTTCATGGTCTTGCTCACTTTAATCATTTGTTTTTGCCAAAGTTTCTTCCCATTCGTTTTGTGGAAAATTAACAGAAAATCATGGCACCCCAATTGAATATGATCACCCAAAAAAATGTACTCGACTTTGACTCTGTACACAGCACTTTGACAGCACCCTCAGTAGCAGAGCTCGGTCTTCGGAGGAGTGGAGTGACAGAGAAAACAGAGCACACCTCGGTCTATGCCAAAAGGTGAACGTACACGACACCATACATAGCATTGACATGCAACAGCAAAGAAGGAAAGACTAAAAGAAATGTAATTTTAAAAAGAAGGAAATTAATTTCCAGATGGAAAAATAATAAAAATTATAACAAAAATCTTGTGGCAAAAATAGTCAGTTATTACTGATTGCTATATAATACCAAATAACAACAACAACAATCTCTGTGAGATCTTATAAATATTATATCAAAATACTTGGAAATGTGATCTATGACACTTTAATCGTTCAATCAAATTTCACGCACAGCTTTCCCAAACAAGTGAGTTTCCAATCTAGACCGTAACACCATTTTCGATACAAGGGACCAATGTGAAAATTTCCCAATTTTCTAAGGAATAAAACATAGCTAATTATACGGAATTTGTTAATTATTTTTTATTTCAAAACACACTGTTTAAAAATGAACAAACAAACTTCGGTACAAGTGAGCTCACCGTTGAAATTAAGCAAAATTGCTGATAAAGTCTCGGTCTCTTCGCCATGCAGCAGACATCAACACGATCAAGAATGTCACGTCGATTGTTCGGCGGGTAAAATGACAGACGAAAAAGCATAAATATTCGAAATTTCTATTTACCAATTTCGTCTTAAATCAATTACAGCAAAATATTTTTTTGAAACGAAATGCTAAATTACTAAATAAAATTGAAATATCTCTTATGTTGCATTATCATTCGGAACACATCACGTTTTTATATTTCACCCCCGTATAATTGTTCCCCCAATATAAAGTGTAGTCTTCCATTACCATCAATTCATTTTGTGCCCATCAAGAGATAAGGGATCTCCACGTAGATTATCTACACGCGCTCTTGCAATAAGCCCGCCGAACCATCGGGCAGCGATCGAGGTTGGTGGTGGTGTTATCACACCTCTCATGCGACAGTCATCCGCAGACTTCTAGTGGTGGTGGTGCATGCTCAATGAGTACAGTGTTTAGCGTATGCCGATGATCCAGCAGGGTGCCGAGATGAAGATGGCAGCAGCAGGAGTCGCCAAGTCGGGCTTGTTGGAAGTACTTGTTCGTGATCAATGGTGTCGAATCCTGGCTTCATTGGACGAGGAAGCCCTGACGATCAGTCTCGAAGACGGGCACGACATCAATGGCGTAAGCAATGGGAATAACGACGGTGGAAACAAGACGAATGCATCGCCTGCCGGGGGTGGAAACAACTCAAGTCGTAACAACAACGACTCGCTCCGCTATTCGGATTACATGCATCATCTTCAAGGCAGTGATACCATCCCTGATTCAATCGCCAATCAGAAGAGGATCATTAAGGTTGTTAAGCAAGAAGTTGGTGGTTTAGGGATCAGTATCAAAGGAGGGAAGGAGAATAAGATGCCTATAATCATCAGTAAGATATTCAAGGGACTTGCTGCTGATCAGACAGAGTCTCTTTATGTTGGTGATGCGATCCTTTCGGTCAATGGGGAGGATCTTCGAGATGCTACTCATGATGAGGCAGTCAGGCTGCTCAAGAGATCAGGCAAAGAAGTCACTCTTGAAGGTAAACAACTATTATTTCAAGTCATTTCTTGCCCAATAGTAAGTATTACTATTTGAACATGTAATATCTGATCATAATGTTTTGATTTAATTATTGCCATATTTTTTTTGAGATGATGATCGATGCTGCATCCTAGTTTTAGGTTCATTTATTTCCATCCATATTCTTCAAAAATGTATAGATGCTGAAAATAATGCTGAACCATTATTGTTTATACCTACATTGTAGATTTACCAAAGTATAATTTTATTACACCAACTTCCTAATTCATTCTACCGTAAAAAGTATTAACCCTTTATGAATGATGTCATAGAAATAGATCCTGTTACATGTGTAGGAGTCAGTGACCTTGATGTTTGGTGCTTTATATCAAAAGGAGCTAAGCGAGATGTGTACAATCATATGTAGACTAGCTAAATTAGAAAAGAGCGAACAGATTAACTTCATAAATATTTCAAACTTTAGACTGTTAACTTTTACATGTATTTTACTTGAGCACGTGTCAGGAAAAGTATAATGATTAATCATGTTTTATGCTCTCTCAAATTCTTGTATTTGGAATTAGTATTAAAGAAGGAGATGCATTACTGTCTAGTCGTTTAGACCAGCAAGATATTAAAAAAGTAAACATTTATGGATCATATTCCCCAGAATGTCCAACTCATGCATTTTCTTGTATTTTTCTCCTTACTACATACACTCACTCACCTATTATATTTGTTTATTATCTAAAATTATTAGTTGTAAAATGTGCATAAATATAAATTATACACTATTCAGTTTTTATTTGAGAGAGGAAAAAAAATTGTTTTTGTCTTAACGAGAACTAAAGAAATACTGACCCAGTTAATTGAATCAAGAGGTCACTCAACACGCTTTTCATATCGTGAGTTCACAGAAATATATTGAAGCAATCAAGCACAAGAGAGCTGAATCAAGTATTGAATTATAATCAAAAGATGGCCTTGAAATAGAATGATTTGGTCGATAGCAGCAACTCTGTACACTTGTTGCCTTTATGCTCTAACGGGGGCACACGAGTAAATAGACGCCCATAGGCTCACGTGTTAAATTAACGCTCTTCAAAAACAGACATTCCAAAATTCTGTCGAGGAAATCGTTTAATTATCACAGCAAAGTTAAAATTAAAGGACTCGTAGTTAAGGGACTTATATAAAATTTGTTCAGCTCAAACAAAAATCAAGAATCCTTGAGCGAGACTATGACAAAAGAGACGACTTTTGTAGGCGTTATTTAGTAGATGTACAAAATTACGAAAAAGATTCCTAAAAAATACGCCAAAGTTTCTAATCTTCAACTAAATGGTAAATTATGAAAGAGTAGGACTTATAGCACATATTTATTTATTAACAGCAACATCCGACAATTAAATAATTTTATATGAGCATTTCCGTCAATAAAAATTAGCATATCTTTACTACGCCTTCCGAAATACATTGCGTGGCATATCATTTACTCGTGTGTACCTATGTGGGGTCATATTTAAAAAATATTTGTATTTTTGTGTTTAATGTAAAGAGTTTGATGAACTGATAAAACTGGTACCAAGCATTCATTGTATGAGCCAGGAATTTGCAAACAGGAGTTGAAAAACAGACCCCATGCCGACCCCCATCACGCGCAATAACAGCAATCTTGTTGAAAAATAATACTTGGGGTCCGGGGCGCGATCCGGATGCCAAGGATGCCGAAACTGGCAAGCTTGTTATTGGTTTACAAGCAGGTCGATCCAAATCCAGTGTTTGTATAGTTTATAAAAAGGACCCCCCCCCTCTGTCTATCTTTATACCATAACCCCCCCCCCCGATTAAAGCGGCAATGAAGAACTGAAAACAAAACTACCCCCCCCCCGTGATTGCTCATTATTTTGTCACATCGACGCTCACATGAATAAAAAAATAACGGGCAGAGGTTTATACAGAGCTAAAGTTCTTATTTTGTCTTCTTATTTGATGGTTGATATACGAAAGCGCCGAAAATGATAATTAAATCCACTGTGTGTACAAATGTCCGAGTTTCAGTCTATAAAACGCTCTCCGAGCATTGCCGAGTAAGTTTTGACGATTCCAGAGACATAAGACACTCCCCTCATAACGTTAATCTAGCCTCCGCTAAAGGGGGCACACGAGTAAATAGACGCCCATAGGCTCACGTGTTAAATTAACGCTCTTCAAAAACAGACATTCCAAAATTCTGTCGATGGAAATCGTTTTATTATCACAGCAAGTTAAAATTTAAGGACTCGTAGTTAAGGGACTTATAGAAAATTTTGTCAGCTCAAACAAAAATCAAGAATCCTGAGCGAGACTATGACAAAGAGACGACTTTTGTAGGCGTTATTTAGTAGATGTACAAAATTACGAAAAAGATTCCTAAAAAATACGCCAAAGTTTCTAATCTTCAACTAAATGGTAAATTATGAAAGAGTAGGACTTATAGCACATATTTATTTATTAAACAGCAACATCCGACAATTAAATAATTTTATATGAGCATTTTCCGTCAATAAAAAATTAGCATATCTTTACTACGCCTTCCCGAAATACATTGCGTGCATATCATTTACTCGTGTGTACCCTATAGTGGGGGTCATATTTAAAAATATTGTATTTTTTGTGTTTAATGTAAAGAGTTTGATGAACTGATAAAACTGGTACCAAGCATTCATTGTATGAGCCAGGAATTTGCAAACAGGAGTTGAAAAACAGACCCCATGCCGACCCCCATCAACGCGCAATAACAGCAATCTTGTTGAAAAATAATACTTGGGGTCCGGGGCGCGATCCCGGATGCCAAGGGATGCCGAAACTGGCAAGCTGTTTATTGGTTTACAAGCAGGTCGATCAAATCCAGTGTTTGTATAGTTTATAAAAAGGACCCCCCCCCCCCTCTGTCTATCTTTATACCATAACCCCCCCCCCCCCGATTAAAAGCGGCAATGAAGAACTGAAAACAAAAACTACCCCCCCCCCGTGATTGCTCATTATTTTGTCACATCGACGCTCACATGAAAAAAAATAACGGGCAGAGGTTTATACAGAGCTAAAGTTCTTATTTTTGTCTTCTTATTTGATGGTTGATATACGAAAGCGCCGAAAATGATAATTAAATCCACTGTGTGTACCAAATGTCCGAGTTTCTAGTCTATAAAACGCTCTCCGAGCATTGCCGAGTAAGTTTTGACGATTCCAGAGACATAAGACACTCCCTCATAACGTTAATCTAGCCTCCGCTAAAGGGGGCACACGAGTAAATAGACGCCCATAGGCTCACGTGTTAAATTAACGCTCTTCAAAAACAGACATTCCAAAATTCTGTCGATGGAAATCGTTTTAATTATCACAGCAAAGTTAAAATTTAAAGGACTCGTAGTTAAGGGACTTAAAAAATTTTGTCAGCTCAAACAAAATCAAGAATCCTGAGCGAGACTATGACAAAAGAGACGACTTTTGTAGGCGTTATTTAGTTAGATGTACAAAATTACGAAAAGATTCCTAAAAAATACGCCAAGTTTCTAATCTTCAACTAAATGGTAAATTATGAAAGAGTAGGACTTATAGCACATATTTATTTATTAAACAGCAACATCCGACAATTAAATAATTTATATGAGCATTTTCCGTCAATAAAAATTAGCATATCTTTACTACGCCTTCCCGAAATACATTGCGTGCATATCATTTACTCGTGTGTACCCTAACTAGGCATACAATAAATTTGATGAATAATCTATATTCAGAGAATGGTGTTTGACAGCATCCAGTTAAAGCTAATTGCATCAGAGTCAATATAATTTGATCCTAAGGAGATGATTGTAAATATTATGGTGAGATAGATGTGAATATATTATAAGATGGTTGGCTCAGTTGGACATTTGCCTTGAAGGAAACAATTGATTCTTACTGTTCTTATGACTTTTTATTTTCCGTATTCAGTTGCAAATCATTTAAGACATTGCTTGATAACATTACAAAGCTCTAACCAATTATTCGCCATGAAAGTAATTTAAAATGCATGTAAAAACGTCTCCTTAATTAATGTAATGGTATAACCATAGGGCGTAGCCTTTCTACTGCACAAGTTACCTGCTTACAAGTAATACAAGTATGGTTATTAAAAATTAGTAACAATTTGTAGTTTAATAAATTTTTATTTTAATAATCTGAGCATTGAAAAATAATAGGTGAAAAAGCTCTTCTAATTGTCAAGAAACCAATAGAGGAAGTTCTGTTCCATCAGCGAATAGATAAAATTGGAGTTACTACATGTAGAGATTCTACATCATTTATCTCTCCTCCATGGATCTACAATTTGAACTACCTGAGGATCGCTATCAAACAAGAAAATATTTCTTTGTTTTCATGTCGAAAAGATATAAAATGTCGTCAAAATGTCCCTTATGACACAGCTTGGAATTTCCCATGAAAAAATTTCCTTGAACATTGGCATCAATGAATGAATAGCAGGGCTCGAATTTCGCATTTCTCTCTGGGTGGCCATTGGCCCCATTTGAGTTAGCAATCCACATGGTTAAATGGAGTTTTTGGTTTATTTCAGGTGGCCCCATGAAGTTTCAGGTGGCCATTGGCACCGGGCCACTGCTAAATTCGAGCCCTAAATAGATTCTAAGAATAATCTAGTAGGTCCCTGGGGAAGCATTAATAAAGAAATGAAAGTGTCTCTCCCTTTAGAAGCATACAATTGTAAAACTGTATTCAAGAGTATTGAAAATTTAAATATCAATAGTAACTTGGCCTTTAAGAAGCCACTATAAGAAATCCTTAGGTAATAAGAAGACTGATACATGAATTATTGTCATTATTTCATACATGTACATGTAAGTCCTTCCCGTCTCATTGAAGGAGAAAATGTAATTGAAGGTCCCTTTGAGTATGTCTCTCTACATGCCCGCAAATAGATCCAGCACTGACATTATTTCTTTACCTGTCAATTTACATGTTGGGTTACCAATGTGACCCGATCATATCAAATTGAAACACAAGTCGCTGGGAAAAGAGGAAAATGAAGGAGAGTCGGGGAAATCAGTAAAATCATGTTTAAAATGTCATTTTTTTTTGTTTTTTTTTTGTTTGGGGGGGTTCATATCTTTTATTCTCTGAATCTTTAATGTTTCAGGTGTACTCTGTAAAAAAAAATGAGTGAAAAACGATAATGGGAAAGTATTATAAAATTAATTGTTTTCCTCTACTATTTGTTCGGTGACTTGTGTCTCATTTTCATTATGATGCATCACAAATTTTTTTTGAGAGATACATGTAGGCTTATTATATACTTGTAATTATTTTCTACCAAAGAGACCTGTATGAATGTAACTACATGTAAAGTTTTGCGCTGGTGTACGTGCAGGTTTTAGCGAAAGAGGAACATGTGATTAAATCATGGGATGTACTATAAATAATCATCATGATTGCGTTATCGAATATCAACATTATTGTCTCCAGGTTCAGGAAATAATCTAACTCTGTTTGCTAACTAGGATAAGATAAGGTTTTGCCTCAAGATGTTTATAATTCATTAATTTATAAGATTGTTTTCACTCAGCAAGTCCCTTCCTTGCGACAGAAATCCATATAGTAATTTCATATTTCTGGATCCCATATCACAAATACACTTGACATACTGCTGTGGCTTTAGCAGCTTAGCGCACAGGGCCTTCAGGGCATGTGCATGGCACGTCATGCTGTATGAAATTTCCAATTTATGCATGAATATTGAGTGTGTGTTCACTTTATGGTGTTCTATTGTCCGCAGTTGCTCACCGTTAAATTCAGAGAATAGATTGAGATTGCGTCTGTCCATCGGCGAAATTTATTGTCGACAGTGTAGCACTTACGAGTTATGTGTTGTAAGATCCTGTTGGATGCATTCCTACGTGACATTGACTGCTTTGTTGAACTACATAATCTAACCATGTCCACATACATGTACATCATTTATATTAATATTACCAATTTATTTTCTTGCTGTTTCTTTATTATTGTGATTATGCACAAGAATTATTACGCTAAATAGGCCTACATAATATACAGTCAAGGTATCTCACCAAAAAAGACATCTCTTAAAGTCCTGAAAATGCAACGAATCAGTCGCGTCAGTCCCTGCAGTTGCGGAGACGTCACAGAGACATCTCAGAAACTTCTCTGCAACTGGAAAGATTTTCGCAACTCATAGGACATCACAGAGACTCAGGAGATGTCGTAGAGACCTCAAAGCGATGTCTCCATGAGTCCATGACTCCAGAGACTCCGGAGTCACAAACTCCAGAGACCCTGATGTCACAAACTAGTTGCGAACCTGTCTCATGGTACCATTTAGTCTAGTCTTGGCCTTGTCCAGGTTAATGACCCTATTGAACTTGAACTGTACATCCAGGGCTCTCGCTTAACTTTTTTCTTTGGTTGCCGGCCGGGCAACCAATCAAGTTTTTTAGGTTGCCAAATGACAGTTTAGGTTGCCACAAGTTTTATGAATTTGGTGGCCCGTACCACTAAAAAAAAAAAAATGAAGGGCTCAATTAATTAATGTCTTTTTAAGGGACGCAGGGCTTAAAAAGAACCAGGAAGTGGCACTTTCTGGAAAAAAATGCAAGTGAAACTTTCAAGATTTCATTTTATTTATTGTTTGGAAGAATTAACTTTAGTCTAGATCTATTGTGTCGGGCATTGAAGTAAGAATGAAAAAGTCCCTAACATTCAATATCAAATAAAGTTAATTAAACTATTTAATTTATAGAGTCTAACCAGTTAGGCCTAATAATGTCCAAAAAGGGCCCAAAATGGCTTTTGATATCATACTGACGAAGAATAAAGTTATTCAATTAGAAAGTATTTTATGCCTTGGGTGAACTGCTACAAAAAAAAAAAAATAACAAATAAATAAATAAAAAAAAAAAAATATATATATATAGGATCTATCTAAGTTACATGTAACTTAGTCTTGTAGACCTAACAAGTTATAGGCCTAACTTTTTAGATAGATTCTAATACTAGGCCTATAGGCTATAGGCCTACTGATCAACAATTATATATCAACTTCCCTTGTTGTCATGTGTATCCAAAAGTGTTTGAAGAAAACCAGTTTAAAAAAAAGGAAAGAGATGCTGAAAGATGCAATGTGTTCATACTTATGATGCTAATGTAGTACAGAGTACATGGACCCTAAGAAGAAAAGACGAAAGATGAAAACGCAGAAGTTCATAGAATGCAAGTTTTCATTTTCTAGGGTCTAATTTTGACTATAATATATTTTCTATCATATAAAAAATAAGTTGAGATCAATTTATGATCATGTAATGACTTTGGTATTTCATAAAATGAAGAATAGAAAACCCCTGTCAGGTTTGGAGAATTCAAACGAACAGTTGGTCACTGAGGCTTTGACAAGCCCTTCCTCCCCCGAAGCTGTGGGGGAGATATCGAGAGAGTAAGCCTATCAGCCTGGTGCAGTTTGTGCGTAGGATATCGATGTTTCAACAAT
Source organism: Paracentrotus lividus (assembly GCA_940671915.1). Lineage (NCBI taxonomy): Eukaryota > Metazoa > Echinodermata > Echinoidea > Camarodonta > Echinidae > Paracentrotus > Paracentrotus lividus. The sequence goes on along the minus strand of CALNVZ010003014.1, from coordinate 8,827,510 downwards.
TATTTCAGAAAACTAAGAATGAATTGAGGCAAACAAATATCAAAAGTATTATTTTTGATGCTTATTATTAGAAATAGTGACAACCAAGACCCACATTTAAGCCTAGAAATAATTGGAAAACTTCCAATCCTCGCAAGCAATTTTCATAGACTGACACATATTTGTATAGGTGGGACTGAACTAGCAAATTCGGCGAAAAATATAGTTTGAAAACGGAAATGAAGATTCATTTTGAGCCTTTTAAAATGACTATAAATGTCATTTTATAGATTCTAATGACCCAAAAACTTATAGAATATACGAACCAGATGGTAAATCCAATGAAAAAGTGATATTTAAATGCTATTTACTGGGGTTAGTTTTTTCCTTTTTTTTTTCTTTGGTTGCCAGCCCGGGAAACCAAGCAACACTCTTAGGTTGCGCGCCCGACGCGTGACGGCAGTTTAGGTTGCCATTTGCCACCGGGCGCGGCAACCGTTAATTTCGAGCCCTGGGGGGCGTTTCACGAAACCGTCATAAGTCTAACTTCTTGACTAAATCGGAGATAGTGAACAACTTGTCCACAAGCGGGTTCCACGAAGCGCCCTCTCTGAAAGACCGTGGACAACAGCTGACTAAATATACTTATGACAGCTTCGGACCTGTCATATACTTTTGGAGGCGCTGATACGTCATCACAAACGCAATTTTATGGGCAAGCGAGTCGTTTGGGCGAATTGCATTTGCGCGACAATCTAGATTTTCTCATTTTTGGTTCATAACCTAAAATGTGGCAACCTCAGGGATTTTTGGTCTAGATATCTAGAAATAAAAGGTTTTAACATTAAGGTGATTTTTATATCCAATAAAGAAATAATATCTCGTAATATATCCAATCAATAAATAATATTGAATAAATTGGCAAGAAGCATTATTCAGCTTACCATAAAGAAGCTAAATAAAGAGACCCGCAGAGACTACGTTGGTAGTTAAAATCGATTCATTAGTCCCAAAATTAATAATTTTTGAAATAGATTTCTTTTTTAAATTACAATGCACGTATTTAATTTCTTTTTGTGAGCAAAACAGAATTTAGTAAAAAACCTCAATCTAGCTCCCAATTTTCAGCTAGCGTACTTTTTTATAGTCTGAATTTACGAACACTATGAATTAGGCGCATCCGGGGGTACCAATTCTCATGTTCTGAGTGGTCTTATTAAATTTCATGATGACCAGCTTGTAATATATATGCAGTAAGAAACATTGGTGCGTTTTAATTCATTTATATAATTATACATAATTTAATGAGAATCTTTCATACTGGTTATTGACACGATTTTACACCTTCAATTTCGATAATATTGAAAAAGTTTTGCTAACCACAACGTCTAAAATTATCAAGAAACGTGATTAGGCTATTGCGTCGATGGAAACATCTCCGATAATATCGATATTACAAATTGTCGAGCTTTGGAAAGAGCTTTTGGTGGTAACCGACTTAGTAAGATTGGAGCTAACTACGTAGTTGGTGGATAAAGATATGACTAACTTGTCCATGGTTTCGTGAAACGCCCCCCTGACATCACACCACCCAATCCAATATAACGGTCGCATTTTTGAGGAAATCCCAGCTGCATTAGACCATGGTTTATTGAGTAGAGTCCAGAATCCATCTGAGGAACTGAAATATTGCTCAGATTATTGCTCTGTATTATTTATGCACACATTTATATTGTATGGAGGTCACAAATCACTAGGCCAAAACAATCTTTGAAGGAACAAGGTTTGCTCTCGATGCATCATTGATCTGAAAGAATAGTTTATTTGTTCTGATTATTATTGACAGCTAGACGAAGAAGATGATTGACATTATTATAATTTGATTTTCTTTTCAATCCTTATTTCTAAGGGGAAAAACTGCATTGTTTGAAAATGTGTGCCTAACATAAATATCAAACATGAATTAAAAAACTAAATACAACTTTCCCCCTTTTTTTTCCCCTGTCAGTTTTCTAAACAAGGTTCGTGCCCACACACTAATTGGTCTATCAGATTTGCGGAGTGTTAATTGAATGATCAGTCAAAACACAGTCATCAATCAATGTGATATGTCAGTCAAGCACTGACCTTATATTTAAGGTTACTCCTCGTAAAATATTTACTGTCAAGTCTATTTTCCTCTACTTGATGATATGTTTTAGCCAGTCTGTGTTCTGGGCATAGGCTACATGTATACCATGACTCCTGCCGAAGTTTACCATGTCAAACATACTGTATTTGCCGTTGTTTTCACGTGATTAAATTTTTTCGCGTTTAGCGGCCTGAAAGATTGTTCACAGGTTCTTGAATTCGCACTGCACGCAAATGAACGTTCCTACATGCACAAAAAAGCATGCTCATACATTCGCAGGTTTTTTAATTCGCGCCTGCCGATCTTCACGCGAAATCTGCGAAAATTAATGTACCGCAAATATTTCCACGATTACAGTAGTCTAGTGCAAGGGAGGGGGGGGGGTGGATTATTAACTTGCACTCTATTTTACTCTTTGCTGCATTATTTGCAAAAAATGTCAGTGTCAGAACCTAAAAAAGTGCTTCGGCTTCAATATTTTGGCTTAAAAATGTCCAAAGCAGGAAATAATTATAACCCTATGGAGATACAAATAGGCCTACATTGTACTCATTGTATTGGAGTGGATTAATAAACTGTTTTTTTTTATCACCATAGTGATACATCTCATGATGTGTGAATATTTTTTATTATGTTTTCAAATTACTATTTAAAGAGCTTTTAATAATTCAAGGATCTAATTGTCCACCCTGTCTGTAAAGTGAGTAAATGATGGATTAAGGTCGTTAAGGATATTTGCTACTGTACATGAATAAAGGGGAGAGGGGGGGGGGGAAGGAGCAGTATATGTCGGTCGCGATCCCGGAGTCGCCGTATGGTAGTATTCCGTAAACTGCAAGTCTTCGATTATTGTGTTGTCGAATTCAGTTCAGGTCGATCAATTATCCGTGTTTGTATGATTATAAATAGGACGCACCCGCCCAGTCGTATGGAACCACTCCTGGATCCTATTTCTTTATATCGCTATATTGAGCATCTCCCCTAGCCGTCCGATTAAAGCGGCATTGAAGAGAACTGATAAAACTTTATCTCCTCTCTTCCGTAATATATTGACTTCATTATTTTGTCAACATACTTGACGGCCACCTATGTACCTCATGAATTATTCACTAAGAAATACGGTGCGAGATTTACGTGTTTATACAAGATGCTAATAACGTTCTATATTCTTGTCTTCTTATTATTGATGGTTCTTTTATACTGATGAAGCGGCCGAAGAAGTGATATGATTCTACTCACTGCTGTGGTACATGTTTTCGAGTTATTTCTAGATTCGCATCTATAACGTTCTACTCACGAGCATGTGCCGAGTTTTAGGTTTTTGTTACAGGATTCCTATGTTCCATTGCGATTCAAACTGACTTGTTTAGGTATTTAAGTGGGAGTATCGTTTATTCAGAGACATAACAGTAGACAACGTTCCACTCTACTTATATACGGTTAATTAGATTTATATCTAGCAGCCTCCGCTACCACGGTGGAGGCATAGTATAACTTTTTTGTTTCTGAATTTTGTTATTAATTTATTCGTCTATCATTTTAGTTTTTCATTACAAGATCGAGTACATATTGTACGCCCATTCAGTCTTTTTTTTTAGATGTAACCACCTAGTCAATCATCTTTGTGTTATAATATTAACGCTCTATGTCAAATATATCATGATATCTAGTGCCACTATATAAATTTCCTGGTTCGACTGGATTTATTTTTAGTAATGTTGCGTTGTTAATAATCAATGCATAAGTTAACAATTTATACAGGACTCTGTAGTGAAGGACCTTAAATGTAAACTCTTTTGTCAGCTCAACTTATACAGAAACATCAAGAATTTTCCCTTTTGCAATGGTTCGTATGACCTGATTGACCAAAAGTATTAGACACTTGTTATATGGTCGTATTCAGTGTTCGCAATAGTTATTGTAGAATCGTGTATTCAAATTACGAAAAAGATTCCTGAAAAAATACGCCAAAAGTTTCTAAATCTTCAACTAATGGTTAAATTATGAAAAGAGTAGGAACTTAATAGCACAATATTTAATTTTATTAACAGCAACATGCCAACAATTAAATAATTGCTATATATTGAGCCATTTCCGTCAATAAAAATTAGGCATAATCTTTACTACGCCTTCACCGAAATACTTGCGCGCAATATCATTTTATATACTCGTGAATGTACCCTATAGTGGGGGTCCATATTTAAAAAATATTTGTATATTTTTGTGTTTATGGTAAAGAGTTTTGATAACTGATAAAGAACTGGTACCAAAGCATATCATTTGTATGAGCAAGGAATTTGCAATACAGGAGTTGGAGAAAAACAGATCCCCATGCCGACCCCCATGCAACAGCGCAGATAACAGCAATTCTTGTTCGAAAATAGATACTTGGGGTCCGGGCGCGATCCGGAGCCAAGGGATGCCGAAACTGGCAAGCTTGTTTATTGGTTTACAAGCAGGATTCGAGTCAAAATCCGAGGTGTTTGTATATTTATAAAAAGGACCGCGCCCCCTCTGTCTATCTTTATACCATAACCGCCCGCCCCCCCCCGATTAAGCGGCAATGAAGAACTGAAACAAAAAACTACCTCCCCACCCGTGATTGCTCATATTAATTATTGTCCATCCTGACGCCTCAGCATGAATAAAAAATAACGGGGCAGAGTATTATACAGAGCTAAAGTCTTATAATTTGTCTTCTTATTTGATTGTTGATATACGAAAGCGCCGACAAATCGATAATAAAATCCACTGTGTGTACCAAATTGTCCGAGGTTCTAGTCTATAAAACGCTCTCCGATGCATTGCCCCGAGTAAGTTTTGACGTATTCCAAGAACATAAGACACTCCCCTCATAACGTTAATCTAGCCTCCGCTAAAGGGGGCACACGAGTAAATAGATCGCCATAGGCTCACGTGTTAAATTTAACGCTCTTCATAAACAGAACATTCAAAATTCTGTCGATGGAAATCGTTTTAATTATCAGCAGCAAAGTTAAAATTTAAAAAGGACTCGTAGTAAGGGACTTATAGAAAGATTTGTGTCAGCTCAAAACAAAACATCAAGAAATCCTTGAGCGAGAGCTTATAGAACAAAGGACGACTTTTGAGGCGTATTTAAGTAAGGATGTAGCAAGGTTACCGAAAAAGATTCCTAAAAAATACGCCTAAGTTCTAATCTTCAACTAAATGGTTAAATTATGAAAGAGTAGACTTATAGCACATATTTATTTGATTACAGCAACTACCGACAATTAAATAATTTTATATGAGCATTTTCCGTCAATGAAAAATTAGCATATCTTTGACTTGTATTAACGCCTTCCCAAATACATTGCGGCATATCATTTACTGCGTGTGTACCCTACACTAGGCTACAATAAATTTGATGAATAAGTCTATATTCAGAGAAATTGGTGTCTTGACAGCATCCAGTTAAACGCTAATTGCATCAGAGTCAATATAATTTGATCTAAGACGAGATGATTGTAATATTAGTGCGTGAGAATAGATGTGAATATATTATAAGATGGTTGGCTCAGTGGACATTTGCCCTTGAAGGAAAACGATGATTCTTACTGTTTCTTATGACTTTTTATTTTCCGTATTCAGTTGGCAAATCATTTAAGACATTGCTTAATAACATACAAAGCTCTAACCATTATTCGCCATGAAAGTAATTTAAAATGCGCATGTAAAAACGTCTCCTTTTAATTAATGTAATGGGTATAGGACCATAGGGAGTAGCCTTTCTACTGCACAAGTTAGCCTGCTTACAAGTAATAACAAGTATGGTTATTAAAAAATTAGTAACAATTTTATTTAATAAATTTTATTTTAATAATCTGAGCATTGAAAATAATAGGTGAAAAAGCTCTTCTAATTGGTCAAGAACCAATAGAAGGAAGTTCGTTATCCAACAGCGAATAGATAAAATTGGAGTTACTACCATGTAGGAGATTCTACATCATCTTCTATCCTCTCCTCGCATGGAGATGTAAAATGTCAACTACTGAGGATCGCTATCAAAGCAAAGAAAATATTGTCTTTGCTTTTCAATGTCGAAAAGAATATAGAGAATGTCGTCAACATGTCCCCTTATGACACAGCTTGGAATTTTCCATGAAAAATTTTCCTTGCACACATTGGGCCATCAAATGAATGAATAAGCAGGGCTCAGAATTTCGCATTTCTCTCTGGGTGGACCATTGCCCACCATGATTTGAGTTAGCAAATCCAACAGGGGTCTACAATGGAGTTTTGGTTTATATTGCGAGGACATCCGAAGTGTCAGGTGGCCATTGGCCAACCTTGGGGATTGACTATCCACTGCTAAATTCGCAGTCCGCCTAAATAGAATTCTACCACGCCACACCCACCCGTAGGTCCCTGGGGAAGACAATTAATAAAGAAAGTGAAAGTGTCTTCCTTTAGAGACAACATGTAACTGTATTCAAGAGATATTAGAAAATTTTAAATATCCAATAGTAACTTAGGCTCTTAAGAATGCACTATAAGAAATCCTTAAGGTAATAAGAAGACTGATAACATGAATTAATTGTCAAATTTCATACAATGTACCATGTAAAGTCCTTCCAGTCCTCATTGAAGGTAAAAAAGTGTATTGAGAAAGGTCCCTTTGATAATGTCCTCTATCACTGCCGCGCAAATAGTATACCATGTACACGGTAGACATTATTTCTTTACCTGTCAATTTAATGTTGGGTTACCAATGTGACCGATCATATGCAATTCGAAACACAGTCGCTGGGAAAAGAGGAAAAATGACAGGAGAGTCGGGGAATCAGTAAAATCATTTGTTTTAAAATGTTCAATTTTTATTATATGTTTTTTTTTTTTTGTTGGGGGGTCATATCTTTTTATTCTCTCGAATCTTTAACTGTTTCAGGGTGTACTGCTGTAAAAAAATGAGTGAAAAAACGATAATGGGAAAGTAATTATAAATTAATTGTTTTCCTCTACTATTTGTTCGGTGACTTGTGTCTTTCATTTTCATTATGATGCATCACAAATTTTTTTTGAGAGAAATAGCATGTAAGGCTTATTATATACTTGTAATTATTTCTTAACCAAAAGAGACCTGTAATGAATGTACACTACAGTAGTTTATGCCGTGGTGTAACGTGCCAGGTTTTAGCGAAAGAAGGACATAGTGATTTAAATCATGGGGATGTAGCTATAAAAATCATCATGATTGCGTTATCGAATATCAAACCACTTATTGTCGCTCCCGAGGTTTCAGGAAATAATCTAACTCTGTTTGCTAACTAGGATAAAGATAAGGTTTTTGCCTCAAGATGTTTATACATTCATTAATTTATAAAGATTGTTTCAACATCAGGCAAAGTCCGCTTCTCTATGCGACAGAAATCCATATAGATATGTTCATATTTTGGATCCCATATCACAAAATACACTTGATACTGCTTGTGGCTTTTTACAAAGGCTTAGCGCCAGGGCTCAGCGCATGTGCATAGGCACGTCATGCTGTAGAAATTTCCAATTTAATGCCATGAATATGAGTGTGTGGTTCACTTTATGGTGTTTCTATTGTACGAGCTCGTAGTTGCTCACCGTGTAAATTCAGAGAAATAGATTGAAGATCTGCGTCTGTCCATGCGGCGAAATTAATTGTCGACAGGTAGCACTTAAACGAGTTATGTGTTTGTAAGATCCTGTTGGAACTGCATTCCTACGTGACATTTGGCTGCTTTGTTGGAGAGCGAGCGAGAAGAGAGAGCCATGCTCCCCATACTCATGTACAGTTCATTATATAATTATATTAACCGAATTTAATTTTCTTGCTGTTTCTTTTTATTGTGATTTATGCCACAAGAATTATTACGCTAAATAGGCCTAAGGTCACTCGGCGGAGCCGAGGAGAAAGACATCTCTTAAAGTCCGAAATGCAAGAATCAGTCGCGGTCAGTCCTGCAGTTGGCGGAGACGTCAAGAGACATGCTCAGAAACTTCTCTGCAACTGGAAAGTTTTCGCAACTCATGGACAGTCACAGAGACTCAGGAGATGTCGTAGAGACCTCAAGCGATTGTCTCAATGAGTCCGCATGACTACAGAAGACTTTCCGGAGTCACAACTCCAGAGACCCTGATGTCACAAACTAGTTGGCGAAACACTGTCTCATGGTACCCATTTAGTCTAGTCTTGGCCTGTCCAGGTAATGACCCTATTGAACTTGAACTGTACATCCAGGGCTCTCGCTTAACTTTTTTCTTTGGTTGCCGGCCGGGCAAACCATTCAGTCTTTTTAGGTCTGCCAAAATCGAGCAGTTTACGGTTGAACACAGTTTTATGAATTTGGTGGCCGTAACTCCACTAAAAAAAAAAATGAAGGGCCTCAATTAACTTAATGTCTTATTTAAGGGACGCAGGGCTTAAAAAAGAACGCAGAAGTGGCACTTTCTGGAAAAAAAATTCAAAATGAAACTTTTCAAAGATTCATTTTATTTATTGTTTGAAAGAATTAAACTTTAGTCTAGATCTATTGTGGTCGGGCATTTGACAGTAAGAAATGAAGTCGCCTACATTCATGCATCAGAATAAAAGCTTAATTTAAACTAATTTAATTATAGGAGTCTAACCAGTTAGGCCTTAATGTCCAAAAAGGCGCCCAAATGGCTTTTGACTATCATACTGACGAAGAATAAAGTTATTCAATTTTAGAAAGTAATTTTATGCCTTGGGTGAACTCTACGACAAAAAAAAAATAAAAAAACTAAATAAATAAAAAAAAAATATATATATATAGGATCTATCTAAGTTACATGTAACTTAGTCTTGTAGACCTAACAAGTTATAGGCTAAACTTTTTTTAGATAGTTCTATACTAGGACCTAATAGGCTTATAGGCCTACTGATCAACAATTATATATCAACTTCCTTGTTGTCATGTGTATCCAAAAGTGTTTGAAGAAAACCAGTTTTAAAAAAAGGAAACGAGAAGTGCTGAAAGATGCAATGTTGGTTCATAGGCTTATGAATAACTAATGTAGTACACGGAGTACAATGGACCCTACAGAAGAAAAGGACGAAAGATGAACGCAGAAGTTCATAGAATGGCAAGGTTTTACATTTTCTAGGCGTCTACATTTTGACTATAAATCATTATTTCTATCATATAAAAAATAAGTTGAGATAAATTTATGATCATGTAAATGACTTTGGTATTTCATAAAATGAAGAATAGAAAAACGCCCTGTCAGGTTTGGAGAATTCAAAACGACACAGCCTTGTCACTGAGCTTTGACAAGCCCTTCCTCCCCCGAAGCTGTGGGGGAGATATTCGACGAGAGTAAGCCTATCAGCCTGGTGCAGTTTGTGCGCTAGGATATCGAATGTTTCAACAATTATTGTCAAGAAAACTAAGAATGAATTGAGGCAACACAAATATCAAAAGTATTAATTTTTGATGCTTATTATTAGAAATAGTGACAACCAACGACCCACATTTAATGCCTAGAAATAATGAAAACATTCCAATCTAAGCAAGCAATTTTCATAGACTGACACATCATTTGTATAGGTGGGACTGAAACTAGCAAATTCGGCGAAAAATATAGTTTTGAAAACGGAAATGAAAGATCATTTTGAGCCTTTTAAAATGAAAACTATAATGTCATTTTATAGATTCTAAATGCACCCAAAAACTTATACGAATATACGAACAGATGGTAAATCAATGAAAAAGTGATAATTTAAATGCTATTTACGGGGTTAGTTGTTCTTCCTTTTTTTTTTTTCTTTGGGTTGCGCAGCCCGGGAAAACCAAGGCAACAAAACTGCTAGGTTTTGCGGCGTTACCGAGGCGTGACGGCAGTTTAGGTTGCCATTTGCCACCGGGGCGCCGCAACCGTTAATTTCGAGCCCTGGGGGGCGTTTCACGAAACCGTCATAAGTCTAACTTCTTGACTAAATCGGAGATAGTGAACACTTGTCCACAAGCGGGTTCCACGAAGCGCCCTCTCTGACAAGACCGTGGACAACAAGCTGACTAAATACTTATGACAGCTCGGACCTGTCATATCTTTTGGAGGCGCTGATACGTCAATCCAAACGCAATTTTATGGCAAGCGATCGTTTGGGCGAATTGCAATTTGCCGGCGACAATCTTAGATTTCTCATTTTGGGTTCATAACAAAATGTGGCAACCCTCAGGATTTTGGGTCTAGATATCTAGAAATAAAAGGTGTTTAACAATTAAGTGATTTTTATATCCAATAAAGAAATAAGTAATCTCGTAATATATCCAATCAATAAATAATATTGAATAAATTGGCAAGAAGCATTATTCAGCTTACCATAAGAAGCTAAATAAAGAGACCCGCAGAGACTACGTTGGTAGTTAAAATCGATTATTAGTACCCAAAATTAATAATTTTTGGAAATAGATTTCTTTTTAAATTAGCAATGCACGTATTTAATTTCTTTTTGTGAGACAAAACGAGAATTTAGTAAAAAACCTCAATTTCTAGCTCCCATTTTCAGCTAGCGTACTTTATTTATAGTTGATTTACGAACCTATTGAATTAGGCGCATCCGGGGGTACCCAATTCTCATGTTCTGACGTGGTCTTATTAAATTTCATGATTGACCAAGCCTTGTAATATAATGCAGTAAAGAAACACTTGGTGCGTTTTAATTCATATTATATAATTATACATATTTTAATGAGCTTTCATACTGTTATTGACACGATTTTACACTTCAATTTCGATAATATTGAAAAAAGTTTGCTAAACCACAATGTCTAAAATTATCAACGAAACCCGTGATTAAGGCTATTAGCTCGATTGAACATCATCTCCGATAATATCGGATATTACAAATTGTCGAGCTTTGGAAAGAGCTTTTGGTGGTAACCGACTTAGTAAGAATTGGAGCTAACTATCGTAGTGTGGATGTTGGATAAAGAGTATGACCAACCTTCGTCATGGTTTGTGATGCAAAACGGCCGGCCCCCCGAGCATCACAGCCACCCAATCCAATATAACGTCGCATTTTTTGAGGACGAATCCGAGCTGCATTAGACCATGGGTTTATTGAGGTAGAGATCCAGAATCCCATCTGGAGAACTGAAAGTATTGCGTCAGATTATGCTCTGTATTATTTATGCACACATGTGTATATTGTATGGCAGGTCAGCAAATCAGCTAGGCCCAAGACAACAATCTTGAAGGAACAGAGGTTTGCTGCTCGATGCATGCAATTGATCTAAAGTAATAGTTATAATATTGTGTTCTTGAGATTAATTATTGACAGCTAGGACGAAGCAAGATGCAGTTGACATTTATGTATAAATTTGATTTCTCTTTTCAAAATCCTTATTCTAAGCGGGAAAAAACTGCATTGTTTGAAACAGTGTGATGTCCTAACGATAGAAGGTATCAACGAATGAGCATTAAAAAACTAGATAGACTTTCTCCCCTTTTTTTTTTCCGCCTGTCAGTTTTCGTAAACAAGGTTCCGGTGTGGCGCCCCACACGACTATTTGGTCTATCAGGATTTGCGGAGTGTTCAATTGAATGAATCAGTGTCAAAACATCAGTCAATCAATCAGATGTGAGATATGTCAGTCACAGCACTGGTGACCTGTATATTAAGGGTTACTCCTCGCTAAGAATATTTACTGTCGAAGTCTAGTTTTTCCGTCTAGGCTCATGATGATAGGTGTTTAGCCAGGTCTGGTGTTTCTGGGCAGTAGGCTACATGTGATACCGATGACGTCTCTGCGCAAAGTTTACGAGTGTCAAAACATACTGTAATTGTGCCGTTGAGGTGTTTTTCACGTGTGATTAGAATTTTTTTCGCGCGTTTAGGCGCCTGAGAAGCATTGTTCAGCAGAGTTCTTGCGGACATTCGCACTGGCACGCAAGAATGAACGTTCCTACATGCACAAACAAAGCTGCTCATACATTCGCAGGTTTAAATTCGCGGCCTGCGCCGATCTTCACCGCGAAAATCTGCGAAAATTAAGTGACCGCCGCAAATATTTTCCCGATCTACAGTAGCTCGTAGTGCAAGGGAGGGGGGGTGGGTGGATTATTAACTTGCACTCTATTTTTACTCTGTGCTAGCAGTGTATGTTGCCAAAAAAATGCTTCAGTGTGTCAGAACGCTAAAAAAGTGCTTCGGCTTTCAATATTTTGCTTAAAAATGTCCAAGCAGGAAAATATTATAAACCCTATGGAGATAAAATAGGCCTACATTGTACTCATTGTATTGGAGTGGATTAATAAAACTAGTTTTTTTTTATACACCATAAGTGGATACAATCTCATGATGTGTGAATATTTTTTATTATGTTTTCAAATTACTATTTAAAGAGCTTTTTCAATAATTCAAGGATTAATTATGTCCACTCCTGTCTGGTAAAGTGAGTAAATGATGGATTAAGGTCGTTTAAGAATTTGCTACTGTACATGAATAAAGGGGAGAGGGGGT
>CALNVZ010003014.1:8716031-8814895 GCA_940671915.1 Paracentrotus lividus | reverse complement strand
GGGGGGGGGGGAGTAAAAAGGGACCTGAATCTCATCTTTCTTTTGAGGGCTTCTTGAATGACAGAAAATGCTTTAAATATATTTCTATCAGGATATAAAAAACTTCCCTGCTCTCTACATGTAGCTGCCATACATTATAATTGCTCTTTATCGTATAAGTTTAATAATAATAATAATACCCATTATTTATAATGCGCTTTTCCCATAGTGGCTCAAAGCGCTTTACAGTATATTATTACCCCGTTCACCTGGCATTTAAACTCGCATACTTGTAGTCTAGCCATTTAATAGGCGCCCTTCATAGGAATCTATCCTCCCGGTGGTAAGTTCTAGATCATTTTTTAAGGAATTAACAGATTTTTTTGTGTATTGAATTTAGGAATGTCTTTGACCATATTAATAGTTGCTATACCATTTAAAAAAAAATAAACAAACAAACAAATATTTGATATAAAGTATATAATTTATAATCTTTTGTTATTAGAAAATACACATTATCAATCTCTTCATGTCAGAATGATCAAAACATGTAATGAGAAAGAGCTGGAATCCCAACGAGTCTTTAGTCATATTTATGGGAAGTAATAATTTTAAAATTTCACTATAATATGTTGAGGAAACGTAACTCACTAAAATAGGAGCTCTTAAAAAGGATTTAAATGTCATTTTGACATTACCGATAAACAAGATCATTTCATTCAAAATATTTTCATATTTTTAGAAGAAAACCTTCTGAACCAGTACCACCCAGCATGCTTGTCAATAGGTCAGATACTAATATTTTGACATGTTTATAAAAATTTCAATGTCTAATCTAAACCAGGCACTTCAGTCATCCATCAAGAATAATTTTATACTCTTCCTCTTATCATAAATAATAAATTCCTTTCTACTAATTCTAAACAAAATCCCATTTGTTTATGTATTTATGACATTGTCTCTGATCTCTGTTCCTTTCATTTCACTATCACTTGTGTATTACATTTATTCTGTTTTCGCTCACAAAATTGCTGTTTGGGTTGACCGAAACATATCATTGTAGATACACTTTACATTATGTATGTCACATATCAATTAATTTTTTGTTCACTATAAATGTATTAACAAATGTTTCAAAATGACTTGATTTTAGAATAAACGGTCTGTTGTATGAATTGCACATGTATGTACATACTAAACATTACACACATACCGCGTTTACATTGGACTCGGCTCTCATGTCGAATCCACAAGAAGGGTTCGACACTGCAAAAGAGTAAACCTGTGATCGTGTTTTTACAAAACAAAAAAGGCGAGTTCAACACTGCTCCCAGATCATGACCGGAAGTAAGGGACGTCATTAATGTGTGTTGCGATGTATCGCCAAATTCCACATCTGACCTCAAGGTCATCAACTTCGACACAGCTTTCTGTTTGCACAAGTAAAAATTGCCGTTTAAACCCCCTCCCAGATCGAACCTACGATTTTGGGAGAGCAAAAAAGGTGTAAATGTCGAACCCGGTCGCGTATCACAGTGATCCTGTTTTACATGGCATAAAATTGCCGTGTGTCGAACCCGCAAACGAGTCACAGTGTAAACGAGGTATATCACTTGTGTATTGACATTCATTTTACATAAATTATGCTATGTAACATATATCAATTAATTTTTGTTCACTATAAATGTATTAACAAAACAAATGTTTCAAAATGACTTGATTTTAGAATAAGCAAGCTCCTTGGAATAACGGTCTGTTTGTATGATTGCACATGTATGTAAACTAACTTTTCACATACATGTAGCAAGGAGCTCCTTGCACATAGTACAGGCGGAGGCTGGGGTGGGGGGGTAATAGTTAGCGCAGAGGTTGTGTCATTTGTACCTCTGGCAATGTCACGATATTATTAACACCAAACATGTGGCCTTACAAAAATTTGTCTATGTTAGAAATAGTTTATTTCATTTTGGGGATGTCTTTACCCAAATTTCAGAACTGTCTTTCAAGAAACATAATCATGATTAAATCTGTCTGTTCTGTATTCTAGACGTGAAGGAATGTAGCTCATTTTAAAAGTATGTTCAATGTCCAATTTCAAATTTATACGCCAACATGAATCATGATACAAAACGCTGATATAAAGAAAAAACAAAGAGGTGTTCATTGTCCCCATCCCCGGTGTAAAAATAAACGTGTTTCAAATCTCAATTTAAATTTATTACCGGAAATTTAAACGCCGAAAAGATGCGGTTTACAAACACAATCAGCTTCAATTTTACGACCTTGAGCATCGCGATTGCAACGAAATGCGACATTTGAACAGGATTGAGTTTTCAAAACGTGTTTAAATGTAGATCTCGCAATGGGAAGCTTTTCCGGCTGGCCATGAAAAAAAAGGAGAAGATATTTGTTTTTTGAGAGTGGGGAATTTAAAGACGATCGACGTATATCCACGTTTAAATTTTGGACACTGAACGGTGCACCGTTGATCGCGTTGGTGTTTGAGTTTTGTGATTGCGTTTTGTATCATGATTCATGTTGGCGTATAAATTTGAAACTGGACATTGAACACACTCTAAGTAGGACACTATGTGTGCATATACATGTAGGTACTATCTGACTCTGCTTGTGGTGAAACCAAATAACAGAATATTCTTATCTTTATACCGGGGCAGTTAAAGATTTTAAAAGTTGTTAAGAAACTCCCATAATTCTTATCGATCATGAAATTTGTATCGATCAAATTTGACATTTAACCTTCATACTTGTGCTTGTTTATAAAATGTTTATCATCGTACATACATGTATACTAATGATCAATTAATCTTTTCTTTAACCAAGTGCTCCTGAAATTAAATTAATCTATTTTTCCAAGTTAAAAAAAACAACCTTTTTTGTGTGTGTTGAAGCAAAAAATCACATAATATGTTTTGGGAAACAAAGAGCTCTATTTTGTAGTGTCTTGACAGTCCTGTGTTCACTTTAATACAAATTTACAAGAATTTCCTCTAAGGTCCAATTTTGTTCTCTTGGTATTCCTCTTGACTTTCAGCTCAAATTCAGTTCAAACCTTTACTGTTAGCTTTTGAACTTGAGATTACTCATATTTACAATTCAAGCTGAGAATCAACAAATCTGTGTAGAATGCAAACGACAGGTTGTTGACATAATTGCCTTATTAGCATTAACAGTCCCGTGCATTGCATAACGTGTAATGTATTAGCATAGACTTGACCACATTTCTAGGTAACGTGTTTGTTGTGTAAACTATAGTATTTTTTGTGAGCACGCTTAAATGCATAGTATCCCAGTGAACTACATAAATATTTCATTCCATTTATTTAACACTCGCATGTTACAATGTCGCGACAATGTCGCGACAATGTCGCGAAAATAATGAAAAAATCTGGCCCTCTTTTGCCTTCTAAGCACTCCCTTTCTTTTTCTTGTTTCCTCTCAGAACCTTTTTTTGGGGGGCTAAGAATCTATATTAAAAAAAAAAAAAGAACTCAGATAATTTTAAAAGAATTTATTTGACTGTGGAGTATTAGCCTGCACAGCTGAATAAATAACCATATATGTATGTACATGTAATCACGAATGGGCCTAATACATATAGTTAGGTGACCCATTGGTCACTCTGGTATTTTGATACCTCCTCAAGCCTCCCCCAATGGACATCACACTGGGAGTAAAGGCATTTATAGGTGTGCTTACATTAGCCCAAAGTTGAGAAATAGCCCACTATTTTATCCTCATCACCCCGAAGTTGAGAAATAAACCGATCTGAGGATTTCTGACATATTCCCAGAAGTGGCCTGTTATTTTATGCGAAGAGGCAGCCGAGATAATTTGGAACTTATTTGGAGAATAATAATAATAATAATAATAATACCTATTATTTATAATACGCTTTTCCCATAGTGGCTCAAAGCGCTTTACGGTATATAATTACCCCGATCACTGGATTTAACTCCATACTTGTAGTCAGCCATTTATAGGCACCTTACATTGTATATGGAATTATCCTCCCGGGTACCCATTTGCACCTGGGTGGAGTGGACGGAAGTGCCGGTGCGGGAATCAAACCCACGACCTTTGCATTCCCAGTCGAGTGATACGACCACTAGACTACGGCACTCACGCCGTAACTGGCTATTCTGTAGAGAAATTAGACCAAACCAAAAGTTCCCGGTGTAAACCTTAGGCAAATTTCTGGAGGCTAGATTTCAGGTGTTTCTTTACCCTGTACAACAGTGAAATACATGTAGTTCACTAATTGATCACTGCTATGGATGAATGTGTTTCCTTGGATCAGAATAAGGCAGTTTTTTTTAAATCCTGAGCCAACATGAAGGAAGCCAGTTTGAAATATCGAGCTGATGCAATATCAAGAGATTTCTTGCAAGTTTGGGCTGAGATGTTGGGGCTAAGAGGAGGAGGAGGAGGAGGATGGAATCTAAACAGCTCATCCAATTGAAATCAGGCTGGCCCCTGATGAAAGGAGATGTCTACGGGGTACCCCTGAGCGATTACGCCTGTCCAATTGATGTGCGTATCTTGTGAATCAAATTGGACAGCTATGCATAGAGGCCTCGGGGGAACCCATGCTGCCAATCTAATTGTGTTTCCATTTTTCTGCTGCCCACAAAACATTGCATATTCTTCCACCTTGATTTATAGAATTCAAGGTCTTATTCTGTTAAGTTTTGAATTGAAGTTGTCCACTTGGCTTCCAGCCGGAATGCGAGGCAGATCATACGATATAGGCCTAAATTCTGTTCAAAGTCTTTAAATGAAATTATAGGATTTGCGTTAATAACAACAATATTTTTCTTTGACAGCTCAACCAAGGTATATGAAATTCCTACAAAAAACTGTAATAATCATTTTAAATTGCAAGAGAAATAGTCTACACATGTACAATGTAGCTGATTTTGCTTCTTCATAATTAGGGACAGAAACATATTCATGTATATTCAAAGAAAGTGTAGAAGAAAGACAGACAAAACCAGACATGTAGCAGGCCTCTACAAAAATTTTATTTTTCGCTTGCCCTGTTGGGCAAGTGAAATTTGGTTTTGCTTGCCCACAAGATAAAGACACTTGCCCGGATTTTCTTTTCATTTTCTTTGTTTAGACCCTAATCATGATTTTATTCTTAATAATAGCAACTACCATCTGAGACCTAACAAGAGTCCATAAATGACAAGCGTATAGGGAGATTGCATACAAGAATATTTAGGCATTTTAGTGTGTGTGATATTTTGTCTGATTTGTATTCATAAACACATATTTTATTGTGTTTTTTAGGTGAAATGTCGCACATGCATGTATATCTTGCTCTCAAATCATGGCTTGCCCGATCGGGCAAGTGAATTTGATCTTTACTTGCCCGCCAGTGGTTTTCACTTGCCCCGGGCAAGCGGGCAAGTGGGTTTGTAGCGCCCTGCATGTAGTTTCAAATTGTCTTGATTACTATGGTACTGACAAATGTAATTACTTCAATGGCAATTATTATATTCTGTTGTACATGTAACCTTTTCTGTAATAAAATTATGAGATCAAGAAGTTCATTTCAGTCTTGGGATCTTGATTTAACATTGGTAGAAACTTGAAGTGTACAGTATTTAGCAAAATAGTAAAGAAGAAAACTTAGTACGTATTAGAATTAAAATACAAAGGTACTGTAGTATTCGATGTCCAATTTGTGTGCAAACATTTGAGCAATGCTTTATTGCAATTCCACACCCCCAATGGAGGTTTGCATCCCCTATAGCAGGAATCAGAGACGGAATGCGACGCATGTCTTAAAAACCGTCTTCTCGGATAGTGTCACTTGCAATTATGCAGGCGCTGCATTGGATGCGTGGCGAGTCCGATTGTTAGGCACCCAGATCACGTTTAGCACTGTGCAAGGGCTATTACCAAGTTGATGCGGGGATAGGGGGTAGCAGGCATTGCCCGCTCATCTTCTCACTTCTCAGCGGGGTGCTGTTCGAAATGGTGGAATCGTTCTGTTGTGTGACAGGAATAGAGAAGTAGATCAGAGGGCAGTTGGAGTCCGTTTGTCCCACATGTCAGAGATATTTCAACTTTGTTTATTTATTGTTTGTGATGGTTTGGCCTGCATGTCTTTACATGTATACCTTCATTCAACGTTCTCATCCCTGCCCCGCCCCACCCCTTCCTTTTCCTATTCGCCTCTCCCCTGTCAGCTGGATGCAGTTTAAATGAATGATGGAATCATTCTGTAGTCTGGCGCTCCTCCTTTTCCTTCTGTTCTTGCCCCTCCTCTCTGACCCCACCTCCCCATTTTGTATTATGAAATGGTTTAAATATCCCTAGTTCAAGTGAAATTATTGTTATGGCCATGAGATTGAAGTGTGGAAGATACTGTCAAAAATGCTTTGGAAAGGTTGATTGAAATTCATGTAAGGATTATTGTTTGCCAGCTGTGAGGTTTAGGATTCACCAGAAAGATAAGAAATTTAACCCAGTTCTGCTGAGAGTCGTGTACTACACACAGAAATGAATGTATGGGACTACACAAAATATTCGGCCCAAACATTTCTGCAATTTTTGGTCATGTATCATATTACGACTATAAAATATGGCAATCGAAGAGGAATCCTTTACAGTGGACCTTTTTACGATGATATTCTCCCTAATTAGGAAAACTCACGATATTTTGTACATCTTTCCCATTACACTAGATTCTCTTTAACCAGTCGCACACTCGTCATCATATACAACCACATGAATATCATTCCACTCACACACACACTTCGATATCTTGAATCATTAATGTTGAAATGCAAGCCAACAATCAATCATCTGTAACGTGAGATAGTTGGAGAATGTTCGTATACACATCCATTGCTCTAGAAGTGTTCTAATGAGCGACATCATCTACCTGTATTTTATTGCAGTTCTAAAACGTGTCACATAAGTTTTTAATGTATTCTTCAAATTCATCTTGCATAATTTGTTTCATGAAAACTTACCAAAGTGTGTTTAAAAATTTAAAAAAATGCTCTCTCTATCTTGTGTGTTCTTGCCAAGTTTATGTATCTATTGCTACCTCAGATGGGGCAACATTAGAGGTTACAAAATATTTAGGATCATGGATTTCTTCAACAGAACATGACATTAAAATGAGGCGGGCACTTGCATGGGTTGCCTTTATACACAAGATGATGAAAGTGTGGAAATCTACACTCAATGACAACTTTAAAGCGAAGGCTTTTTGTAGCAACAGTTGAATCTGTTACTTTATGGGTCTGAAACCTGGACACTAATATCAAAACTGGAAAAAGCACTGGATGGAGTGTACACATGTATGATAAGGGTAGCCCTCAATGTCTGTTGGTATGACTTTGTAAACAATGTGAATCTTTATTCCAATTTACCACGAGTATCAGTTAAAATTCGTATGAGGAGACTGAAACTAGCAGGTCATTGTATGCGACATCCCGAACTCTCTGCCAACCCGCTCATTCTTTGGGAACCAAAGCAAGGCAACAGAAAAAGAGGACGTTGCAGAGATACTTTTGTGAATGTACTTTAAAAAGATACTGGACTTTCTAGCAACCAAGAATTACAAACAATCATGCAAGATAGGTTTGTTTGGAGGAATTATGTTCATGGAGCCCAAGATGGCTTAGGCTAAATGCTATTCTGCCCTTGATCTAGTAGTAGTAGTAGTATTCTTAGAGTACACATATCATGCACCATGGAGAGACCCGTATGGAGTACACATTATGATGGAAATGGTGAAAGCATGTGTTATGAATATTGGAATCCTATGAAAAAATTGGCAATGAAAGATTATGAAAATCTATCAAGCTTCATGTACATGTATATTATTAAACTTTCATATTATGTATTCTTTTTGACAATGTTTGCCTGTTATATCGAACACAATCTCTCTGCTGAATGAAAGAGTGTATAAACCATTTACATTCTATGAGCCTGGAACACTTGTTTCTATACTTTGCTTGTCATGAAGTGTGTTTATTTTTGGAATGTGCTCATTACATAATTACAGTATCGTAGATTATAATGAAAATTCTGACTTCTGCTTGATTTTCCATTTTCATTTTAGTGGAAAGATTGAATTATATTGAATTTGGATTAAAAAGATAATTCTAAAAACGTGTCACAGAGTTGCCAATTTATATTTGATGGTTTAAAAAAAAAAACATGCAACTTTCTTATCCTTTATCATTCTGCATTAAAAAAATCTAATGATCTGTTATTCATTCTTAATTTTTTTTTAATCAAATCCAAAATCAGGGTGTACTTCCCCTTTAATTTAATCCAGAACTGATAAGAGGGGCGTTGTGGAGTGCATAATTAATTTCATGGTTGTATCAAAATATACTCGCATCGTCACACATTTGTTGCTGGGCTAACCATCATAGAGTGTGTTCAATGTTCAGTTTCGAATTTATACGCCAACATGAATCATACAAAACGCTGATATAAAGAGAAACAAAGTGTGTGGTCTTTGTTCCCCATCCCTGGTCGTAAAAGTAAACGTGTTTCAGATCTCCATTCGGAGGAAAATTTAAACCCTCAAAACGATGCGTTTTGAAACACAATCAGCTTCAATTTTACGACCTTGAGCATCGCGATTGCAACGAATGCAACATTGAACAGGATTGAGTTTTCAAACGTGTTGAAATGTGTTCTCGCAATGGAAGCTTCCGGTGCAAGTGAAAAAAGGAGAAGATGTTTTTTTTTTGAGAGCGGGGAATCTAAAGACGATGGAAATATAATCAGCTTAAAATTTTTGACACTGAATGGTGCACCGCTGATCGTGTTTGTGTTTGTGTTTTGTAATTGCGTTTTGTATCATGTTTCATGTTGGCGTATAAATTTGAAACTGGACATTGAACACACCCATAATGTAATAACGATGTGTGGGAGAGATAATTGCGATTTCACGGTTGGCTCTCAAACCTATTACCTGTGTGATTTTATTTCAGGGGTTTACAGTTTGTCCCCAATCTATTGGGATAGAGCGGATAGTGTCATCTTTACGGATCATTTTACTAATTGTTTGTCTAGACCTTATATGACTCCCTTGTGAATTCCAGATGTACAGTGTGTCCCAGAAAGAACTATACACATTTGAAATGGCTACCAAATAAGAAATGGTTCTTGGGGGGAAGATTTAGATAAAGCTCATATCCTCAACTATTATTTGACACCAAAATGTTCGAAAATGAAGCATGCTTCAATGAGCAATGCCAACTTATGTGAAGGACACAAATACGAGGCTGCGCAGGAATTGACTATGCATTTACCACCTGCATGTGGGCGGCCAACAGGGCCACATGGATAATAGCGTGAATCGGCTAACAAAGACAGATAAACCAAGATACAAAATAACAAACATCAATAATATAATTATGAAAACCAAAAGGTGAGCCATTACATTTTTGCATAATATCTTGGTTTATTTTATGTTAGTTATTATTCATTCTGACCCTTTTGGCCGCCCATATGCAGGTGATAAATGAACAGCGAATTCCTGCGCAGCCTTGTTTTTGTGTCCTTTACAAAGGTGGGCGTTGCTCATTGATGCATGCATCATTTTCGGACTTTTTGGTGTCAAATAATAGTTGAGGATATGATCTTTATCTACATATAAATCTTTCCCTCCAAAAACCTATATATTCTTATTTGGTAGCCATTTCAAAAGTGTATTGCTGGGACACGCTGTAGTGTGGTATAGAAATCGCTTGTTTATCTTATATCTTTGTTGTCTTTGTTTGTCTTTAGTGTTGTTAAAGATAGGAATCAGGAAATAGGTCCGAATTATGTTGTTCTAATTTTCATAAGAAAAGGAATTGGAAAATAGAAATTCCTGACAATAAACATTGAATCATTTCAGCGATATGCTCATAATCTTGCAGTGAATGTTTTAATTTACGACCAGGTATTATTTATTCTAAAAAGCCCCAAAATTCAGTCCTTCAACATCTACCACTGATCAATGGAACATCATTATGAAAACAATTTCTTAAAACAAGATCTTTTGAAATAAAGTTGTGTGAAAATATGACAATTGAGTGAATCTGAGCTAACATTATCTTGTGTTCAGTATAAGATGTGAATAAAAAAATTGATATAATTGTACAAAGAAGATTTAAAGAAAACTAGGTAATCATCTTTGTTGATTTTGTAATGCCTTTGCAGGGCTCAAATTCTGCAGTAACCCAGGGCCAATTGCCACCACCTTATAAAGCAAAAACTCCATTTAACCTTGTGGATTGAAGACTCAAATGGCTCGACAGGCCACCTGAAGAAAAATATTAAGCACGAGCACTGCTATGTATCAATTTGAAAATGTTATCTTCACGTTCAAAGTATCTTGTATGCACACATCTTTCTTCATGTTCTCTTGTTTCTATCGTCTCTCATCGTAATCTCTCTCAGGCAAATGTTGGTGCGCTCTTGCCCGTAATGATCTCCGCATCTCATTTGGAATATATACCGCATGCACATCACTAATAGCTACTCACATCATTGCTATAGAAAATAGCTCCTTTTAAATATACCTCCTTTCTGTATCTTTATAGTCCTATATATCTGTCTATTCTTTTCATTCTCTGACTCTATTTTCCAATCTATCTATCTATCTATCTATCTATCTATCACACACCCCTCTTTCTTCCCAATGTCTGTCTGTTGCCACCTCTCTTGCAATCTTACTCCTCCCCCTTTCTTCCCCCTCTCACTGTCTTTCTCCTCTTTCATTCCGTTAGTTTTGCTTTTGTTTTATTCATAGGGGCAATTCCACGGTAACTGACATTACAAAACACAACCATTTCTAAATTGTTTGTACTGCAATTACATAAATAAGAATACACAGGTTTTCAAATTAATACAGCTTTATAAGTTAAAGGTGGGGAAGGAATCATGAAAAAAAAATTTCACCCAAACTGCATTTGCTAATTACACGGCAAGCAAAAACGTGTTGGTTACTGACGTTACAAACAAATGTAACGTCAGTTACCGATGCATTCTTGCTTGCCGTTTCATGCGAAGTGGAGTTTGGGTGAAATTCTTTTGCACAATTCCTTCTCTATCAGCAACTTATTAAGCTGTATTAATTTGAAAAGCAATGTATGTATTTATGTAATTGCAGTACAAACAATTTAGATATGGTTGTGTTTTTGTAACGTCAGTTACCGTAGAATTGCCCATAGTGCTTTTTGAGGGGTTTCTGTACCTAACAAATATTTCTCCTGTACATATAGTATAGGTCATTTTCAATCATACATGTATTCAAGCAGTTATTATTTTCTTCATTACTCCTTTTCCCCCATATCAATTTAATGCCTCAATCTTTCTTACACACCCCCTCACGCCGAACCGTTCACGGTGGCTATATTTAGTATATACACAGTGTTCCTAATGTGTAAATGCGCATTGTAATGTCAACAAGACATACCCAGGGGGGTTGTTACCCATCGATCTATCCCTTCCACCAACCTACCGAAGACACCACCACCTGACTAAATGTCAATATTCCCATCGCATCCTTCTACGCGTTCATCCCTTCTCTTCTTTCCTTCACTCGGGTCTCCAATCCCGGCCCCGTCTCTTCTCTAGTTTGTTGGGAGGATAGGAAGACGGTCCGGTTCGCTGAGTGAGAAGGCCGATTGGAGCCCTTGAGTCCTCCTCACCAAACGGGGTTATTGATTCGGGAATTGGCCTCACTTGTCTTCTTTTCAAAGTATTATGCAGGAGGTGTTTGACTGTGAAGTTCAGGCCTTTGAAGATGTTTCTTAATGCACACAGCTGCCTAAAGCCAAAGGCACCCCAGTGGGTGCTGCTTCATCAGACACAAGTTTTGAAGTAACTCGCCATCTCAGATAACGTGAATTTGCTCGATCAAAGAATATCAAGTTTTTTCTCTCAAGCTTTGATAAATTGCGTGAAATGTCAGATCATACCATCTTGAACTTAGGTCAACGTACCTAAGTTGAAATTGCATTTAAGTTAAATAATTGCATAAGTTGAAGATCTTCTCAAGTCATCCTCTCTTTCTTTTTTTAATTTTAACCCTTCATAAGTCAAATTTTTTCTAAGTCGAAGCTATGTCTTCAGTCCCAAGAGATTCAACTTGACAAGGTTGACTGTATTTTAGCCAGCAAATTTGAGCACGTGCAGCTTAATCATCCTGATGCTTTAGCTGATCCCATCATGCATACGTGTATATACTATGTATCAGGCTTCAGCTTAAATTACATAAGGCCGCCAAAACCAGCCCAAGTTGGTGCAGTTACACACTTCAGCTACATGTATACTGTATCTTCACTCTTTCCCCCCTAATCCACCTTGATACCTGTAGGCTATTTTGCAACTTTGTGCTAATGAAGCGACCCTAATGTTTACAGGTGCCGCATTTATATTCCCACACACTTTCTTTACAGTTTAGGTTTATACAGAATGTAAATTGCTCTGAATGTGTGCAAGAATTCGATTGTAGGTCTATTTTGCTGGTGGCAATCTCATGTAATATAAATGAAATTTTGCCTTGAGTTAAAGATGAAATCCCTCTAGATATCAACTTCCCCTTGTTTCAGAACTAAAAATCAATTTTGCCCTTTCAAGTGTAGGTATATCTTGTCACATTTGATTTGGGTATAAGAAAAATAATTGAACTAATAAATTTAAAGACATTTTATAGTTTTTAATGTTACATGTACATACGTTTAAAAAGGGGAAATTTGGGGGAAATAAGTCACATTTGTGTGCAAACATTTTGGTTTGCCACCATTACATTGTACCCTCACTGACATATGTAGGCCTACATTTTAGTAGAAATGTAAATGTACATTTTACAAATGTAAATGTACTTTGAGCCTCAAAAACAAAAGAGATATTATGCAAATATTTGATCACAACTTTAGATAACCAAAATGCCTTTATATACTTTGAAGGTTTTAAAATGAAGTTTTGATTGTGAGATTGAATTGAAATAGAAACTATTCCAAAGCAATTGCCATGTACAGTAAAAAAAAGTATGCTGTAAGGTTTTGGAATCACCAAAATTTTGGAATCATTCAATTATTCTGAGAGCCGCTTTCGCTGCACACAGAAATGTTATGTGACTAAGCCCAAAAATTTCAGTTATTTTAGGACGTCCTATTTATGATCACTATAATGGGCGTTTTAAAAGCAATTCTTGACAGTGAACCTCTGTACTATAATACTCTTCCTTTAAAGTGAAAGCTCTTGATTATTTTACCCATCCTTTCACATGACTTTCCCTTTAAAGCTGCCCATATCACTTTACATGTAATGAAATAGCAGAATGGCAGAATAAATTTTCATCTGTACTCTCAATACTTTTCCACCAGTAACCCTACAAAATACATAACCATTGTACTGGGAGTAATTGGAAGTGCAGTTGTCATGGGAACAAGAAATCATTGATGACATCATGGTGTAATTGATTCTTATCAAATTAGGGAGGAATTGAGGTCTAGTACCCTTTGCATTAGAATATGTTTAGTACATTGTAGATAATTTGAGAAGACCTGCTACATAGCATGTAAAATCTCTCTCTTTTGCACAAAATATGTATTGACAATTATGAAAGAAAAAAACTGCTACATGTATGTATTGCACTACAATAGGCCTACCATGACTGTAAAAAAGGCTGAATACAAGTATGTGCTTCATGTATTTACATGCATGCATGTGCAAATAGATTATTTGTGTGCATTGTGGGAAATTTGTACACTGTAGAAACGTTAAGAGGCTAATATCCACAGTTACATGATTTTTGGGGGTGTTATTTAGACTGCAACATAATTTGATTCTCTCCACAATTGATACATTTTTGTCAACAATTATAAACAAATTGAGCAGAAATAATTGATGATAAAGCAAACGATGTATTTGTTTTCCTAGTCGAGTTTGAATTCTCACTTAGCTTAAGTATTTTATTAGAGCCACAGAAAGCCCAATACACATTTACCGGTTCCTTTTTATGTCCTTTAATTTAATTTCAATATATGACGTCAATATGGGATGTTTGTGTATGCCTACATGTGCAAAAGCTGGGTCCTTCAATTGGCCATTAATATCTGGAGATACACATCCCGGGGAAAATTTAGAAATAATTAGTTATCGCTACAAATGGAACTTGCTGCGTATGAGTGGAAATTAAGGACGAAGAATCAATTTACTGAGTCATGGTTATCGATCATGTAGTCATTTGAGAAAGGTTCATTGCTCGATTGTGTAAATAGGCTCGCTTCAAGCAAGCAATTTAACAAATGCTCCTTTTTCAGTCGAAAGCTAGCGTCATCAATTCATATGAACTTTTATTGTGCCCTGGTTATGTTAACACTCATGTAAAACTATTTTGAAATAAATGTTTAAAAATATGAATGGTTAAACCTGTGTATAGTTTTAGTTTTAAAAAAGGAATCGGCATAAAACCAATCAAATATAGTCTCATGTTGTCTACATTGCACTAAAATATATGTGTGAGATATCTTGTGATATTCCTTTCATGATTTCCAGCGAATTTTAGTGAAAATGTTTGAAAGAAATATAATGTAACGGTTGTTTAAGACCTTTGCTGCCTTGCCCGCTCGCCGGAGCTTACCGCATGAACGGTGCATAACGATTTGTGTGTATCACCCACACAAGAGAATCCCCATTGGTTTTCCATGTGAACGCTGAGTGAATGCTGAAAGGTGTCCACGTTTTTTTCTTGTATCAATTGTGAAATAGACACTAAAATGAGATTTCAAGTAATATAATTTTCTTTATTATAGTTATAGGATAGAATCTTTTGTGAATCCAAATTAAATTTTTCCTTCTCCAAAAACTGTACACCAGCTTTAAGTCTTTGAAGGCTACAGTGTGTACATGTATATTAATACTAAGTATAAATTGTAGATTCTTCCTCGCCTCAAGAATATAAAATATTTTTAATCCTTATTGGACATATCGCATAAGTAGTCATTATTTTAACTTTGGTCTTTATTGAATGCTGGGGTTTCTGTACTTTGGATACCTCCCCAGCTATCAGATTACCATGATTTGTGAATGTTGATGATGGATGTGGAATTGGACACTGGCTAAAAGGAATTTGATTCTTGATATATCCCTGTAAATCCAGATTTGATCTTTGAATCGTCTGTGTATTGTGGAGACTATAAGAGGAATGTTACCTGGTAATATTCATACATGTAGAAGACTGTTAATAGCATATTTTAAATCTATTTGAGATTTTTGTGTGTTAATTGAAATAGGCAGAACGTTTTGTAGGCTTATTTGATGTCAAGCGATTTTAAAAATCACCTCAATATTATTTCTTTTTAACAACTCTCTTTTCATTGATAAATACATATATATGATGAATTTGAATGAGACTTGAGGGTCATTCCATGCCAATTCACCCAATGAAAGTGCAATTTTGCACCCTTCCGTCTCAGAATTTGCTCAAATTGCGCACATTAAAGCTTTAACATTCCTTTCCATGAAACAAAAAAATTAGCGTAAACGGTCCGTCGGATTCCGAGCTAATGGCCCGCCCTTTTTATTCGTTTTTGGCAAAAATGGTGTGACCTTTCCTTCATTTCAACGGCACAATGCGCCTGTAACTGGTTGACCAATTTATGTAAAACTGGTACATTCAAAAGGAAATTCAAAGAGGAATTCAAAAATGGTATCAAAAATAATGATTGGAGCAATTTAAAGTGCTATGACCTTTGACCTTTCCCTTTAACCTTGATTTTGACCCCCAGACGCATAATATTTTTACTTGATTTTATGTAATGTTAAATTGTCAGTATAATATTAACTATAACATGTAAAATATCTAAGATGATATTCTTATTTCTTCCACCTTTAAAAACTCTTTTTAAAGTTATTTACAAAGTTACTGTTTACCCCACATACTGATATTGTGTATGGTAATGTTGTGTACAAGACTCCATTATACATGTAATACTTCAAACTGAATTTAACATTAAATACAAATGCCATAATGTAATCTCCATTATCGTTGCTGATCTTCAAAGATCTCAAGGATGTATCCAGTTGGGACAGTAGAGCTGTTACTACATTGTAGGAAGCATTGTTTTCTGTCAAACCCGCAGATTTCTGAGATTTTATTTGTATGTTTATTTTAACCCCTATTTTTTGCAACCCCCAAATTTTAAAAAAGGGGCATAAACCAAGATGGGGTTTCTCAATTATTTCATAAGCAAATGGGAAGTCTACGTACAGTTTACATTATACATTGTGTTAATGTTCCTTTTTACTGAAATGTTTAGATTTCCGTTTTAATTGAATGTAATTAACTTTCAGTTTGGAAAGTAATCAAAGTAAGCTTATATAATGATTGTACACACTTACACACAAAATACATAGTATGTGGTGGTAACAGTAACTTTGTAAATTACATTTATAAGAGTTTAAAAGTGAATGAAATAAAATACATCCTAGATATTTGCATGTATAGTTAATATTTATACTGAACAATTAACATAATAACATCAAGTTAAAAAATATCAGTCTGGGAGGCAAATCAACGGTTAAAGGAAACGGTCAAGTATAGCATTTACTTGCTCCAATCATATTTTTTGATACCTTTGAATCCTCTTTGATTTCTTTGAATTGGTACGTTTCCACAAAAGTTTGGTCAACAGTTCAGGCGCATTTGTGCCGTTAAATGGAAATGGTCACCTTTTTGCCAAACGAATCAAAGGGCGGGCCATAGCTCGGAACCGACGGACCGTTTACGCTAATTTTTTTTTTCATGAAGGTAATGTTAAACTTTATGTGTACCAAATTTGAGCAAATTCTGAGACGGTAGGGTGTAACCCATTGGGTGAATTGGCATGGAATGACCCTTGAGTTCATTTCTATTGAGTCCAGTACTTAATTTCAAAGAACCTTTGTACAGTCACATGCTTTTTAAAGTTTTGACATTATTTCTCTCCAAGCGCTTTATTGATAGCAAAACTATGCATGTTATATTCCTTCCTAACTTTCTATCATTTCTATCACTCTTTTATACACTGTGGGGAAGGGGAGGGGGGTTATCCCTTTGTCCCTGTGGCTATGTTTAAACCCTATTATTTTTAAACTCATGATATATATCTTGAGGAAAGAGGTCCTTTGTTGCAAGACACATTACACACATCTTGCCTTCCAAACTGCTTGTAAATTGTATGTTCTAATTGTATCTGTGAACAATCATTTTTGGGGGGGAGGGGGATTTGGGGATTGCATAGATGAAATTTTGCATACCAGGTAACCCCCCTCTCTATATCTACATAGTACATCTGTATGTCCATGCAAACCCGTAATTCAAGATATGATCATATGATCATATTTATTTTCTTGATTTGTGTAATATCTTACATACATCTGCTTGAAGCATTCATCATGTCTACCTGTCTATATTTTCATGTCATACTTGTCTGGTAATGCAATATCTCTGTACTGATAAGGATACCCGACTATAGGG
This sequence comes from Paracentrotus lividus, assembly GCA_940671915.1. Lineage (NCBI taxonomy): Eukaryota > Metazoa > Echinodermata > Echinoidea > Camarodonta > Echinidae > Paracentrotus > Paracentrotus lividus. The sequence continues at coordinate 8,797,398 of CALNVZ010003014.1, read as the reverse complement.
TAGCTAGGATAAGGGTGTTTTGTGTGGGTTATTTCTAGATGCTATTTGAACTTGGATATTAAAGGTAATGCACAACATTATTTTTTGTATTCCTCTACAGTCTGTGTCAAAAAGAATGGTACAGTCGGGGAAAAAATAAATTAGGTATGAAATCTTTCCAAATGTTATGTACATGCATATATGGTATCAGATTAAAGCCAATATATTTTTATTTCTGGTACAATTTATTTCAAATAATTTGCTTTTGTGGAACAAAAGTTAAGGTAATTTTTGTGTGAAGAGAAGATATTTAACCCTGCACAAATCTATTGTTCTTTTAGGTCGATTTCAGCGGCTTATGTTCGAAACCTACACAAAGGCATGGCAAGGCGTGCGCAAAATGGATTTTTAATGATTGCAGAAAACTAATCATATCTAAAGATCTACTGCACCAAATGAGATGAAAAAAATGCAGAAGGAAGCTCATTTACCCTGCTTTATGAAAATACCAAGCATTATCAAATTTTCCCAAGTGTACCATTTTATTTGACACAGACTGTATAGGGCGTATAGATGTAAGACTGAGTAAATGATAGTTGGCTTTTCCTCAAGAAGCTTTGGATGTATAAAGTCAAGTCATCTGTTAGGACAGACACTTGCTCCAGCGACAATTGCTCCACCTTAAATCCCTGAAAATAACTAATGTACATAATGTAAATACATACATTGTCGTAGATATGTCCTCAGACCTTGGGGATGATCTGATGAGAGGGGTAGACCACAATATGTTAAAATGGCTCCATGCACACACACACATATATATATGGACACACACACTGTTTCAGACGTTCAGCAAATCAGAAAACGGGCTACAGTTTTCCTTATTAAAACAACAAATCAGCCCAGGACAACAAAAGCAACAGGCTTTCAGTTTTTCCCTACTGCTATATCGATATTTATGGGCAGTTCCAAGGTAACGGAGTGACATTCAGAAGCAACATTTCAGCATTCAAACAAGTTTATCATCCATACTTTAATCTTTATGTACAAACAAATGGTTCATGACAAAAGCTGATGGTACCCTCTTTTCAAAATGATATTTTTTTTTATAGTGATCCTCTTAATTAATGAGATATGAATATTCATAATCATGGTTACGGAGTGACGCAAAATGGACATGCATATTTGAGCAGAAAACATTTTGCTTAAACTCTGTGAAATTTAAATGGCTATCACAATTTTGAGTTATTGATTGGATTCTATGTTATTCTAGGTATAATATGCCACCTTGCATTAAAAAATTGGTTGAATATTTTGTTAATTATGACTTAAAACTTGAACCCTTGTCCGGTTACGGAGTGACGGTTACGGAGTGACATCTGGTTTCCCGCTCTTTTTCGTGAGGAGAAATGCATTATAAAGAAATATTAATACCAAAGTTTGTTGGAGTAGACCATGACAATTACATTAAGCCAAAAAAATTTGCAAAAAGTGACGAGATATAAGAATTAGAGGCATTTAAAGCCCCATAGTCCCATACGTGCAAATTTGGGTTTGATCAATTATTCAGCGCAAGAATACTGAATCGCAAATTTTTTTAACTTAAATGATTGGTTGTATTGTAAAGAAGCCTTTGTGGTAATTTCAGATCCTAATTTGCATTTTCAAAGCCACAGCGGCACATTAAAATTTCAGCTCCGTGTCCTGTTTTGCTTGGAACTGCCCTTATGCAATTGCAATCGGACAAAAAAATAATAAAAATGCGTAGGGTAGGCAATAAAATTAGGGTAGGGTGGGTTACGCCAAGTCAACAATTTTTTTAAAGCCTAAGCCTAAACCTAAAATGAAATCCTTTTGCAACCAGAACTCAAATCCTACATCTTAGACAAAATTAATCCAGGCGCAAATGTTGGTTTCCTCATTTCGCCAAACCAATATGTCTTTTTTCCTGGGGTCTACATACACTGCCTGAGAAGCTAAAAGTAAAATGAATTGACCGAAAGCCACGGGTTGACTGGGTCGTATATCATTCCATCTAATAGCAGTAGATTAGACCCATTAATTCCGCCATTAACAAGGACAGATTGGAGCACCATCTTCAATCCACACTATTTTATTACAGTTGATGTGGTGTAGCAAAGCTGTAAAACAGTATCGATGAACAATTGAGTTGTTTATGAGCGTTGAAATTCATTGTAATGGGGATGGGTTGTTTCTTACGAGGATGGTGTGAAAATTCACAGTTGGTGGATTCAGGTTGTCTGCAATTAAATCAGTGAATTATTAATGACAGTTGGGCAGTCAATGCTAGTTGTATGAATGTTGTGAGCAAAATTATCCAAATGTACAATATAAAAAGGCCTGATGAGATTAGATGACTTTGTAGATGACCAGGTTTTTGTTTTTGTTAAATCCGAAATACATAGTGAATGAAAGATACAAATGAATGAATGAATAAATTGATCAATATATAGTTCTGGATATGTATGTTGTCTTATTTTTTGCTGATCAAAACCTGCAGTGCTCTACTTAGGTTGTAAATTTACATTGTACTAGTTTTTTTTAAAGAAACGCACTGTATGTAACTATCAGCTTGATGAAAATGAATAAAAGAAGAAATATGAAATAATTTAAATAAATAGTCCTCACACAGTTCGGGTTTTTATTAATATGACATGAACATGTAGGCATGCAAATTGTATGATCTTCTGTTTGCAAACTTTTTTCTTTCATAGTGCATTGTACTGTCCATGTAATATTAAGCTCTTGGGAAAATTCCTTGAAATATGAAGTTTGTCATGAATTTAGGAATTTAGTTGCAATTCTCATATATCATTGATTTTTTTTTTGTTCCCCTTGAAAGATGGTCTCATCACAGTATCCTGTATACAGCATAGTTTTGGGAGAAGGAAAAATTCAATTTGGATTCACAGTTAGATAATATGAAAGATTGAATCGTATAACTATTAAAGAAAATTATATTACTTGAAATCTTGTTTTAATGTCTTTATTTCACAATATAAGTATAAAACGTGGAAAGTCGGGGACCCGACACCAACTCAGCGTTCATGTGGAATACCAATGGGGATTCTCTTGTGTGGGTGATACACACAGATCGTTAGGCACCGTTCATGCGGTAAGCTCCAGCGAGCGGGCATTGCAGCAAAGGTCTAAAACAACTATTATGTTTCTTTCAAACATTTTCACTGAAATTCACCGGAAATCATGAAAGGAATATCACAAGATCTCTCACACATATCTTTTAGTGCAATGTGGACAACATGAGACAATATTTGATCAGTTTTATGCCGATTCCTTTTTTTTACCAAAAGTATACACCAGCTTTAAAGCTCTCTAGACCAATTTTATAAAACTTAATATTATGTTTCTGGGATTTAAGTAGATCTGTTCATTGTCAATGGATTAATCAAAAGCTTATATGCCACTCAGCATGAAATCCATGTAAAGTGGAGCTGGTTTCTAGGACTTCACTTGTATTAGGTCCTGTCAGTCTTGGCAGACCTCTCTTTTCTAGGTCTGCAAATAGTGAATTCAAACAAATTTGCTTCTAATAAAAGGCAATAAATCCAACTTATAGGTCACATTAATATGCTTTAATGACTTTGCTAATGTGCAGTGATAGCTCTTTAGTAATAGATATTGTTTGTTTAATTGATATTAAAGCAGTATATCAATAATGGTTAAGGAATGGAATTTATTTTTTATAGTTTATTACTCATGATTAAAGTTAAAGTAGTTTTTGTTGGAATTCATACAACTAAAGGAAGAAATGCAATCTCTTGTCATTTTAAATTTGGGATGGGAAAGCAATGGGTCTTCAATTCATATCACTTAGTGATGCATCGCAAAAGAGCCTAATGTATAAAACCAATTTATATCTTATTTGTCTTGTTTATTTTGATTAACACATTTCTTCAAGAATACTTGTAAATATTAATTTGACAATCCCTTTATATTCAGTACAGTGTATGCTTACTCTTACCCTGCAGTGTATAGCCAATAATTGTCATTGATCATAGAATGCTAGTTTGACAATATCTTTCTTCTCTCACCATTTTTAATGAGGATATCTTTCTTTTCATGCCATTTTTTATGATTATCCTTATTCTATTGATGATATTTTTGTTTTCATGCTATTTTTAATTATGTCATTTGTAATTGTATAATTAATTAGTTTGATGGTATCTTTCTTTATATTCTAGTTTTGATGATATCTTTCTTTTCATGCCATTTTGGATGATTATCCTTATTCTATTGATGATATTTTTGTTTTCATGCTATTTTTAATTATGTCATTTGTAATTGTATAGTTAATTAGTTTGATGGTATTTTTCTTTATATTCTAGTTTTGATGGTATCTTTCTTTATATGCTAGTTTTGATGATATCTTTCTTTTTATGCTAGTTTTGATATCTTTCTAGTTTTGATGATATATTTCTTTGTATACTAGTTTTGATGATATCTTTCTTTATATGCTAGTTTTAATATCTTTCTAGTTTTGATGATATCTTTCTTTGTATACTAGTTTTTTATTACATCTTTCTTTGTATGCTTGTTTGATATCTTTCTATATGCTAGTTTTGATTATGATATCCTTTTTTAGATGGTGATGTAGATTTTTTTTTTCAATGCTACTTTTGATGATATCTTTCCGTATGCTTTTTCTGATAATATCTTTGCTGTTATGCTATTTTTTATAATACTATCTTTTCTTTGTCTTTACAGTAAAATACCTGCGAGAAGTGACGCCATACTTCAGACGGAGCACCATCATTGGTGAAGTCGGCTGGGATACACCATCACCTTACATCATCAAAGAACCCGGTGCTAACGCCCAGGTGTCCCGCAACCATTGGACAGAAATGAAAGTTATACCTCTCAAACTGTGCTATGTGACCAGAAACCTCACAATAAACGACAACGACCAAAGAACTGTGGAGCTCCACTCGCCAGACGGGAGGAGCTCCTGTATATTGAGGTGCACGGATTCGTCGTCGGCGGGCGAGTGGTTCAGTGCGTTGCACGCTAACGTGTCGTTATTAGCCATTCAGGCGGTGTGCGAAGCGAACGATATTCTCAGGTCAACGCCAGGAAGCAGAGAGGTCAAGCACATGGGTTGGTTATGTGAACAGGTAGGAAAGAAATAACAAGTAGTTTCATCAACAAAAAAAAGGGAACTTGTAAACAGGGATACTCATTTTTAATTATTATATTTCTCTTGTTTTAGATGTTTTTATTAGTATTCAATTCAGAGAGTAATTGATCAAATGGATAGAAGATCTTTGAAATTTTGTATTGTTTTTGTTTTCGTCACTTTTAGTTTCACTATCTTATTTCTTTTTTATGTAAAAATGTTGAATTTTTTTTCAGGATTCCAAAATCAAGCACAATTATCAATGTTTTTTGTTGTAGAAATTTTCCTTTGTTGTAAGAATAAACAAATGCACATTCTCAAATATTTAGTGTAAAACATTACATTGAGTGTCAAATAGATGAATGAATATGTACATATTTACTAGGCGTGAAATTATGCAAGAAATTATCTATTTTCGTTTTATGTTTTACTTTTTTTGAATGACATATTTCTTATTTCATTAGTGTCACACAGAAGCGGATCTGTCTGCCTGGAAACCAGTGTTTATAGCAATCACAGATAAGGATTACCTGATGTATGACAGTGTACCTTTCACAAGAGAAGAATGGGGCAAACCTTTCCAAAGCAACTCACTTCTTGCCACCAGGTAAGGTTCAGCAATGTATTGAAAAAAATTGAATCCCTCCCCCTCCCCCAAACCGGACATGAAAGCTCAATCGGTTAGAGCGCCCGTAAAAAGGTAGCCTTTCTTGCTTTCATGAACGGGAGTTCGTGTGTTCGAAACCCGGCTGAGTCATACCAAAGACTTACAAAAATGGTACCTACATGTACAGTTGCCTTTTTAACAAGGAGCTTGGGGGTAATAATAACATCATGCAGGGCCCGCTGGGAGAACAGTTACTGAAGTGGCTACTCTGGGTAAATGAAACAATATTATTATTATTATTATTATTATAAAATCCCAAATCAATTTTATAGTAGGTAGCTTTTCAAAAGTTACATTGTATGAAGAATTCCTGTAACCTTTAGACGGAAGAAACATTGACGATTCCTTATGTGACATATGCAAGAATTGCCCATCTCCTCCTGTCAAGGCTCATGATGGTATCGTCTTGCCATGAAATGGGTTTGAGACCGGTTACGTCTCCTGAGTCTCTGTGATGTCTCATAAGTTGCAGGAAAATTGATTATGTTCTTATCTACGACATTTTTTCAGTTGTGGAGACGTCTCAGAGACATCTCTAAAGGGCCTGTCCCACGTGAGGCGATCGTTGTTGCGACAGCTAGCGATCTTGCTATTGTGAGTGTGGAAGCAAGTTGTTGTTGTAACCTAGCTTAGATAAAGTCGTATGTAGGTTTATAAATCGTCTTTTTAAAGTAGAACCTTTTATAATTATGAAATTCTCAGTTTGTCGCCACAACGATCGCCATCTGTGGGACAGCCCCTTAAGTGACTGTTGGAGACATATCCGTTACATGAGATACCACCTTTTGAAAATGTCTTTTTGTTCTGTTTGAAAAGGGGGTCTCAAGAGGGCAAAGGCCAAAATGTCTTTAACATTGGAATTTTTGTCTTCATGTGTTTTTCAAAGAACTCTGTCCAGTGAAGAAAGAAGTGTCCTCGTTTGGGAACTTGGACAATTTCTTGTTATTGAGCAACCTTACAAGAATAAAGCATTCTATTTGGAATTTACTAAATGTATAGTGTATACATGTTGTTTCTTTAAAGGGATGCCGTAACATTTTCTTCCATTTAGCGTATTTTGCCAACATGATTATAGACACTTAGGTCAGTCTGGTATCTCTTTAAAATTGCCAGCTAATTGCTTGCTTTACCTTCATGATATTAATGATTTCATACTCAAATTTTATAAACCATCCCCGAATGGTTTATAAAACCATGTGCTTTTCCACATAGCACAACATAAACCCATTTCATGTTGTATAGTCCCCATCCCTCGCGGCCTGCTGAGCTAGCAACAGAGGGATAAAACATGTACTGGTGTTCGACTGTATGCTTGGCATTGTTTGTTACACTGTTTTAAGGTAGTAAATGACTTCCATTTGATCTGAAACTTTCAGTAGTTTGTTTTTACTGTTGGAGCAATATAATTTTATTAATCTTGATCTAATTGCTCTTGTTTTTGAAAGTTACCAAATCCCTTTAAATTTGTTTGTCCTGTAACCATAAGAGTTGTCAAATGCTTGAATGTGACTTTTAAATTAACCCATGTGTATTTTTCTAGTGTGTATGTCTTTTTGAGATGCAGTTCCTCCTCCAGTGAACATCAGGGGGGCGTTTCATGAAAGGACTTGTCAGACGTTTTATCCGACAAATTTGCTCTCAGACAATCAGATGCAAGCATTTCAGTAGCTTATAACAGTTATCAGTGAGAATCAGTGAATATTTGTTTCATGAAACGCTCCCCACGACATTTCATGAACCAAGTTTTAAAGTTTCTAGAGCCATCCTTAGAGGCGTGATTGTATCGGAGGTTGATTAATATATCTGTTTTGTATTCTTTTGATGATGAAAGATTATTAATGGCTCGCCTTTCCGTTATTAAATCAAGGAAGAGAGGCCTTAGGGTCGTAGAGATGAAATTCTGCTGATTAATTTCCCATATAACCTACTACACTAGACATATAGCCTGCTCTATACTTCATAATATTAATCACAATATAATCACAATACTTGCCCTACTACCTATAAGCAAGAGGAATATTATGTGATAAGCAATGCCCCCATGACTAAATGGTAATCACAGTAAATCTATGGGGTATCACATTGACTTCATCTTGTCTTTTATATGATTAGAGAGAGCATTTCTTCTGATATTGTTACGATTTGGCAACAAAATTAAATTTATACATGGTCTCACATTGGATACATATTCAGAAAAACAAAATTATGTTGAAATTTTTAAACATGATGGAAATTTTTAGATATATTTAATTTATTTCAGTTCTTATTTTTTGTTGTGGGATTACAATTGCTCTTTTTCATGACCAGGTCAAGTGACTTTGCATCCCATTTCTTTCAATTTCAAGTTAAAACATGGACAGTATATAGGCTATGTAACAAAAAGTGTGACATGATGTACAGTGGTGGCCAAAATTATTAGAACACCTGAACCTACACAAAGTCTATGGGATTATCAATGCCCTAGTTCATTTGCCGAAATCAGATTAAAGATATCTTTTGTGTGCTATATGAGCTTTCATGACTTTTTAGCATAGGGTCTTACGTTAAAGTTGATACCAAATTTATATAGTTTCGACCATCTGGTAATGCGCAGCATTAAAAATAGTTGCGCTATGCGCTTTTGGTTTCCCCATAGACTTGTGTATTAAACATGTAGTCCAAATGCAAAAAAGTAAAATGCCAATTACATATGCCAATTGCACAAAAAGTGTTTGAGGTAGAAGTATGAAACTTAGCAGGCTTATTTATTCTAATATACCTCAAATACATTCTAAGTTTCAGCAAATTTGGTCTAATGGGGAGGGTGGATTCGCCCCCACCCTTGGTGGTTAGATGACCAAAATAACCATGCCCATTGAAGGTTAAGACTATTTTTTTTTATTTAATGAAGACACTCCTTGTAAATGTATATTTTTTTAAAGGAAATTTCATGAGCAATTCAAATATGTTGAAATATTAAGAGTCATTGGAACAATGGACTTAAATAGGGGCACTGAATTAAAAATTTGGGGCCCTTCAAAAATAATTTAAAAATCCCCACATAAGATGTAACTACTTCACCCTGTGTTGTTATGAATGCCATTTTTGACATGCTCAGGAAATTTTCTTTCAGAATATATATACTTTTGTAGGGAGAGGCTTAAAATGTTTAACGTTATGACACTTTGATCCTGAAAGGGGCAAGATTTTTTAATTTTTCAATTGGTGGTGTAACATAAAAAAGGGCGACTTGGGGCGAGTTCCCAACGCATGGCTTTGTTATTTAGTTTTTAAAGCACAATGATGATATTTGGAGACATTCCAACCATTTTGTAGGTATTTAAATGGTCAACTGAATGAAAATTATTAAAATAATTTAAATATGCTTTGTGTTCTAATAATTTTGGCTACCACTGTATATGAGACTTATAATGCGCCAAATCCACTTGGTACCAAATGCTCTATGCGTGCATGTGTTCTTCACATAAAAAGGAAGAAGTTTCTGCATTAGTAAGCTGAAAATCATAGTCTAAGTTTACTGTACATGTATAGGAGGGTTGTACATACAAAAAGTAACAGGAGAAATAATCTAATCATATGCTGAATTGAAGAGATATGTCTTGAGATTGGCCTTGAACACTTCGGCTGAACTGCTGTTGCAGATCTCCTAAAGGGAGAGCATTTTGTAACATACATGTACATCTTTTGAACACATGGAACTCATGGTGATAATTCTGTGCCCTAATAAAGACTGTGACGCACAAATCAATGGCACATCTGCCTTTAACACGTAGACTATAAGCCAAATATATGTGGGCTGAAAAAATAGAGAACATCCCACTTTTTGGCTATTATTTTATTCATCATGCATGAATGAACAAATATCTTGAATGATTTGAATAATTAGACTTTGATGGAAATCTTTGTTTTACTTTCAAATGAAAATGATTTGTGGGAACCATAATTAATTGTGCTGGATAAATTAAACACCATTCCCACTTTCTCAGTCTTCAGCTTATTATTTGATAAAATCAAGAATCTTATTCAAAACTTGAGAGCTTTTTTCAAAATTATTATTAAAATGGCAACAGAAGCATTACTATGCTGTGGTCATATACATATTCATGAGTTTAGATAGCTGTGAATAGCTTTTCAAGCAATGGCTCAACTACTCAAATCTTCCCTGATTCCTAACCCATAATGCAACAATCTGAGCCATGTAGTCTAATTATGTAGGCCCTATTGAATGATAAAACATTAATTCGTCGTTTGAGAACCAGAGGGGCGCGATTACAGATCAAAGATGTTCCGTTGAGAACCAGAAGGGCGCTATTACCATTGATTTTGTACCACAATAGCGCCCTTCTGGTTCTCAATTTAACATCTTTAAGATGCAGTAACGCCCTTCTGGCTCTCAACAGACGAATTTACTTCCTAAATATGTTCATACTGCAGTTATTAGGCTACCTAGTTGCAAAACAAGTACTTTTCCTGTCAAAGAATTATTTTAGTTTTCCTATACAAATAAAACAATAGGCTAATTTATTCACTTTATTACCAATAATTTCTCAAAAGGTATATTAAATAAAAAAAGAAGCTATTTCACACAGTCAATTTGAGTGTTGGTCCCTCTCCCTTTAAAGCCATGGAAGCCTGTTTATCATTCTCTCGTAAATATATGCCGTCCAACACAGTGACATGTAGCAAACAACACTATTATCTCACTGTATGTGTGTGTGTGCGGTTTCTAACTACTTGATCTCTCACAGGCACCCAAGGTGAAATGCACAAAAACAAGATCGTTGTCCAATCTTCGCCTAATCTGTGCATTCTGCGCTTGTCACTCATCCTTTCTTCTCATTCTTTCTGCTTTCTTCCTCAAATTCAACGGGAAGACATCTCCAGAGCTTTTTGTTGTTGACCTATAGCTGTAAACATCTCATTTTAGTGGAGACTTTGGGTATCGTTTAATCTAGAATGCTGTGTGTTAGACTGAAGATATTAGCATAACTTTGGGAGCAAAACATTGTATACAAATTTAGATATTTATTATGTTAATGTCATTCATCGATTAGAAAGTGTTTGAATGAATATGATACAATTTTCTTAATTGCTATTGAAAATAGGCATTAAAATTTTACCTGTATATGTAAAAAAAAAAAAAGCAAATTATATTCATATAATATGATCATTTTAAATCTTTGAAAAAATATATCTATTTATAAGTTAAATAGGAGATCCTGTTACAAAAAAAGAGAGAGATAAGCTCCTAGGTTGTAAATGCTTTGTTTTAAAAGAAAAATAAATAATGAAAAACAGTTTGGTCGTAGTGTGTTCACATCTACTGCTGTCAGCAAACTATTTTGTTTGTTTGTTTGTTTTTGTCTCTTATTCCATCACAATCAGAAGGAACATGTCTCCAGAGCTTTTTGTTGTTGACCTATGGTTGTAAACATCTCATTTTAGTGGAGACTTTGGGTATCGTTTAATCTAGAATGATGTGAGTTAGACTGCAGATAATAGAAGAATATTTGGATTTGGAGTCAGTTTCAGATTTTAATTCTATTTAGAAAATAAATATAGGATTTTCAAATATAAACAGATATGACAATAAGATCAAACGAACAATGAGAGAAAGGACTCAAGCAGAAGAAGGATAACTTTTGAGAGCAAAAAAAAAAAAAATGCATACAATTTTAAACATACATGTATATATTCTCTTAATGTCATTCATTTTTTTAACCAATTGAGGTCTATGTAAAATGTGTGTTTTATAGCCAAATCAGCTCGTCTCCAACATGCTAATGAGGAAGTGTTTGAATGACAATGAAAATAAATTTTGGTTAATTGTTAATGAAAATAGACATTAAAAATCACTGTTTATGAGTGAAAATTGGCAAATTTCACATATACGTTCAGGTTATCTGGTTATCTGTTTATAAGTTAAATAGGAGACCCTGTTTACAAAATTAAAAAAGCTAAAATAAAAGATAAGCTTCAAGGTTGAAAATGCCTTGTTTTAAAAAAAAAGAAAAAAAAAATTGTTGTATAGTGTGTTCATATCTTCTGCTGTCAGCAAACCATTTTGTTTGTTGTTTTTTTTTTTTTCCTTTGTAACTTTACAAACGACTTGGTTAAACACAACCCTGGAACATATGAAATATAAGATATAAAACACACCACTGTTTGTATACTAAATGAGCAAACCCACCCAATATATCCTTCAGAAGCACTTTATCAATTCCATTCCGACCACACATGCGCATGTTAACTTGAACACAGTCTAATAGATGCATTAGGTTACGTGTTGTGTGTGCACATCTCTCGTCATAAGTTGATCGGTTACGGGTGACTGAAAATGCTCTGTTAATGTTTACCCTTAGCATATCATCATGTGTTGATACGTAGAAGGTCATAGGTGTTACATTTGTGTACATAGTATCTGTACTTAATCCCTTCTAGCTGTAAATGATGATTGGTTGAATGCAGCCTTTCTTTTAAAGGGACATATCAACTAAAATGTTTTTTTCCCTGTAGAGATAAACTTTGTATAGACCTAGCAAACAATTAACATTGCAGCTAGTGTAGCAAAGAAATAATATAAGTATTCTTAATCTTGAAAACGATTTTCTTAAGAAGCTCTATATGGATGAAGTTATCAACTTTCAAAGGCTCAAAATCAAAACAGTATTAGAGTGTATCCTTAGATACTGTTTCAAATGAATCAAATAATTTATACCCTCTTCATAATCTCTTACGAAACAAAAGCTTTTAAAAGCTTATCATATCAAATGTATTTGCTGCTATATATTATATTTTCATGTACTACAATCCTTTTGAATTAAAAAGGTGATTGTTTTTTTGTTTTTCTTCACATTTTCATTTATAATATACATTATATCGTCGGCTTGGAGCCAGAAGGGCGCTATTGCAGATCAAAGATGTTCCGTTTGGAGCCAGAAGGGCGCTATTACCATTGACTTTGTACATGCAGTAATAGCGCCCTTCTGGCTCTCAACGGAACATCTATAAGATGCAATAACGCCCTTATGGCTCCCAACAGACGATATGTAGATCTGTTGTTGATGTACATGTATAAGATTTTTTTAAATGTTGCCTATTAGTTTATTTATTAAGAAAGAAATACATAGAAACAAGAACAAGATTTTCCGCAACTATTTAATTTGTAAAAAATTCTGGTGATGTTTTGCAATGTTTCATCTTCATATAATTTTCATGATATACTAGCAAATGTATATTGGGCTTATATATTTATTCCATTTTTGAATGTTCATTGACATCTTGAGTAGAGATTGCTTGTTATTCAGACATGATTTCTTGTGCTTGGTCAAAGATCCTTTTCCGTCTTGGCCGGCACTACTAATCACATACACAACCTATAGAATTCCTAGTCACGCATTACTAATGGAAGCCGACTTCTAGACAGATCCCCTTTACACCAACAATTCCATGGATTTCCTCTTTAGTAACCATGGCAACCTGCCTCCTCTATGCAAGAAAGAAAGCATCATGTTTGTAATTTATCCCTTGTTGCCTTAGTGATTTTTTTTTTCTTTTTCAGAAGGAATTGTCATCAAGTGATTGAAAATAGCTTAGGTTTATCATCAAGATATTAATAGATCTACATCGTTGTACGTAACAGTGCATTTGAAAGGCAAAAGTGAGCTTATGGCAATTATTAACCTCCATCATCTATCATCTGTATACTTTTTACTTGTTCTCAAAGACCATTAAACAAATTTGATTGGGTACCAATCTGATTTTGGAATTTGGGGCAGTGACTGGGTTGAGGGGGGGGGGGGGTTATTGACCATGCCAATGTACAGTTTGACCCTTAGGTATTTTGGAATTTATTGTCAATGGGATGTTTTGGGAGGGGTCGGCTAGGATTGCCCCCAACAGTATACATGTACATGTACCCCTTTGTTAGATAGGTACCCAAGTTTGCTATACAATTTGCTCATCACTGCCAAATTTTTATTCATGTTTTCCCCCAGAAATACAACTCTTAATATGGAAGCTCATTTCTCTCCTTTCATACATGTATGACAACAAATACATGGTTGGTGAATCAAGCATAACCAATTTCAGACATTTCAAATTTGTTCTGTCAAATATCCAATTATCTACAGGAAATAGTGGTTGATCCATGTACATTTTTTTTTCAATGTGGTTTCTGAGAATTAATGTTACATTGTACATGTTAATTAGATCTGCAATGTAACAAAACGCAAGTGTCTACATGTATTTATCACCAAACAGCATAGCGGCAAAATATGTTTTGATGTTTTATAATGGTCATGGGGGTGTTTCACAAAGACTTAAGTAGACTTAAAGACGCACTTAACTTCTACGTGCATTTTGTTTTATAATGCGCAATTTAATTGATAGATTTCACAATGGCGCGCATCCTATGAGCATGGTCAATCCAATGAGGTGATGCATAATATAACGTACAAAACTAACGATTTAAGTGCGATTTTTAAGTCTACTTAACTCTTTGTGAAACACCCCCCTGGTGTTGAAATAAACATTCTTACAGACATGCTTTGTCTTCATTTTGGCAACATCTACTTATGTTTCTTAGTATCATTATCTGATGTATGTCATACATGCAAAACCAAAGGTAGTTTCACACATGCTAACATTGAACCGAAAAAAAATAAAAAATAAAAAAGAGCAAGAGGGGGTTGAAAGAAAAGTAGGGAAGAATGGGGACGGTCTAAGAATGTTGCATCGGTGTAGTCAGCGTGTCTTGAATATATCCTAATCATTGTTATTCGCTTCTGGCATTAAGCCAGCTGGAATCAAGATATCTTTAATAGTACCGGTAGTCTTCCTTAATGCAGCCTTCTGTCAATATTGGTAAGGTTCTAAAATTTCAAAGCTTTACACTATCATACAAACTGTTCTCGCTATGGTAAACCCTATTGAAACACTCATTTTCCTATTTAATATGAAATGAAGTGTTCACAAAGAACAGGGCTGTTTCTAAAAGAGTTCTGTATGTGTTACCTTTAACTTTCTACATGCTTCACAGTAAGTAAAAGGGCGTTATTGCATCTCAAAGATGTTCCGTTGAGAACCAGAAGGGCGCTATTGCTGTACAAAGTCAATGGTAATAGCGCCCTTCTGGATCTCAATGGAACATCTTTGATCTGTAATAACGCCCTTCTGGTTCTCAGCCGACGATATGGGGAGGATAATGAGTGTGTAACTTTAATGTATCCTTAATGACTAGGCTATACAGTGATTGCAGGGGGTATATTACCATGATTGCTCTTTACATACATTAAAGTGGGATCTAATTGGCTCCTCTATTAATCGTCATTGCCAGCTGTATCATCTAGATTGTGTAGCATGGGTTTCCTGAATAGTCCTGTTGTATCTACTTTATAACTTTTAAACAAGAAACAGGGGCATGCTACATGTAGCATTAAGCTCATTTTTCCAAATGGCCAACCATGATGATAACTGATTTTTAGATTGCAAAATAATTACACAAGAATCCTAATATTTTGGAAAATTGCAAAGGTTTGCTAGGGATGAAAAAATAATATATCATTGATATATATAATTTTATTTTATTTTATTATTTTTTATTTATTTTTTATTTTTTTATTTTTTTTAGGGGGGGGGGGGTCATTTATAACTGAAAAAGTTATTGGAATACAAATTTACATTTAAACGTATGTTTTCTACTTTGATGGAAGCAAGTTAGTTTCATCATCCCAAACAATATCTTTCAATTATCATGTATAAATTCTAAACTGAATTTGATGTGTGAGAAGGGGTATAATTTTTTCAATTTTTTTTTGTATTATTGATCTATTGTTAGTTAATTAAATAAGAATCATTGAATGAACTCAAGCAAGAGAACAAGCAACTCATCTCCACACTATCCTAGACTAGGAGACGACTATTGACTGGCATGCAATATGATACAATATCCACCATAGACAGGGGTGCAATATGATATAATATGTACCTCAGTGGTATAGGTAGGAGACTACTAGTCATAGACAGCAGGCATGCAATATGATATAATATAAGCATCATTGCTACACGCACCATCCTCTCACTCGAGTAGAGATAGTCTATCAGGATCATCTTCAAAACATGGTCATGATTAAAAAGTCTTCTAGATCTTGATGTCGTCATGGGAAACCTGATTCCATCCTAGAGCTCCAGACGGGGATATAGTGAAAGTGGAAGTAACATTTCAAGTGAACTGTCTTTTTATTTTTAGAGTTTTATGAGAGTATAAAAAGCTCATGGAACCTACTTCTAGAATGGCATAGATAGGAGCTTCTTCTTCTCAAGTCCTTTCTCTTGTTGTTCTGTTTAATTATATTAAACTCTTTACATTTGAAAGATCATAATTTATGTTTATGTTTCTTAGAGGAATTAGAATTTGAATCAGACTCTACCCATTAAATGCTGAATGTAGGTGATCCCATTAGGCAAAAGAGTAGTAAGATACACGTAGGAATTACAAATATAGGAACATTTAGCAACTTGTTGCAATATTATGTACATGATTGAACCAAAACCAGGACCCAGATATTGCAGATGTCACTTGACCTTTTTTTTTTTTTTTTTTTTTTTTTTTTTTTTTTTTTTTTTTTTTTTTTTTTTTTTTTAATACAAAGCTCAAGTACTATTGTCTCAAAGTAATACACCTCAAAGTTCTAGCTATCCCTCAAAAGTAATTTAAAAGTTTTACACTTCAAGAAAGATAGCTTTGTTTTCAAGGAATATCTGCAGGACATGAGATGTTCTTTGGACTATCCATCTCAGAATCTAATAACAGGCAATGTTTTTCTCGCGTCTCCGTAACATACATGCGGACCTGCAACCATGTTTACTTTATGCAGAAATTGTTGGACAGATGCCCATAATTGAATTGTTTTTCCTACATTTTCAGGAATTAGGTTATGACTGTCCAGGGGTTGTATGTTTTTTAAATACAGGTTTTAATTTGACCTTTTTACCTTTGTCTTCAGAATTATCTATGGCATTGGTGTTCGAGATATATATATATTTACACCCCCCCCCCCCCCCCCCGCATCCCCCTCTTCCCTTTTCTTGAGAAAACACCAATTGGGTAGTAAAGAATGTATATAAAGTTATTTGTCATGATTCAGATATTGTCTGGGTAATGTCAATAATATATTATTCTTACACCGATTAGATTAAAATAACATTAAGATATTAACATTTCAAGTATGAACAGCTATAATAATACTTTGAAATTTAGTATTAGTAATATATGTAAAGCACCATTTAATCAGTGAGAAATATAACAAAACAACCGAAAAGAAATAAATATAAAAAAGGGACTAGAAAAAAAAGATTTTGGTTTTTATTTATTAATGTGTAAATGTACATGTATGAGCATAGTACTGTATTCGCTGTTATTTTCGAGCGATTAATTTTTTCGCGCTGAGCGGCCTCATAGAATGTTCACAGGTTCTTGAATTCGCTCTGCATTTTAGTAAGCACGCAATTGAATGCACCCAATACATGCATAAAAAAGCATGCTCATTATATTCGCGTGTTTTTATATTCACGCCTGCCGATCTTCGCGCAAAATCCGCGAAAATTAATGTACCGCGAATATTTCCTCGATTACAGTACACTTTCCTTAAGGCCACCGCACACCTTACGACTTGCGGTCGCACGACTGACCGATTTTGGATCTCAAATATCTAAGCCCGTATATTTTACACGCGCTGTTTTATTTCGGATCAAAATCTGTTAGTCGTACGACTAAAAATCGTATAGTGTGCAGTGGCCTTCAGATGAATTGGTTATATTCTTTATTGTGTGATGAGGAATGCTTTAAGGAAAATTAGAAGTAATTTATTAAGTAAAGACTCTTAGATGCCACTTCTTACAATGTAGTTCTCTGAGTTACTCAATTTTCTGTAAGTGAACCCTTGTGCTTTGACGTCACTTCATTATCCAACAAAGAGAATAAACCTAGGTTTTCTTGTACAGATATTTTTTCTCAATTTTGGACTAGTTGGGGAAAATTGTGAGAGGATAATTTCAAGATTTTTGTGATCTTTTCATTACGATATTAAGAAGCCTTATATTGAAGGGGACATTTTTCGCAAGTATGGACTCACAACATTGGTGAAGATTTAAACCCCTTATAATATATGTCTCAACTATTTTGATTGGTATTCTCGAAGGGTGACTAAAGTTAGGAGACCTATTAAATAGGTATTTAGTTGCCCTTACTATTGTCTCGAATAATGAAAAGGCCTACAAAATATGTATTTAGTAGGCCTGCTAACTTTAGCCACCCTTCGAGAATACCGACCTCAGTCTCTAGTCTTCCCCTATCCCTCCTTATCTACACATATTCCCTTTGATTACCAGAACCTTTCTTTAAGATCCATTATAAGAGTCTGAGCTCTGTCTGAGCTTGTCATCATCCGACCAAGCTTATTTTCAATACCCTAGGGTGTGATAAGATGCGTTTAATATCTATACCGTATTATACCCTCGCAAGCTAAGCATACCGGTGTAACAGGCCAGTATCTATTCACTATTACCCTCACAAGCCAAGCATACCGCTGTAACAAGCCAAAGAATATTGACTGTTTCTCATGCATGACATAGGGTGCGTTCATGGTTGAAAACAAAATTTAAACAGGGACATGAAACATGATACAAGACACATTTATAACACAGTCACAATCAGCAGTGCACTGTTCATGGTAAAAAATTGAATGCTCATTATATGTGGATTGTCTTTGAATTCGCTGCTCTCTGCGCAGCTTACTACATTCGTGATTTTCAAGGTCATGAAGGTCAAACGTATCTTTTTCAACGTTTAAATTTTTCTCAGAATGGAGATCTGGAAAACGTATATATTTACGACCGGAAATTTGAACCATGAACGCAACCTTTGTTTCTCTTTATATCTGTGTTTTGTAATTGCTTTTTGTATCATTATTCATGTTCCTGTTTAAATCTAAAAATTGACCATGAACACAACACATCCCGCCTCTACCACTCCCATCTCGTTTGTCTATAGTACATTGGTCTAGTTTTTTAATGATGAAAGAACAATGATTTATTCATAGCCCATTCCTGGGTAAATTGTCTATGCAATGATCTGCTGGGTTAAGGGGAATGTAATTTCACAGCTAGGGTGTGAATACAATTTCCTCGTTCACAGGTTAATCTGTTAGTAGTAATGAGGGCGAAATAATTTTACATAGTGATACTATAGTGATACTGATAGTGATCAGTAATATTCAATTCAATTCAATTTAAAACCATATTTATTAAAAACAATCATGCATCGCAACATAGGTCAAATTCCGCATTTATAAATTACAATCGATAAACTACAAATGCACTTTACAATTATATGAATAAATAAAGTCATGAGTATCTCTTTGTGATACGCCCTGAGGTATAATTTAAGGTTTAGCAAAGAAAAGTGTTTTTGGAGCAATTTTTATGACTGACAAGACAACTCGAGAGGAATACTGTAATCCCTATTATTTTCTTGCGATTAATTTTTCACGCTGAACAGCCTCAAAGCACGTTCACAGGTTCTTGAATTGACGCTGCATGTTCGTAACCCTCCCAGTACATGCATAAGAAAGCTTGCCCATATATTCCTGGTTTTTATTTTAACCCTAACTTACCTGGGGGGGGGCCATTATGGCCCCCCCCTCGACATTTTTCGCGATAAATCCGCAGTGCGAAATTTTTTGATCGCGCCACTCGCTGACTTTTTACTTTCAAGTCTTGCGCATCTTTTAAAACTATTTTCGCGAAAATCGGGTATACCGTTATGACGTTACACGATTTTCAAAAATTTTCGTCAGACCAAAAATGGCTCAAAAACGTGATTTCATGTACAAAGTCAATACAAAATGTGTTTTCAGCTAGAATTCATAAATGAGTGATTATTTTTAATTTTATTGACAAGAGGCATTTAATTTGATGCTATTTATGGCCAAAATAATGTCACGGATGAATTGTGTCGAAAAAACAATAAAAATAAAAACGTCAAAAAACAAAGAAATACATAAGAAATTTAAAAAACAATAAAATACATAAGAAATCGATTTTGGTACAGGAATTTTTTCTTGTACAATTCTTAGGAATGACGTAAAGAATATTTTCCCCAAAAATCAGCTTTCTATGAGCTTTATTTAGTGAATTAGAGCAAAAAGTATGATTTCATGAATAAATTAGCATAATTAATTCATATAAAATAAAATATATGAATTTCATGTAATTTACCTATACAACTGCGTAGATTATGTGATTCTCTACCTTCATGCAAATTTTTGTCGCGATCGCGTGATCCGCGGCCGAGATCTTAGGGGGGGGGCCATAATGGCCCCCCCCCCCCAGGACTTTAAGCTCACGAAATAGCCCAGGTAAGTTAGGGTTAATTCACGCCTGCCAATCTTCGCGTGAAACCCGCGAAAATTAATGTGCTGCAAATATTTCCACAAGTACAGTAACTTCATATCTACCGAGGATGTTGTATTTCATGTGATCTTTTGTAATTATTATGAATTACAAGCAAATATAGGTTTTCCCGGTCAATTTTAAACTCTTTGCAATCAAATTTGTTAACCCTTTAGCTCCTAGAGACTGCATGAAAAGTGTCAGTTTGCTCACTTGTGGAAAGGGTTAGGCTGTGATTCATGCAATCAGGTTTTTTTAATAAGGATTGTTCTTAAAACATACTTTTTAGTGTAGAATCGGACAGCACACATCCAATGGGTAATCCACAACAATTATGGGCATTGTTTTGCCTGTTCATAAAAGAATTTGATTGCAGATTTTAAATAGCGATTGCCTTTCGGACGAAATTGATGGAAGGAAATGTCAAATTGAACATGTAGTATGAACTTGACTGGGTAAACGTATACTATAATGTATACACCCCCTGTAGTACCCCAACTAATTAAATAAGTGCATATGCAGTATAAATTTCTGGATTAGAAACTCTGTGCATTCAAACGTGTTGGAATGACGCCTAAAGCGTAATGATGTTTTTACTGGTTATCGCAACGATATGGCTGCTTATAATGCTGTGCGCAATTTGTAATTACTATAATCAAGCCGTTATTTTGAGCTGCGATGACAGAGAACATTCACTTTTGACTGGTGCATAGACACATTGTTTTCTGTGTCACCATTTAAGCTGCTATAATAGTTGCCAGAAAAGGATCACTCACCAGTCTTATTTCAGTTGTTGGTTGATGGCTAGACAGGTATTAATTTCTTAACTATGAGTTGCTTTATTCCAATATTTTCATGATTTTTGACTAGGTGGGGGAAAATCGCTAGAACATGATTTTTAAGATGATTTCATTGCTTTCAATAGTCAAATATTGAAGCAGAAATGTTCACATAATTTTGCAGTTTTTAAGATGTTTTCATTGCTGTTAATAGCATAATACTGAAGCAGAAATTTTTGAATAATTTTACCATTTTGCGACATTCTCATTTCTATGAAAAGCTTTAATATTGCAGTAAAAATTCAAGGGTTGACTGAATCATTAAATGCCCAAATATAAAGCCAGTGCAAAAATAACCCCTCAAACAATATTCTATTGAAGATATATCCGTGTCTCGTCTTGCCAAATACCATTCATATGCATTTCAACTTGAATTTAATTCATTCAATTTTGTGAGAATTTTAATATTTGTCATGCTCTTCCAGCACCCTTTCCATGTGTTTACAATCAAATCAATAGTGTATCCATAGTGGCAGGTGCCAGGATACACGTTTGCACAAAAACCTTTTCAATTCAATACAAACTCAATATTAAAAACAGATTCCTATCACCTCTCTCCGTTCACACTCTGCAATTATTTCATTTGTTATTTGTTCATCTTTTTTTTTTCACCTAGAAAAATTTATGTCAATGTAATAATGTTTGTTTTATATTACAGTGGTGGATCCAGGATTTCAGGATAGGGGGGCACCTCCGAAAATTTCTGGTTTTAACATGTACAGTCAATGCGCGGTTCTCAAATTATAGGGGGGCGCACGTCCCCTGTGCCCCCGCCTAGATCCGCCACTGCATTCAACCATGGTCCATAAACCATCAAGTTGATTTCTATCCTTCAAGTTCATGTTTTGAAAGCTTCTGACATGAGCATTGAAAGTTAAGTGGTTGTGGCGGTAGCTCAGTCAGTATCTAGAGCACAATTGCTCAGTTTCATTTATATCTGGTCAGTTTTCCTTTGTCAGCTTTAATGGGTATGAAAAACAAACTTCAATCTAGATTTTTCTATGTAGAAATAAGCATAGTAAACAAAGTCTTGACCACAAAGACTCAATTTATATTCACACAAACTTGGAGAGTATATATAATGCTTAAAAATTGCATTCAAACTCTAGACACAAATGAGCATATAGATGTCGGTTCTCTGACAACTACCAACCTGGACAATTACCCCCGTTATAAATCTACCCTCTAACTCTACACCTAACCATATCCCTATTTCGGGGTTCAGTTTTCTGGGGGTGATTGTCTAGAGGATGATTTTCTTGGGGTATTTGTCCTGATACAATAGAAATCCTAAAGCATAGGGAATTTACTTCACCTAAAATCCACTATAAATTGATGAATCTAGAACCAATAATATCTCCTTTGACTGTCTGCTACTTTAAGCTAAGAACCAGATTGTTCTCAAACTCCCCCATCAGGTCCATACCCATATCCCATTTCTAATTAAGATTTCTGTCATGCTCATTTTATGATATCTGATCTTCAGTATAAGCTCTATATAGACTTGGGTAGACTTCAAATGCAGGCACCTTTTTAAAAACCTTTGTTTGAATAAAGAAATAGATTTTTTAATCGCTTGAATGCACACAGAAGAAATTTTGTAATTGCCAGACTTAAATATTGATTACGATATAATATCTCAAAAATTATGTAGCTTCCATAATAGGAATGTAGAATAGCTGTTTCACATTGAATTAAATTTAATGATCAGATAAAATAGGGTATAGTCCAATGTTGTCTGAATATCATACTCAGTACTCAAGTACTTTAAATATTTTTGCAAAATATATAGTTTATCAGAAAAACTTCAAAAGAAATAGAAGGAACATCAAGTAATAAAAAGTCTGCTCAACATAGACTACTTACAAATTCAAGTGTAGGATTTGGCCGGGAACTATCACATAGCCGCTCAGGCTTAGTTTCCAATTTTGATTAAAATATCCCAGCACAAAATTAATATTTGTGATATTGAATGCTCGCAGGCAAATTCATTAAGCAATAAGGGTGTTCATACATGTATGAAGATTTTCATATTGTGTCATTCATTGTATTGCTTGCAATAATAGTGAAGAGTTGATGATTATTATCAGATGTTAACATTATCGTCTCCACTACCATGCTATTTTTTTTCATATCGTTCAGGTAAAAAAAAAAATTGTGTGATTACCATCCTTCCAATTCACACTTGTGTGAACACATGTAATACATTGTAGTATATGCATGTATACGGTAGCGGATTCAGCGGAAGTACAAGAAAATTGTGCCCCTCTTTTTTTTTTTAGAATAACATTTTGCTGTCTGCCCCCCCCCCCCCCTCTTCATTTTCTTCAAATTTTCAGTATCCCCTCAAATTTATTTTTTAACTCCTGGATCCACGGTTATGAGAATTGCTTTCTTGAATGTAGTTTTGGCCTTGCTTTGACATATAAATATGACATTAATAAGGCAAATACACTCTGACATCTAACATTCTAATAAAATGAATGCTTGAACTTCAAAATATCTCTATTTGTGTGCTGCATAGATTTATCTCATCATAATGACTATTAGGTTTCAGGGAATAAGATATTACCTTCTTTTTGAATCAAACTCTTTACCTGTAATCTAATTCTCTATCTCTTTCTCGCTCTTTATCCGCTATTCTTATTCTGGCATTTAGATATTCTTATTATGAATGACTGTGCCTCAAAAATAGAAATGACAATACTGTCTTGCTCTCTTCTCTGTTTCTTTCTTATTTCCTTCATCCCTTATACCCATCTCTCTCTTCTCTTCAATTTTTCGGTCTCGCCTCCCTTCTTTATCTCTCTCACTCTCACTATCTCCTTCATTTTCCCTCCTCTTACTTTCCCTCTATCTTTCTCTCTCTATCTTTCTCCCTTTCTCTCACTCTCACTATCTCCTTCATTTTCCCTCCTCTTACTTTCCCTCTATCTTTCTCCCTCTTTCTTTCTCCTTTTCTCTCACTATCTTTCTCCTTCATTTTGTCTGTTCTTCACTTTTCTATCCCTCTCCTCTTTCTCTATCTCTCTTTCTCTCTCTCCTTCCCTCCCTCTCTCTTCTTCTGTCACTATCTTTCTCCTTCAAGTCTGTTTTCCCATTCTCCCATCCCTCTCTATCATTCCTTCCTCACATCCTCATGTGCCATGTGTACTCTATCCCAGGCCCATGTGCACTCTATCCGTGCAACTCTACCCAATCAAACCCTAATGAATGCTGACATACTCTGCTCCTCAGTATGACGGCATCCTCAGTATAAGGGTAGGATCGCATCATCTTCAATTCATCATCCCTCATCAAAAGGAGGACCAAATCTGGCAATCAAAGATCGGTTGATGCAAGAGCCTAGCAACCAAACAGCTTTAGGGAGGCTCTCTCTGCATGGGTGGTGCTTTATTAGACCAAAGTCTTGAAAATAGCCTCACTATGATGGCATTCTCTGAATAGGGGTAGGATCGCATCATCTTCAATTCATCATCCCTCATCAAAAGGAGGACCAAATCTGGCAATCAAAGATCGGTTGATGCAAGAGCCTAGCAACAAAACAGCTCTAGGGAGGCTCTCTCTGCATGGGTGGTGCTTTATTATACCAAAGTCTTGAAATAGCCTCAGTATGACGGCATCCTTAGAATAGGGGTAGGATCGCATCATCTTCAATTCATCATCCCTCATCAAGAGGAGGACCAAATCTGACAATCAAAGATCGGTGGATGCAAGAGCCTAGCAACCAAATAGCTCTAGGGAGACTTAATCTTTGCGGTGCTTTATTAGACCAAAGTTTTGAAATAATCCAGTGATCCCATGAATTACCCAGATCAGAGAATATATCAAGCTTTTCTACTACCCGGTAAACTAGCTAGGATATATGTCGGATCACATTTACTTTGACTTTTGTAGTTTAGCTTGTTAAATTGCAAAACATCCGGCTTCATCAACCCCCTGTTTATACCCGATCCCACTTTTGCTCTGTCTAGTGATGCACCTTTATTTATGCTTCAGCACAATTCAGGTTTGTTCCCTGATCCTCCCTCACTTAAGCGGGCTATTTCACAATATCTATCTGAAGAAGATCCACCTTCTTTTATTCCATCCAGGAAGGGTTCATTGTATCTCAAATGACAGGTAGAGGCAATGATTCCATAACCTGGGCAGTGTTTCACCAAGTTGTTCGTAGAGTTATGAATGACTTTACGAACGACTGAAACATATTCTTGGTTGCCATACTGATTACATTCTCAATCATTTAGCAGAAGAACTCATCACCGGATATCCATAGAGTTGTCCGTAACTTATGAATGGCTTGGTGAGACACCACCCTAATGTAGTGAGAAAAGATCAAATTAAATGTTCTGTTTCTCAAATCACAGTGACTACAGGTGGGTCCTACCCGTATTCTCGGTATCAAAGTATGTTGTCTTTTCCATCCTTGGTTGTGTTTCACCAAGCCGTTCTTAAAGTTACATATGACTTCGTGAACGACTGGAACATGTTCATGAATGCTATAGCAACTACATTCTCAATCATTTAGCAGAAGACTTGATCAAGAGTAGTCGCATACTTGTGCAAAGTCTGCACACTGGGATGGAATGTCTGCTAATAAGGATGCAAAGTCTGCGAGCTAGGCTGCAAAGTCTGCAGCCTCAAATGCAAAGTTTGCAACTTGTGCCTAACATCGAATACCATACTCAAAGCCACCATAGGGGAAAGCATTCTAAGAGCAAAGATGATATGAGCACATAATTATTGTATCACCCCCGTGATTTACCCCAAACCTGTGTGATGAGAAGAAGGGATGCCATCATGAACCCAGGAGACAGAATTAAATCATCCAATAATGAGGCAGGGATGAAGAGATTTAAAGTGCTTTAATGGCGGGTGAGAAATTGGAGGGTAAAGAGATACTAGGAAAGAAATGGGACACGGAGATTACTTTTAATGTGCCTCGCAAGAGGTGAATACTGTATACGTCAACATTTTCGTCACAGATATTTTCACCATTTTCGTCTATGTGGGGAAATTTTGTGAGAGCTTAATTTTGTGATTCTTATAATGTTTTCATTTCTATATGAATAGCCATACACGTATTGAAATGGAAATTTTACCAAAAACTGACTCGCGAAATGAAACCTCAAAAATAACCATTTATACAGTAGTATACTCACTCCCTAAACTCATGGCATAAATCATCCGATTAGTATCCACCAAATTCAACCTGATTGTCAATTTATTTATCGTGTCGACAATCATTTGTTTCACTTGGTTTCCATTGATATATCAAATAAGACTTTGAATGTAAATTTTTTTTTACAGATGGAGGAAAAATCACTGTTTATTTTCCTCTTTATTGGAAGATACACAGAGTATTATGTATTACTCATACAGTGTGTCCAAGAAAAGGCAGAACTGGGATGGTCAATTATATTTCTTGATGAAGGCAAACCATCAAGAAACAGTATTTAAAGATTATTTTGTTTGATTTCTTTTGACACCTAAATTAGCAAGAAGTATTTTAAATTGAACTTGGTTCAATAATATTTTGCAGAACAAGTGGAGAAGCTTGTGCAAGGATGCAACAACCTTACCTATAGGTGGTATCCCACCTGAGCCTTAGTAGACGTCTCTGAGACTTTGAGAAAAATCAAGAAAAATCTCATAAATATGAACATGCTTGATTTCCTGGGACTCATGTGACATTGCAGACACTCTGGAGATGTTTCTGAGACGTATCTGAGATATCTCTGAGACGTATCCGAGATGTCTCTGAGAGGTATCCGAGATGTCTCTGAGAGGTATGCGAGATGTCTCTGAGAGGTATCCGAGATGTCTCTGAGACTTATCCGAGATGTCTCTGAGACGTATCTGAGATGTCTCTGAGAGGTATCCGAGATGTCTGTGAGACGTATCCGAGATGTCTCTGAGATGTATCCGAGATGTCTCTGAGACGTATCCGAGATGTCTCTGCTAATTTAGAATCTCAGAGTCGCAAACTAGTCTCAAACCTGTCTCATGGCAGGTGATAAACCACCATGAAAAAAGGATTATTCATTACCATTTCTTTTATGTCAGTGTTAAGTTTCTTTCTCTGAATCTCTCGATGACAGGAATCCAATGCAAAACAATTTGCTCTTTTCTACATAATTTACTTTTGACTTGTGAATTTCAAGCTCTTCGTGCTCATCTGCGTTTTGCTCTTGATCATAGGTGTAAAAACAAAAATCAAGTTAAAACTCATAATTCTTTATTCAATTGTTTATGAATCTTTCAACAAGGAAAAAGTGTGACCATCCTACAATAAGTTCCATTTTTATGGGATGCACTGGATATTTGGAGAGACTCTCAGCCGACAAATCATATAATTCATAAGCTGTTGTATATTTCTTGTTTGTACATCTTTTTATTTGATGAATTAAATTTCACAATTGGAAAAGTCAATGATTTCAAACTATCAGAGGTCATCAGTCTTCACCTTCCTTTATTCATAAGGACAAAACCAGTGTTTATCGTCAAGATCCTTCGCAGTATTGCATCTCTTATTCTTGAATTCATTGAACAGTATTCCCTAGCCTCACTTGCAGTCATGCATACTTCATGAAAGACAGACAAGGATACGGTTTGTATTCTCAAACGTCAGGGTGTTTTTCGCTGACTTCCGGCATGCCGTGTAGGCGGTAATATGCGAGGCACTCTTCCTCTTAGTTTCTTGTTGATGTTTACGCCACACGTCATCAAGTGTTGGTTTGCATCAGAGGGCATCTGTGCTATCGTTTGAATGAAGTGAGGTATTCTGCTTAAATGAAGACCTTATAAAGAGAAGATGGTATTCTGATTAAATGAAGACCTTATAACGAAGAGAGGGTCTCCTGTGAGTATTCTCTTGATAGGTCTCCTGCACTATGAGACGAAGGACTTACACACTGATGGCTGAGACGTGTGACCATGCATTAACCTAAATTCAATTGAAATGCAAATGATTTGTGGATGATTTCCAGTGCTCTCATTTGGCATGGTTATATCGATTTCTACCAAAATGATTTGGAGTGCAGATGAATATCAACGTTATAAGAATCCTTTGGTCAATTGACTGTTTGGAATCTCTTACTTCATATACCGAGTGAGTCAAAAAAAACTTTACACCTAGAAAAATGTCAATAAAAAGAAAACCAATTTATAAACCCAAAATTATTTTACATATTCTAAAAGAGTAACTCCTCCCGCATCTTCTGGTACCATTTTTGTGTGGTATGTCTTTACGCTTGGATGAACACGACGCATTGTTTGCGAACATGTCAATTTCGAATTGTGCCAGAATGGGAGTAAAATCAAAACAACAAAAAGCTAGAAAAAAGCAACTTCATCCTGATTAAAATAGCATAACTTTTTAACGAAAATGTCTTCCGCTTAATAACTTGGCAGGGATGTTGGTACACACATTGACTACATTTTGTATGAAAATGAGATAGATCTGTATAGTCAGGCATGAGTGAGCACACGTCAAAGACAAAGTAATCAAGTATTAGGAGGCCTTTTTAGGTCTGTCAGTGGCAATTTGCTCTTTAATGTGTACTCATTTGTGCATTACTTCACGAGTCAGTCTAATTTTCATACAAATTGTAGTCAATATGTGTAACAAAACCCCTGCCAAGCTATTAAGCGGAAGACATTTTCTTTAAAAAGTTATGCTATTTTAATCAGGATGAAGTTGTCTTTCTCTAGCTTTTTGTTGTTTTGATTTTACTCCCATTCTGGCACAATTAGAAATTGACATGTTCGCAAACAATGCGTCGTGTTCATCCAAGCGTAAAGACATACCACACAAAAATGGTACCAGAAGATGCGGGAGGAGTTACTCTTTCAGAATATGTAAAATAATTTGGGGTTTATAAATTGGTTTTCTTTTTATTGACATTTTTCTAGGTGTAAAGTTTTTTTTGACTCACACGGTATATGTAGGCTATTTATCTTTCTAAGTCTTTTTCAATTTTTTTTTTTCATAAACTCAGAGGGAATGTTTATTTATATCATGATATCATGACATATAACCATTGTCTCATATGTGCCTATCTATTCTTTTAGCGATATCCTTTTATTTCTGCATGTGCCTCTCTCTCTCTCTCTTTCTATCCTCCTCTTTTCTCTGGCCCGTATTCTCAAAAACCGCCTAACTTTAAGCCTAACTTAAATCTGTGGTTTAATTATGGCCTGCTAAAAGGGAATCAATATGTCTATGTTGCATGTTCCTATCACCTTCCCTGAATTCTGGAATCATGTTTTAATTGTAAGGGAAACTTTTGTACTTATCATTCCTAGGCAATTTTTAATAGTTCCACCACCAAGAAAATTATGATGAACTGAACATCTACTCTTCAGGATTGATTCCCTTTTAGCAGACCATAGTCAAATCACAGATTTATGCTAGGCTTAAAGTTAGGCGGTTTTTGAGAATACGGGCCTATGTTTTTAATGTTAATGAACATCCACATCCCTTATTTTCTTCCCTTTGCCTTTTCACATTTTTATAAGGGGTTTATAAGGGATTTTTCTTTCATAGTAGACATTGAATATTCAGTGAGGCGATATGTGAAATGAAATGCGATTGGTTCACTAAATCAACTTTGCAACTTCCAGAGAGCATGTTTATTAGAGTGATTTTTAAAGGGAAAGAACCCTGATAATAGAATGCAGGCTTACTTTGGAGGCAGTAAATCTAGCAAGTTTATGTAGCAGAAGTTTGAGAGAAATTATGAAGATTGTCCCATTTTGTGTCCGATAAATATTCAAAATATTAAGATTTACCCCATAATAGAACAGATTTTTTATCCCTATTGTTAAAGTGCATGATTATGTTTTTCCTTTTAAAATAATCTATGGTTCCATTTGGCTAGGGTTAGGGTTTAATCAAAGAGATGATTTCTTTAGACGTGTGTATAAGGAAATGGGAAATTTCCTTACTTTTGTAGACCCTGTATTATGTCACATTTTTGGTTATTGGTTATAATAATGGCTTTGAGACTAGGAAGGGATTGTAATTGTAATTAGCCATTGTAATTATATATTCTTGTTATTCCTGTTATATAAAGATGTATACTTTGTTTTATTTTCTCTTATTCCCAGGTAAATATACTCAGATAGTCCTACATATAAGTATGATCTTTTTTATCTTATTTTTCTTAATTTCAAGACAAATGTACGCAGGTAGTCCAAACGGGACTGTATCCAACCTGTTTAGTTTAGTATTTTTTCTGTCATCTAATGCTTGACTTTATGTTGTATTTTCTCTTATTTCCAGATTAATATACTCAGGTAGTCCTAAGGGTACCTTATCTAGCCGATCAGGTGGGGAGCTGACATTTGGTACCAGGACCGGTACGCGGAGCGGTATAGAGGCCCATCTGTTCAGGGTAGAAACAAGGAGAGACTTAGCAGCTTGGACAAGGCAGCTTGTACAAGGCTCACATAATACCGCCCTCATTGTCAAAGAAGTTACATGTCGTAAGTATATGTGCCATTTTTTTCTCAAGGTCATGAGTCACCTTGTCAGTTGAGCCTGAAAGATAAACACTTGGGCCCGTATTCCATAAATGTTGGACTTAAGCATGAAACTTCAGATTTTTTTTGCTAAAATAAATTTTTGTTTTAATTTAAGAGTATTTTTTCTTAGCTTAGTTTTGACAGTTGAGCATAAATTCATTGATTTGGGATAAGTAAAACATCTTAAATTGAGTTGCGCCTACCAATACGCACATTTGAAAAGCGAATTTTATCTTAAATTTAAGCCTACTACTTAGTGGCTTAAGTTGAATGTTGATTATATGGCAGGCTCATTTGAGGCCAAAAATTAAACGTGACAATATTAACAAAATTAAGACTTTCGCTTATTGCTTTCTGAGCTCAGACAAAGTACTTTACATGTTTGGAATAAAGGCTAAGAATTTTTTTTCCTGTACAAAATCTTAGAAAAAATACTTAGACTTAAGCCAAATTGCTTAAGTATTGTTTATGGAATACGGGCCCAGGTGTGAAGATATAAGTTTGTTACAAACCTAAAAATATTTGGCCACATTTTTTTTATAAAGATAGTTAGATATGATATATGAGTTCATTTTAGTAAAGATAGTTAGCAACATACCTATTTAAAGGGAATCTAGTGTAGTGGGAAGGTTTTGCAAAGATAAAGAAAATTATTCTGAACTATCCTGTAATTTTCATGACATTTGGGAAGAATATCACAATAAAAAGCTCCACAAGAATAGATTGCTCTTCAAATGCCCTAATAGTCATAATATAATCCAAAATATCCCACACAGCTGACATGTTTGGGTCCCGAACATTTTGTGTTACCCCATACATACATTTCTGTGTATGGGGTTAATTTCTTATCATTTTGGCGATTCCAAAACCTCACTGCACAAAATAATGCTTGGGTGAAATGTTATCAACCTCTCCAAATCACTTTAAGACAGTGTCTTCCACATTCAATACCATGACCAGAACACTAGTTTCACTTTAAATGGGCAAAAAATTTACATACATCAACCATATTTTCAGCCTCTGTCTGTATTTTGCTTTATATTCATTTTTTAACTCCGGGAAGATGTTAACCATCATCTTGCATACCTTTCCTGAGAATTTGTCCATTCCTCCAGCAAGATTGCATGATATTCAGTCAGATTTGTAGGTTTTCTTGGTGCATACAATTAATAGGCGGTGCCGCACTAGCTCAAGCTATTTCAAATAGCGCGCTAATTGTGATCTGATGAATTAGCTCGATCAGAGCAGATCTGACTTTGTGGTCAATTAGCGCGCTAAATTGGAGGAAATCCACGCCCGAGTCATCTTAGGTTTTTTCAAAAAAACTCGAGCTGGTTTGCGGTTTTGGTACGAAATAGCGCGCTATTTTGCGCGGTGCTACACCAGCTCAAGATAAATCCGAAATCGTGCACCTGTGCATGATACGCTAGCGGTAGTTACAAGTTGCGCAATACACATTGGGCTTGTTAAGGTCAAGTCTGGTCATTAATGCACAATTTTAAAAAAGCTTGAGCTAGTGCAGGACCGGTTTCTTTTTTCAGGTTTTTTCCCAATCCACCAATTAGCGTGTTACTTTTTAGCTTGATTTTTTAATCTGATTCCAAGATTGAGACCAACATTTGACATGATACTACATGCTTCACCATCACACCTTACATTCAATGTATCATTTATCTTGATAGCGGCTGCCTGGAACGGAAGAGAAACGTTAATTTTAAAGAATGTTTGGGTCATTATAATGGTTAAAGACCAAATTTTAATCCGATTATGAGATTGAGACCAAGATGTTCCACCATACTTAAGCTATGTAATCATTTCATCTTGATAGCGGCTGCCTGGAACGGAAGAGAAACACGGTTACGGATCCACTATGAGACTGGGTTCACATTGAGTGTCCCTACAGCAGATGGTCAGATGGATAGCACTAATCAACTCAATATGCTCTGGTCATATCCATTTGAGAAGCTCAGGTATTCTTCGGATGACTCCAAGAGATTGCTCTGGCTGGACTTTGGAGCAGGAGAGGGAGAATTTGTAAGTATGGTGATATCGTCGGCTGAGAACCAGAAGGGCGCTATTACAGATCAAAGAGGTTCCGTTGAGAACCAGAAGGGCGCTATTACCATTGACTTTGTACAGCAATAGTGCCCTTCTGGTTCGTAACGGAACATCTTTAAGATGCAATAACGCCCTTCTGGCTCTCAACAGACGATATGAACCCTTTGATGACAGTATCATCTACCTGTCATGGTTTTGATACGAGACGTACCCCTTCCCGTACTAAAAAGGTTAATATTTTCCATCTGTCAAGGATTTAGCATACTTTTAGAAATTAAAAGAAACTTCCAACGGTTTATTGCTATGGTAGTTCTCAAATTCATAAAGAAGATGTGCAGATGAGAAAGCCCTTTCTTTGAAAAAAAAATATTGTTGAGATAATTTCTTTTAAAGTGCTGTTTATTGCTATGGTAGTTCTCAAATTCCTAAAGAAGATGTGCAGATGAGAAAGCCCTTTCTTTGAAAAAAAAATAATGTTGAGATAATTTCTTTTAGAGTGCTGTTTTTGATGAAATTTCTCTCTATATGTATGTTGGGATCTGTAAAGTGAAAACAAAGTTTAATGAAAATATGATGGAATTTATAAACAAAACTTGCTAATGTCCAATCCTTTTCATTTTTACAGTCACTTATGTTCCTTATCTCAGGTTTCATAGTCTTGACATACATGTAATATCCGATCTAAGAATTATAGTAATTTATAAGACTTGATTTTGACGAGACATTTCCTAAACAAACGTGGACGTCAGGGAAATTTCAAATAATAGCAAAGAAATATAGTACTTTATATAAGACTTGAGTTTGACTAGACATTTCCTAAACAAACGTGGATGTCAGGGAAATTGAATGAATATATTAGGAGCATGATTATTAGTATACAGTGTGTCCCAAAAAGAACTATACACTTTTCAAATAGCTACCAAATATAAAAAAATATATGGTTCTTGGGGGAAAGGTTTAAATGTATATAAAGCTCATATCCTCAACTATCATTATGACACAAAAAAGATTGGCCTGCGCAGGAATTCGCTATTCACTTATCACCTGGTTATGGCCAGCCATGACGGGAAGAAATCAATAATGGAATAAATCGGCTTACAGAGACAAAAATAAACTGAAGTCAAAGCAAAAATCAATTATATGAAAACAAAACGATGAAACATTACATTTTTGCATAATTTTGATTGTTGATTTCTGAATTTTTATTTATCTTTGACTATGTTGGCTGGTTTTATTACATTATTGATTTATTTCCGCATGGCTGGCCATAACCAGGTGATAAATGAATAACAAATTCCTGCGTAGGACAATCTTTTGTGTCCTTTACAAAAGTGGGCA
This sequence comes from Paracentrotus lividus, assembly GCA_940671915.1. NCBI lineage: Eukaryota > Metazoa > Echinodermata > Echinoidea > Camarodonta > Echinidae > Paracentrotus > Paracentrotus lividus. Next base: position 8,763,383 of record CALNVZ010003014.1, on the reverse strand, counting down.
TTACTCTCTGAAGCATGCATTATTTTCGAAATTTTGGGTGTCATAATGATAGTTGAGGATATGAGCTTTATCTACATACCCAATAATCATATATTTTTTATTTGGTAGCCATTTCAAAAGTGTATAGTTTTTTTTGGGACCCACTGTAGATGTAATGAAAGGAGAGAATATTTCAACTGTACAGTATGGCATCAAGCTCGAACCTTGTGCTCCCCAAATACAGACATATTACAAGCAAAATCATGCTTGGAGCCTTCATAATTGACATACTTAAATGTTCTGTAATTTGGCAATCCTTTCATGACTTAATGGGTAATGGTTTTTGCCATGGGACATTAGAGATATGTAATTACTTTTATTATATTATTCAGGTTTCATAGATCTCTTAGCTTAACTGACTCATCACAAATGTCTGCCCTTAGGCGTGTATGACAAATACAGTTATTATTGTTACACAAGGATAGTCTTTTCTTGGCAAGTTGTATTATGTGTCTATAAACTATATCGACCTCAGGCTTTATACGATTCAAACCCAATAATTTGGATGACAAATAGATCGAGTATTCTTTTCTCTTACAACAAACCTTGCAATTTCATTATTCATTTAGTCTTCAAGCAAGCATGGGAAGTCAATATTTTCCTTTTCAGATTTGGAATTGGTATGCCTTTGAAATATGTACTCTTGATATTTATTAAAAGAATTCCTCGGGTTGTTCACTTGCAAGATAGCATTATAAAATCATAGCCAAAGGCTTTTTAGATTTCTCAGGATGAAGTCATGAAAGATTTATATGAATGTATGTAATAAAAACACTCATTTACACTGTACCTTCATACTGTACTGTAGGACCAGAGAAATTCAATATATCCTTCATATGACTACATTACCTGTACCTTTCAGACGTTTTGCATACATGTAACCCCATTAAAATCTCCCAGAACCTGTTTTGTGGAATACCCCCCCTAAAAAAAAAAAAAAATCCTTTGATCCCAACATGGGAAATAATTGTTATGGTTATTAAATTCATTATTATATATTCATGAAATACTGTACTTATAAGAAGACAAATATGAATTAATGTAAGTCCTGCTCTCTTGTTGACATGTAAGACGTTGCTTATGTTTATATGCAGATTTTTTTTCTTCATATGGATTAATCAGTCCATATTGATATTTTTGGTTCTTTTAATGGCAGGAACTGGACCTGCATGGATGTCCCAAGCCCATTGTGTTCATCATCCATACCTTTCTCAGTGCAAAGGTCACGCGGATGGGTCTCTTTGCTTGATCCGCCCTCTAAAACTGGTTGCCATGGTAATAAGACACAACAGTGCAGCCCCTACCAAGTCACTGTCCAACAACAAAGCAACCTACTGCATGATTTGGATGTGATAGCATAACAGGGATACCTCAGGCAAATGCCAAGGAATAGTGCTTGGTGTAAGTTAGGTCTTGATAGAGCATGGCTTGTCAGGTCCTGGAAGGGCCTTAAGATGGACACCCTCAACCTGTCTAAAGGATATGACTGGTCATTAGTGCTAGGTGTGAGTAAGTTCTTGATAGAGCATGGTTAGTCAGGTCCTGGAGCGGCCTGAAGATGAACAACCTGGACCTTATTGACTAAAGGATATCTCCGACTGGTCAGTAGCGCTACATGTACGTCTTGATGGAGCATGGTTAGTCAGGTCCTGGAAGGGTCTCCAAATGAACAACCTCAATCTGTCTAAAGGATATCTTTGATCGGTCAGTAGCACTAAATGAGAGTTAGGGCTGGATGGAGCATGGCTTATAAGGTCCAAATAGAGCCTCAAGATGAACACCCTGAATCTGTCTAAAGGATATCTACGATCGCTCAGTACATGTGAGTTACGTCTTGATAGGCAATCCCCAGGAGTAGTGCTATGTGTAAGTTAGGTCTTGATAGAGCATGGATCTACAGGTCCTGGAAGGGCTTCAAGATGATCACCCTCGACCTGGCTCAATGATATCTATGACCAATCAGTAGGGAGCTATTACTGAATTGACCGGGAGAGAACTGAGCTGGTCAAAGGTCAAAGAATGGCTTCAAGATGAGCTCCATCATCCTGTGTCCGGCCAGTAGAGGGTATCTAGTTCAGTCGAGGAGTTGCAGAGGATTTATCATGGACCAGGCAGAAAAGGGACGGTTATTTGTATTTATTCATTCTTCTAATGCCATAAAAAAATTTGTCTAAGAGTTGTCACTTGAATATATTTAGACCTGAACCGCTATCCTGGTGATTCTCAAATCACCCTATAAACAAATCCTTCTCGTATTATTGTACATCTCAGTTCTCATGCTTCATCATGTAACAATTGGTGTTGATTGTGACTTACAACTCACTCTAGAATAGAATGACATCCTGATTAATGTCTTTAAGTCCGGTATCTGTCCAGTAATCTCTGTCGGCAATGTAAGCAAAAATGTATATTCAACTCTTTCAAGACTTTGCGATTGTGGAGTAATGATTTTTTGAAAAATAGTACTAAACAGGACACAATTATTCTACTCACCAAATAATGTTTCTGATTGCTTTTTAAATAAAATATACACTTGTTGATTGACAACATGCTACATCCAATTTGATGGATTCACAATACGGTGCGCCACCTATCGATAGCAGCGGACATGCCAAAATTCGCAATGCCCCATGGGAAAAAGTCGATATCGACATTAATCTCTGTGTGGTTTGCGCTGTGTTGCATATTTGCATAATAAAGTAATAATGATAAAATGCTATTATTATGCTGCGCTGGCCGGTATGCCAAGATCAGTTAAATATTTTTTTAGTTCGTCGACCCGCATTCGCCGAGAAACAGCTGGGTCCACCACTTTAAAAGGCAGAGGTAAATACACACACACACAATCACTGCACTTTGTTGTGTGCGCTGCTGCGCGATGTCGACTCTGAAGTTAGAAATTGGCCTGTCCGCTGCAACCGATAGGTGGCGTACCGTAATGTGAATCCACCAAATTCTTCTAACGCAAAGTTTCAAAGATTTTAAATAGACAAGCCCTGATTAGGGTTACACAAAATACAATTATCCAGGGGCCGTATTCCGAAACATATCTTAAGACAAATATTCTTGTATCTCAGAGTTAAGACAAAATTGGTATTCCGAAAATTTCTTTCTTTTCTCTTATCTTTTCTGTAAGTTCGCTGAGCGCGCATGATGTCAGAGCTGTTTTGCGTAAAGTTAGACACCGGCGCATAATGTCTCTGTGCGCAAGATAAAATATTGAGATAATAGTATTCTGAAAATTATCTTATCTATTTTTATCTTAACTACCTTGGCAACAACAAGAAATTTTACAAGAGGTAGGGGGCTATTGTATCTCAATGATAACTGCGAATTTGCCCTAATTAATCTTTTAGTAAGGGTAAGATAATGAGTATGCAGGGTCAACAGGCCTACATAAGAAACATCCGAAGAAATTAGACTAGATTTTGCTTATTTGTTGCCATTTACGACCTCATCCGAAATGATACACATTTTCATTTTATGGGCTTTTTTGTCGAGAAAACCAGAAGAAACGTCAACATAGAATAATTTACGTCATAAAGAAAATTTAGCTTGCAGACGAAAGCGCACAAATCGCGCAAGATTAAACTACGCCTAATGTTAATGGTGCGCGAAGCGCATCTTAATATGTTTAAAGAAGGGGCACTTCGATTGGTTGACCTAAGTATTTAAACTTTAATGATTCGTTGATGGTAAAAATTGGGCGTGAACGGGGCGTGACAGAGATAATATAAGGGTGGTCCTTAGAGAGATAAGATAATTTTGGGATACGTCTTAAGCCATATATTAGCGGTCTATTATCTTTTGAGATAAGATAAAAGATAAGATAAAAGATAAGACAATTTTCAGAATACCGGCCCAGGTTGTTATCTTCTGTAAATTATGTGCCATATATCACAGTATATCCTCGCACTCCCCTGTACTCTAAAGGAGATAATTTAAACATGCCAAGACCTTTTTGGAAATGTTTGGAAATAATCATATGCCTCAAATTGAAATTCATCTTGCTTTGCTCTTTATAATATACTGTGCCAAAATAAAGCTATAAATATATATTTTGAACTCAAGTCTTGTTGTATTCTATACTCATGTATTCAGGCATGTAAATTAATGAAGGATTGTAGAGGAATTCCATATAGTGTGTGACCAAATCACTTCTTGACTATTTATCGATTTGCAGTGACTATATAAATGAGAATATCATATTGGATGTGTACTAGTCTTGTATTATATCCTTGTAAACAAGTAACCCCAATCAATTTTATTTTTAAATCTAACTCATTATTAATTATTGATTGACTAGTTATTGTCTTTGAATCAAATATTGTTTTCATGATTTGTCAAAATGCAACTTACCTTTATTAAGACTGTTTTAAAAGACATTTTGTTTTGTCTGTATTAGTAAAGACCATCTTGTTTTAGATCGCTAAATATTGTGTTTGTAAATACACAAACTTCAATGGTGCTATTTTTAAGAAGTGTATGTGACACTGTACATTAATATTTACCAAATTAGTTTTTGTATGCAATTTGCATGTGTGATTTATCACCAATTTAAGGTACACAATTTACATTGCGATTTGTTTCTATGTCCTTGTATATACAAATTCAATGTGGCTCTGGTCACTCGCAATCTGGGGGTGTTTCACAAAGATTTAAAGGGGAAGGAAACCCTAGGAATTCATTAAATTGTACAAAACAGACAAATCAAAGAAGCTGATCAATGAAAATTTGAGAAAAAATGAATGAATAATAAAAAGTTATGAGCATTTGAATGTTGTGATCACTACCGCTATGGGGATCCTTATATTGGCAATGGGCCCAAGATGTGTGATGTCATACCTGAACAACTTCCCCATTACTTTTGTACATATTTCACTCAAATTGTCTTTTTTATTTATTCTGTTAAAAGATCTGAGATTCTTTTCATGGGAGGACATGTAATACAGGTACAAAAAAATATAATCATGGGTAAAGAGTCTGTACTACCATTAGAATTAGGAAAAAGAAGTATTTTTGGTATTTTTTGTATGTCATATGGGAGAGTTGTTCATGTGTGACATCACACATCTTGGGCCTGTTGCCAGTGTGAGGATCACCATAGCGTTAGTGATCACAACATTCAAATGCACATAACTTTCTTATTATCTATTCAATTGTTCTCAAACTTTCTTTAATCTGTTTCTTTGATTTTTTTTGTTTCATACAATTCAACTGAATCCTAGGGTTTCATTCTCCTTTAAGTAGACTTAAAGTCACACTAGAATTCCTAGTTGCATATTGTATATTATGCATCACCTCATTGGTCAGATCATGCCCGGGTGATGCGCACCTTTAAGAAGGCTACCTATGAGATTGCATGTTAAATACAGAATGTGCTAAGAATTTAAGTGTGACCTTTAAGTCTACTTAACTCTTTATGAAACACCCCCTGAATTAATTTATGTGCTCAAAAGCTTGATTTGTTACATTGTATTCAAATAATAATTTCATGGATTTCTCTTCACAATATTTCTTATGAAATTTTTGTGGTGTATGTTTATGTTGTTTCGCAACCATACATCATTATACCTCCTTTCTCTGTTGTATTGTGTCAAATATTGTCTTATGTTAGAAGATGTACCATAGTATTGCAACTTCAGTAATACACCAGAACTATTTTAGAAAATGGCACAGAGCAATTATTTGTGACAGAAGTTTATGTTTAATTTCAACCTTGTATGAAATGTTGAAGGTAATCTCCAAAAGATATAATCAATTATTCTTGATTCTATCTTTTGGAGATTTATGTTGCACCCCTTATATGTGACTGTATTCAGTACAGGTACTGTATGTTATTTCAATCTGCAGATTTATTGCATGACATCAGTGCTATCAGATGCCAAAATTGATATTTATACCAGCTTAATTGTTCTTATTATGAAGTACTTCAAAACACAGCTTGAAAAAAAATTATCTATTCATCTGCAAAGAGCCGGAGAGACTATCTTACCATAAATTTAAGGAACTATTCATATTGGCGTAATATTCTGAAGGTTATTGAATATTAGACCTGGGGGGAATTTCATCAAAGGATTTGTCAGACATTTTATCCGACAAACTGTTATAAGCTACTGAAATGCTTGCATCTGATTGGCTGATAGCAAATTTGTCAGATAAAATGTCCGACAAGTCCTTTGATGAAATGCCCCCCTGTGCCCTGTTACATAAAGAGTTAGGATCAGTTATGAATTTGAAAGGACTATTCTGATTGGTTCAAAGTAACACTTTTATGCAAGAAGTGCTTGCAACACGGACCATGATTGGTCCTTAACTTCTTATCAATTTGCAATTGGTCAAAACTCTTTTTGATTCAGGGGACAGATCTGACTGTATTCTATCAATACAGAGTTTATGGAGTTCATCTATATTTTAATTTACCCATAATGCATCTGTGTACTAGTATTATCTTTTAGTGTGATTAATAGCTGCACTGCTGCCATGTATTTCTTATATAAATATGCAGATTATTCTCATGTGGATTTGTCAGTTGAGATTCACTCTACTTTGGTGAAACTATATCAGAAAATATTATTTAATGTATTTGTTGTGTGCTTTTGTGTCAAATATTATTTGGTGCCACTCTCCATTTAGAGAATATTGATAAGAAAAACAAATATTGATATTGATGTTATTATCAGATTCCATCCAATTAAGAAGATAATTAACTTTAACAATTTGGCTCAATTATGATTTAATAAACATTGAATAAATACTTGAATAAAATATATACTTTATCTTTTACTCCTGAGAGCTATATTTTTGTTGTGTGTAGATTATTTTACCCGAAGAAAATTGTATTACCAATTTCTTCAACGTACATTACGCCATAAGATACAAATATATTTTGTTTAAATTTTCAATTTATCTGAAAGAAATATTCGAATGCTGTAATAACATTCAAATGCTAAGTTCCATCGATTTGAAACTGAAATGCACATATATAATATTGTAATTGTCTTGAAATTAAATACATATTTATAAAGGGGTATCTTACTGTGCTGCAAACCCAGGCGAATGAAGCGAATTTGGACATTGTCATGATATAGAGAGAGATTCTTGCTAATTTTTTAACAGTGGGTATCAATGTGGCATATTTTCTTTTGTATTGCTCTGTTAGGCAAGTGTGTTACATGGCCATGCGTTTTGAGTTGGGCCCTTAAAAAGGTGGAGTTGTGACATCTGCTCCTCAAATTTGATTTCATTTATTGATTTACTTAAAAACTATACAAGCTATATAGCTGAATTTGGTCTTAAATTAAAGCTCTCAGGTAGGGCAACAAAATACATGTTTTGAAAAATGTTAAAATTTCATCATTATCTTTTAATTAACTGTTAATTAACAAGAGTCAGGGGTGGAGGAGGAGTCGCGCAGGAGGAGCCGCGCAGCAAATATGGTACATGTGCTGTAAAATAGAGTTAAATCATGTTCAGAGATGTATTTTTTTTAATTGAAATGCATTCACCCTTCTGAAACACTTGGAAAATGTAATTTAGCTAGTTTATGATCCATAAAAGTAGTTATAAACAGTTTAGTGTTGTACACTTTAGTACATTGTGACTGTACTATATGAATGACAATTTCTTTATGTAGCTAAAGGGCTCTTATATAGGACATTATGGTTAATGTTTACCAAGATAAAGGGACTTTCACATGTCAGTACTACTTTGCTTAGTTTGCTACTTATCTCTGCCTTACCAACTTATATAGGATTCTTCATTACATGTCTAGTATCTTACTTTACAGTAGTTACAGTACTTAGAACACGGCAACAAGGTACATTTTCTTTAAAAAATTGAAATTTTCGAAGTCATCTTTCCAGCCTGGAGCAAAATGCGGTAAACTCCACCAGGGTATAGAAAGTTATACATGTTTGGAAAGCTCTAAATGTGACGAGTTCAAATCTGCAGTAAATAATGTTGTAGGGTAAGCAGTATTTTTTTTTGCAATTTTTTTCAAAGCCATCTTTTATCATGAATTTTTCAGGCTTTAAGATTCATAACCCTTCAAGGGCGCCACCTATGTTAATTTTAAGCGCATTTCTGAACTCCTCAGACATTCAGCTTCCGGAAAATGTATACTTATGTGGGGTTAATATAAATTTTTAAAAAGTTACAGCCACTTTCATGGAAATGCGCACGATTAGTACAAATTTTGAGTGTGTCACACAACATGGGCCCAACTTAAAACGCATGGCCACATAAGAAAATGCATCAAATTGATAACTACAGAAATAGGAGTAGGCAAGACTCTCTCTCTCTCTCTCTATATCACTATGTGTATGAGTTAAAAAGTTACTGTAAAAGATACATTTATACTTAATTCTTAAATTATTATGGGTCACCTTGGACTATATATAACTAAAATAATTGTAGCTATGCAAGGATGCTGCAAAAAGCAAATACCAGGGCTATATTTCATTAACTACCTGATCAAGAAAGATATGCATAATTTCTTATATTTCTTTGTGAAATAGCTCCCAGTAAAAAGTGAAAGTTTGCTCCAATCTGTTGATAAGAATGGTACCCATGTTCAGAATTATATGGAATCACTTGTAAATACACAGATGTATGGCAATGTGTGCTTAACTAGTATTTTTGTATGAAAAAGCAAAAAATAATTTGTTTGGAAGGTTCTTAGTTCGTGTTGAAAGTTGAATTATTTTTGTGCTATTTTGTCTACGTATGGTTTATTATGTATTTCATTTACCGTTTTAATACGAGCCAAATTACAAATACTAAATATATATTTGCTCTAATAGCCCACATTACAATGTAGATATTTACCCATTTTAACCCGTTGTATACTAAGCCAGCATATATGCGGGCTGAAGAAATATAGAACATTCCTATTGTCGACCGTTTATTTCACTCATGATTGCGTAAACATATAAAAACCTTATATAATTCAAATCATCTGGCATTGATCTATTTAAAGCTGTCTTTGTTTCCCCTTTAAATGAAAAGAATTTCTTGCAAGCATGCTTGACAACCACGATTCATTCGGCTTTGTAGAATTTTCTCAGTATACAACGGGTTAATTATTGTTATTTGTAATATGGCTCTTCTGTCATGTTCATTGCATTTATAATAACTCATTTATTTCCTTTAAATTATAAAAATTTATCTGGAAATATATACTTGCATCTTTCTTAAAATTTGCTTTTAAACAAAGTTATACAAACTTAGCGATGATCACAAAAACTAAAATGTAACTACGCACTAGTGCATCCATGGGACGATTGTCTATTTATGCGGGTGAGAATTATTTGTAAGTCAATGTTATTGAATACTGTGAAAGTATTCACTATTGTCATCACCAAACTTACTTAAACTTTTTGTACTTGAATTGAAGAGCTTACATGCAAAAGGGACTAAATCCGCTTTTGATGAAAATTGAGTTATTGATAGCAAGCTATTGTTCAGGTACGTACCCGTCTTTGAACAAAAGGATTTTCTTAAATGCATTTTGTAATATCCCTTTTCCATAGACGCATGTACAAAATCTGGTAAACAAATGCCATTTCCTCGAAAGTTATACAAGTGGATTTAGTCCCTTTTGCATGTAAGCTCTTCAATTCTAAATCATAGTACTCTTTCGGCAATCATATGCAGCTATTTAAGTATGAAATACATCAAGTAGAAAATTGTTATTCTGGCATTTATCTTGAGAGGTTTCGCTTGGAGTGAAATCTTTAAGCTTCGGCAGCTTGTAGAATATACATGATTACAATGCAAGAATATTTCATGTTACTGATTCATAAAAGGCAATTGTCAAACTGCAAGCAAGTAATGTGTTTAGTCTCTTGAACAATTTTACAATACTACAAGGCAGTGTGCTCTATATATGTGCAGGTTTTAATAACAAAGTATACATCATAAACATTCATGTAATACTAGATATAATGCTTTTCACATTATGTAACGCACCACTGTCCATTTGGTATGTAAGGCAAAACGGATAGAAAATTAAGACTGGCCAGAAGCCATTAGGATGGTTGTTTTTTTATTGCAATATATTGTACTAAAATGTGTTATATTCTGACTTTTGAATGATTTCTGGATAAAATGTTGTAAATGTTTGTTGACTAACCATGTTTTAGATCTTTTATATCTGTAAATAGAGTCATTTCTTTGTATTTAATCGGTTGTGTTTTGATTTCTGGATAAATTATTATGTGTTGTGTATTCTTGAGAGATGAAATACTATATGCATGACTTGTAAGGAGACATGAAATAAATCTTATACTTGTAAATAACACCAAACCATTTTTATGATTTCTTCTGGTTCTTTAATAATCTTTGTCTCTTTTTAACCCTTTAGCAACTAAACCGCCCGAGACTGCCCCTCAGTTTACTCACTAAACTGCCCCAAACCGCCCCTGTATTTAGCATGCTATAGTCAAGATAGTATCAAAAATATGTAATGAAACGTGCCGATACTTCTTGTGGATTACCCATTGGATATGTGCTGTCCAATTTTACACAAAAAAGTACGTTTTAAGAGCAATTCTTATTAAAAAAAACCTGATTGGAACACAGCATAACCCTTTCCGCTAGTGAGTATACTGACACTTTTCATGCAGTCTCTAGGTGCTAAAGGGTTAAATGGATTGTTTAACTTTATTTAGGAATCCCCCCCCCCCCAAAAAAAAAAAAATAAATAAAATAAAATAAATAAAAAAATAAAAAAACACACAACCACACAAATTGCTCCAGCTAATGCTGTAATCATAATTACAGACCTTTAGGTCAGACAGGAATCACCTGAGTTTTTGAAGCTAATTTGCCATTTGATTGCGGAGACATTGATGATTGCATAGCACCACAGTCATATACACACACACTGACAGAATATTGGGCCCACAGCTCAGGGGGGCATTTCATCAAAGGACTTGTCGGACATTTTATCTGACAAATTTGCTCTCAGCCAATCAGATGTAAGCATTTCAGTAGCTTATAACAGTTTGTCGAATAAAACGTCCGACAAGTCTTTTGATGAAATGCCTCCCAGATTTCTGCCATCCTCCACAAAGTTACTCCCTCCCTTTGAATCTCTTTAAAGGGATGCAGTAACATTGGATGATATTCAAATCGCAATTTATTCGATTTGGCTCATTTTGCCAGCATAATTATAAACACATACGTCAGTCTGGTATCTCTTCAAAATTGCAAGCTTGCTTTACTTGCGAGATATCAATGATTTCATACTCAAATTTTTATACCCATCCCTGAATGGGTTTAAAAAACCTGTTGTGTAGTCCCCGTCCCTAGCGGCCTGCTGAGCTTGCAACAGAGGGGTAGGAAATTAACTCGTGCTTAACATTGTTTGTTTCACTGTTTTAAGATGGTAAATGGCTTCCATTTGATCTGAAACTTTCAGTAGTTTATTTTTTACTGTAAGAGCAATATAATTTATTCATCTTGATCTAATTGCTCTTTTTTTTTTAAAGTTACCAAATCCCTTTAAATCTGTGTCATTATTTGTTTCGTGGAGACTATGTGTTCACTCACAAAAGTATGGCACAAGGATTGTTGTGTTTGGAAATTGAATTTATTTCAGTAAATTTTAGTATTGGTAGGAATTTGCTGTTTAACACAAAGACCTGACATTAGGTGTTAGACTACAATTATCCCATACAGTTGTTAGACTATCCCATATACATTTTCAAATTTAACAAAGAATTCTCACAGCCGAGTTAATCTAATATATTTGGTTTCTATAGGTTTCTGCTACAAGGAGAACAAAAAATAAAATATATGATATGCATAAACATAGAAATATATTGATATTGAAATACACAAGAAAATTATAATAGTACTGTTTATATTTGAGGATTTTCATCAATGCCCAAGACAGACATACAGAAGCAAATACTTATAAAAACTTATGCATAAATGAAAAACTTTTGGCCAATCGCTGTTCTACTCACTATAATGTTTTGTGCAGTAGATGGCGCTCGACCACTCAAAATTGCATTGACTCGTTTCCAAAAATCGGGCACATTTCCGGACGTTTATCAAAAATGAAATTTAAAACAAAAATTAATTAACTATTTATAACATTATATTCTATTAGCCTTTCTCCCAACTAGAAATCCAGTCGATTTCGCTACAAGCAGGTTAGCATTTCGATATCAAAATTTTTGAAAAATTAATCATGCGTCACATTTAAGTAGAATTTGTCACAATTTACAATTCATGAAAAGTATTCCGCATGAGTGTAAAATACAAAAGTGCAGTAGAGAGAGTGGAGATCGATTAATAATTTAATTCAATATCACTGGCGTAAATCCCGGGGGATGGTGGGATACCCCCCCCCCCCACTTTTCAAGAAAGAAAAAAAATATATACTAAATAATTGTGCTGTTGGTGAAAGTACTTCCTTAAAATACCACTTTTAATACTAAGAATTGCCCCTTTTGTCTTTTAAAACCCCCAAATTTTCCTGCTCGGTAGCTACGCGGCCTAGCACATTAACAAACAGTAGTCATAAAAAGGTTGGACCCAACACCCTCTGTTGGAGGTTAAACCTTTGGAAAGGGTGCTTTTGACAATCATGACAATAGTATTGGTGTAGTTGCGTGCGAGCTAGATTGGGGAAGGGGGTGCTTTGGACCTGCGGCTAATAAATTTTTTTTTTCTCGCGCTATTATTCAACAGAATCTTCAGGGTTTATCATGCACAATAATTAGCTCAAATTTTGAGGTAAAAAAAATTTCGGCTCGCGCTTTGCGCTCGCGGATACAGGGTCTGTAATCATAATAATACTTTATCTCAAATTTTTAGCTCAAACTTTTCGGCTCGCGCTTCGTGCTCGCACTAACTTTTCCATTACTAAATGAACAGTAGAAAGCCAAACCATTAAGCCTCTTAAAAGCATATATACATTTTTAAATAAAATTTCTTCGTATCCTGAGCTGACACCACTGTAGATATTTATTTTTTCAAGAGAAAAAAGAACCCACGCATGCAAACATCCCTTGCAAATACATTAAAAGTTACATGATAATCCTCATAACCCCAATCTACATTGTTTTAGGCACATATCACAACGCATAAAAGTATGTAGGCCTATATACATTTATGTCCTGCTTTCTCCACTCACAACTCCATCTAAACAATTAATCCTAATGTAACTAGCAGAAGGGAAAATAGTCTTATTTTGTTAGTTTTCAAAATTAGATTTACAACAGTATAAGAAAAAAACATATTTTTGTAAAATAAAAGAATTTGTTTTTAATGAATACAATTTGGTCATAATGACGAGCATTCTTGGTAAAAAATAAAACCTAATAACTCAAATGTTGTTACTATATCACATGTTTCCTCCTGATGAGAGGGCAGTAAAGTACTAATTATTGTTTTAAGATGATTGAATCACATTTGAATGGACTTTACTTATATCCAGTTGTTTGTGTAATACTCTAAGCCTACTATAGACCAGATCCCAGTCAAGATTGAAGCATATTTTGAATGGACTTTATATCTCCAGTTGTTTATGCAATACTCTAAGCCTACTATAGACCAGATCCCAGTCCAGATACGATGTTGTGAGGTGACGCTCAGAACCTTTCGTCATTTCAAATCCTGTGCGTCCGTGTACAAGCCGAAAGTTATTCATCGTGAGGATGTCACCTGTTAATTAAACATTATTTAGTGTCAATATTTGATTTGATTGGATTGGTTTCTGTAGATGACAATAAAAATATCCTAAAATGCAGAGTAGACATTTTACATACTTCGTAGCATAAGCGTAGCTAAATAGGCCTCATACAAAAATAATAGGGCCTAGTTTATGGATAAAAGGTGTTCGTGATCCATTCATAAACAGACAATATATTTAAGCAACTCCATCCTGGTAAAAGTAACATAACTTGTTAATGAAAAGCTGAGTGAATGAAATATTTTTTAAAGACCGAGAACGGAGTAAATACAACCACATCGATTGAAAGCTAAGTAGGCGTATAACATAAATACCCAAAAAATAAATTCAGTTTTCATAACAGTATTCATAAAAAGGTGATCGAATCTCAACCAGGACATCCCTCCCAAATACTCGAAAAGTTACCCCTATTTTAATGGCGCGGTTGATGACGTCAAAGAATGTTAAGGGAATGCTACGGCCAGGCATGATTGGGGTTCGCCTTTAGAAAACACGTTTGTATTGCTATGTCAGAACAATAGCCCCCACGTGTGCTAGAATTCTATTGTATGAAATGAAAGGGCAAATTCATTCAGCATTTAGCATGTAGCATTCCGTTAACATCTTTTGACGTCATCAGCCGCGCCATTAAAATAGGGGTACTTTTTCGAGTATTTAGGAGGGATGGCCTGGTTGAGGTTCGATCACCTTTTTAATGAAATACTTTCTAGATGGACAATACAAATGCTTAAATTGGAAATTGTTGTATTATGAAAAATTATTAGCTTTCGTTTTATATGTAATTTTTGTTTTCATTTCTCGGTCCGGTCGGGGACTTTAAAAAGTTTTTTTTTTTTAAACAGTATGTAGTAATCAACATCGGAACGAATGGTGAAGAAATCTGGATGGATATTATTCAACAAAAGATAGTTTTAAAAAGCGGAAGTTTAAAGTGGGTTCTTACAAGAAAAAAAAAGAAGACATTTTAGTCATTTTGAATCCCATATCCCACGTCGTATTAAATGTCAAACCTCATATATGAAGATATTCATGAAATCAATGATTTTGATAATTACCTAGAAATCAGCTTGAATGTATATATTCTTCTTTTCATCATATAGAAGAGATATGAAGAGTTATATATATCATTAATATGATTATTTGTCTTTATTTTTACAATCAAACCTCATATGATTTTGATAATTACCTGGCATCAGCTTGAATGTGTACATGTTTTTCTCATCATAAAGAAGAGATATGAAGAGTCTCATTGCCTTGTAGAACGAGGCTATCTTCTCTGGACGCATGCGCATTATCGATGTCCTGGAATGGTTGCTCAAGGAGATCTGGCTCAGCTCGCCATTCACATCCAAGCTTTTTTTTCGAAAAAAAAATGAAAGAAAGAGATTCAATTCTAACTTGGTAAAGGGTGATTTTTGACACACTTTATGTTATGTTTGTCTGTTCTAAAGCCTAAATGCTTAGTTATCCATAAGCATAAGTATAATTGGTATCAATACTGAGAATGAGTTACTCTCGTAACATCAAAACAAAATCAAAGGTCTCATATCGAAGAACTGTTCATACGATAATCAAAATTATGTTTATCCATTTTTTCTGGGACGCACTGTATAGGAGCTTCATATCCACTCTATACTGCACAACTATATACGGTCCTTTGGCAAGACAACTGTTAATCTACACGTGCCACCCTCTACCTAGGTGTAGTTGCTATGTCAGGAAGACATGTCGGCGAAAGTCTGTGATCTTTGAGGTTAAAACAAAACATCTATGGAATGTATCAGATAAATATTATTGTGAAAATTTGCTATCAGGAACAGCCTGACATTAATTTCAAACAATTATAGATCAAAATATTTCTTGCAAAACTCTTGAGATCGCCGTCTTTGTTTGGATACCGTATACCGGGTATACAACCTGGGCCCTGTATAACATTAAGAGTTACGATCAATTACAAATCAATAAACCCTTGTTGCATAATGGTGGTATCTCACTTCGCGTCGACTGCAGTCGAGGCAAAGACGTGATGGACGTATTGAGGACTGTATACGAACGTAGTTTCATCTCAATCCAGAAATAATTCGGTCAAATGTACACGTTCTTTTCAGACCAATGGCCGTTTTTCATATTTTTCTTTTTTTTAGTTGTGAGCTTTCTCTAATTGTAACAATTAATAATGGGTGGCAATTAAACAGCTGACCTGTTCGCTAATATCACACTGGACGATTTCATACCATGTTATTGAAATTATTGCAGAATGGGCTTAATCTATGTACACACGGAGTGGACGTACTTGAGACCTATTTTAATCTGCTTAGGACTTTATAGCACGGGCTTGGACAGCAAGACGTTTCAATTTTTAAACAGAACGGCATGTCATAATCCCCGTTACACTGAACTACTTCTCACTACGTTCTTGGTAGTTCTTGGTGAACGGGCTCAATCTGTTTACACACGGACTGAACGTAGTACAGACCTTTTTCAATCTAGTTAAGACCGTTTACAATCTGTTTACGAACTTGGCGAACGGGCCCGAACGGAGAGAACGGAAAGGCAGTCCGATGTTTTTGAACATGTTTAAAACAAATCGGACTGGCTTCCAGTTCTAAAATTAAACGTAGTGACAACGTTCCTTAACCGGGAAGGACTTACTTTGAACGAGAAGGACGTACTACAAACATGGTACCTAACTTTTAACATGCTGCGCAAGGGCACTTTTAGTGACGGTTTAGACGTGCTACGAACGGTATAGAGTAAACGAGCGGTTTACTCGGTCTGAACTGGATAACAATGTATTGCGGACGCGATAAAGACGAAATTGACGTAACGAGGTCTATGTATGAACTGCCTAGTATCGTATTCAAGAAATTATTTTTCAAAGTTATAAGTTCCAACCCGACCAAAGCCCGTTCAGCAATTTTTTAAAGAACGGGCAAGGACGTTATAGAACTAACTCAGTGTGACGGCCCCTTTAGTTTCTACATAATGTGCGAAGTAATTCGAATTTTGAATATACGAATAAATGTTATTTGGGACGCTTAATTCCGCTTGAGTATATTATTAATTTATTTTCCGGTGTTTCCGCCCCCCCCCCCCCAGTCGTGACATGAAATCGCCGCCCTTGGTAATGCATACTAATGGAAGCGTTGGAAACTGACGGGATGCCTTACCGAATCATCTTATTCCTTCCGAGGTGGGAGTACTTTCCGGGACCCCTGCATCCCGTATTAAAGAACTCCAATTCTTGAGATGAGAGAATTTCAAAGGCTTCAGGGTCCATCTCCTTGAGTTGTTTGGCTACGTTGAATCCATCTGCTAAGTAAGTGTCACCACCCACTCCATCAAACTGCTTGATACATTGCAGTAGTTCCACCTGTAAGGGATATTTAATTGAAAGAGGAAAAAAATAAAAAAAAGTCATTATTGCTGTATTTATTATTAATATTTTTTAACAATCATTACAGAGTCAGACATTTACAAACAGGCTAAGGGCTTTATAAGAAAAAAAATGCCCAATTATATAATCGTTAGGCCTATGTGCTTTGTAATGGACGTCACCAGCTGTTAATTCTTCGTGCGTATACGTAGTAACTCTCTAATAAAATTTAAAAAAAAAAATAAAAAAAAAACGAGTGTAGAAGTTGACGGAGTGAATTACAGAAAGAGTGAATATAGAGTGAAATTCAAGGGAATTTGGAGTGTAAAAAAATATTTTCACTATTTTTGGGAGAGATCTATATGGGATTACTCGAAGATTATATGTCATAATGTACACAATCGCATGTTGTTTGCAGTAGCGGACGCAGACCGATGTCATACAATGAAAGTAACGGGCCCATGCGTAAACATAATAAAGCCGCTTTTGTCCTCAGACAATTATTGGGCCCGAGAAATGCATTCAATTCGGATCTCTTGGATCCGCGCCTGGTTTGTATAATCATGAGAATTTATACTTACCCCAGGTTGTTGTTGCCAATAAGTAAGGTCTGAATGAAAGTACAAATCACCCGTCGTGTAGACTGGGTTCTTAGGGTTTGTTGGTGCGTATACAGAACTAACTTGTCTGTCAAAAGAAATAATGAAAAAAAAATATAAAAATAGCAAAGAAAACGGAATTTTAATATCTATTTCTGGTACGGTCAGATTTACTCTTTGTTCAAAAGAGATAATGAATACAAAAAAATATCAACCATAAGGCAAGGTTGTTATCCTGTAAGTAAAAGAATCTTCAAACAAAGAATAATCGGTCAGAATTCCAAGCACGGGCATAAAGGGCATAGACACGCATTAATTTCTTTTGTTACTAGGGGATGATCTATTAATCATCCTTGGCCTCAGTAACAAAAGAAAGTGCATCAAGTGGTTGCCGTCCTATCCCATGCTCAATGGACCGGGATAGGGTCACTCAGATTTACAATTTTTGTTCTTTGAAATAAAAATGTCATTTGTGGCATAATAAAGTCGGGAGACATCTTTACGTAATGAAGGCAAGATCTCACTTCGCGGAGACGTCCCTGCGACTCGAGACGTGTCCAGGTGGATTCACACCTACCCGATCAGGAAAAATTCTACGCGTAGTTTCAACGAACCTACTAATTTACGGGAATTTATCTTCAGGAATATTACGCGTAGTTTAGTTTCACACTTGCAAAATTACGCGTAGTTTGTGATCGGGGTAAGAATACCCGATCAGAGATTACGGGAACTTTTCCAGATCGGGCAGGTGTGAATCCACACCTTTTTTCCGTCACGGCGACGTCTGCGATACTTTTATTCAGTCCCTTAGACGTCTCCTAGACGTCTCAGGGACAAATTTCAGAACCGTCTCAAATCCGTCCAATGACAAGTGGAATACCATCATAAGTTCCAAATGAAATAGCCAGCTTTCCAAGAAATTATTTTATCACGATGGCATTTACTATCATTGAAAAATGGTTTAATTACTTATCAAAGAAAAAAAGATATTCTTATCCTCTCTGTTTTTTTGTTAATATATAAAATCCTTTCTTCTTGAATGAATATAAGCTTATAATAAGCTTTAATAATTCGCATGTTACTTGTTATCTGTCTAGACGTTCTTTGTAATAGGATTTCCAAACTCTATACCAATTCATGATCATAAGGTTATACTTCCACTGGACCTAGAGACGTTGGTTGTTTTTGTGGGTTTTTTGTATACCAGTGCGCGGATCCAGTATTCAGAAATTAAGGGTGCAGCCGAAAATATGAAAAATAAGGGGATGTAGATTTTTTAAATCTGTTTTTGCATGCACATGTCTTTAATTAACATACCCAAAATTGGTAGTTCTGAGGTATCCAACTCTGTTCCCAAGCTTGCTGATGGCTTCTTTATTTCTAGGAGCATTCTTGACCAGAGCAACACCCAGCACTTTGACTTCCTTCAGCCAATCGTACATCACTTCATCTGACGTCATCAAATCGTCATACTGGAACTCGCGCAGACGACCAGGTAACTCCTCTGCGCGCCAAGTTTCAGGCGGGATATCTAGGATCGCATCCGGCGCGGCGTCATGGAAACGGTTGCACCATAGCCAAGGAGATGGATAGATGCTCTTATGATTATCGCTCCATATTACGCTGATTTCTTTACCATCATCATCGACAGAAGTATTGGTGATAGTGGTTTGAAAGTCAAGGTCTAGTAGGTTTGTCTGAGTAGAGGCGAAAAGAGAGAGAATGTAAAGAGATATTTTGAAATAAATTATATACAATATTCTTGAATAATACAAATTATATTGTAGGCAAAAGCCCACCCCCTACAAAAAAAAAAAAAAAAAAAAAAAAAAAAAAAAAAAAAAAAAAAAAAAAAAAAAAGGAAAAAAAAAAAAAGGGAAAGAAAAAAAGAGAAATGCAAAAAAAGAGGAAATTACTTCCGGGGGGATCGTTGAATCGTCCTTATCCTTCTTCATGTGTAAAAAATAAATTCGCTTGCATACTTAGAAATATAGAACTAAGAATTTGAATATTATAATATCCCCCACTGTCCATACTATTTTCTGCGCGCATGTTTTAGGAGCTTGCAAGATTCCAATTCGTGATTTCTCCTCTTGGAGTATGGGTAATAACCTGTACACATATTTAACTATGAATCGTTACCGTAATGACTAAGATTTTTTTTTGGTTTTGTTTTTATTTTGTTTTTGTTTATTTTTTATTTTTAGTTAATCACAAAAAGGCCGAATTCTACTATTCTTCTATTGCTGAGGCAATTACGTAACATTGTTATATTATCACTGGCGACATAGTAACAAGGTATTCAAACAACCTGTAATAAAATAATGAACTACAATACATGTATATCCAGTTTTCATACATTAGTTGTTGCTATGTCAGGCGAGCCTCTGACAATCTTTCAGGTTGTCAAGAACAACTTTTGTATATGAATTATGCATAAAATTTGAATATGTTAGTAAACTGGTCTATTCGGAACCTCTTTGTTCAGTCTTACCATCACCCGCAATCAAGTACTGCAAAATAGCTTATTATTCTTTCATGTTTCTACTTTACAATTTCCTATGATTTATATCTCATTAATAACCAGTGTATTATCGACCATTTAGATTTTTTTTGGGTTTTTTTTTTTGGTATAATTATTCTGAAAGGGAAAATCTGTCCCTTTTCATTCCTGAGAGCAGTAGTTGACCAACCCCGGTCATTTCCGAAACAAAAGGGGATACAAGAGAACAAAACCCCCAAAATATGACAATTTGGGAGATGGGGATTATCAGTAAATCAAATCATGAGAAATGTTTCAAATTTCTCTGAAAACTGTTTTCTCGTGTCGTTGATCTTTTTGCAAATCATAACAATCTCCAAACGTTACCCGTGCAAAGTTATGCGGCGGTCACAACTCGCGTTACCTTCGACGTGCAACTCCCTACGATGAATTTCGTATAAAATTCGTGCAGCGAATGTACCATGCAGGTACGTTTCCTGTACGACGTGCAGCAAGTTTTCCATTACCCATATGCGGCGGTCACAACTCGTCGTAGGCTACGGGGCACGTGCCATCGACGTAGCAAGCGTTGCATGTACAATGCACACACAGATCCTTGGTCAACTTCAGCGATTCCTGCGTTTCTGTAGTAAGGGTATGGGAGAAACTTCCAGTATGTCGTACAGGCATTGTGCCTGCAAGGAACCTCCGCTGCACGAATTTTCTACAAAATCCATCGTAGGGAGTTGCACGTCGAAGGTACGGCGAGTTATGACCGCCGCATTAGTGAGCTTTCGCTGGACTACGGGGAGCTTATCTAGAACGTTAGCATAAAAGAGGGCACTATTTTCAAAATGCCTGCAAATCCTCGTTTTCTATCTTCTTCAATAACTTTGAATAAAAGTTTCCAATGGTAACCGCACATGTTCCCTTTGGCTTGTGAGATATTGTAACGTCTATTGTTGCAATACGAATTCAATCAAAAGGCTACTTTACTGGGGATACCTAGTTCTTTCTTTTTTTTCATACCAAGGTTTTATTGTGTCAAATGCGTCTATGCGTACAACAGCTGCTGACCTAAAACATTGCTGATATGAAAAGAAATAACCTACCGCCCTGCCATTATGATTAGTCAACTCAAAGTATGCTTCTTTTATGTTTTAGCAAAGGGGGAAATGCCTGTATACATTCCTATCAAAGCGCTCGCTTATTGGCTTATAACTGACTCTCCGCTGAGAACCTATACGTTCTACGTTTTGGGAGAACGTACATTTCCCCAAAATAGCGTGGTAGATTTTGACAACGGGGAGCTATCCCTTGTAGCTAGGGGAAACCCTCGTTTGTGCACACGAAAACTTGTAATTTAAACGCTTGCCAGCCGTTTCTAGCAAATACCAGTTTTACACACTCCTTGCCCTGTACTAACAGTATGCAGGAGTTTGGGGTTTGAGCTATTTTGAAAATAAAGCCTTTCATAATGCTAACGTTCTAGATTATCTCCTCCGTAGTCCAGCGAAAGCACCCTATTACTACAGAAACGCAGAAATCGCAGAAATTGACCCCGGACTTGTGCGTGCATTGTGCATGCAACGCAGGCTACGTTGATTGTACGTGCCCCGTAGGCTACGACGAGTTGTGACCGCCGCATTAAAAATCATCACCCAGAGGAGCTGAATTTATTTCTGCCGTTTCCAAAATAAAAACTATAAGTCCTGCCTTGCAAATACGGTTTAATCCAACGTTGTTCCACCAAATCATCACAAATAATTATAGTCCATTTCTTACATGTGCTATATTGTAATTGACTGTAGCAATCGAATTTTTCGCACCTCTCATTATACTAAATTTGCTTGGAAAAAATACGCGGAATAGCAGTGCACATTTTGTCATTATTTCTATTTCTCATTTTCAAAGTGACATGTTTGTATCATTTCATTCTATTCCAAAGTAAATTCAAAATGCAAAGACAGTTGTGTTTTTATACTATTGCCAAAACCATACCCTAGAACGGACTTTTTAAGAACTACTTTATGCATGTTTAGTATGACAATGAGCTTACCTGGGAAGAATGCGATACGGTCACTGAGCATGAATGAAATCTTTTTACTTCAGACATAATTTGGTCAAATTTACACGTTCTACTCAGACCAATGCCCGTTTGTCATTCCCCACCCCCCCCCCCCAAAAAAATGTTGTATATCTCTCATTGTCACAATTAATGGGCGACAATTTATCTATTCGCTTATACCACCATCGCGCCAAACGATTTCTTACTATATTCTTGAAAATATTGAAGAACGGGCTTATATGTACACAAGGAATGGACGTACTATCGACCTTTTTTCAATCTGGCAGACGAGCATGGACGGCAAGACGCTTCCAAGTTCCATTACTTCATAAAACGGCATGCACTAAACCCCGTCACGCTGAACTAGTTCTCAATACGTTCTTGATGAACTTGCTCAATCTGTTTACCACTGTTTACACACGGATTGAACGTAGTACAGACCTTATATAATCTGTTTACGAACTTGGCGGACGGGCTCGGACGGAGAGAATGGAAAGGCAGTACGATTTTTTTTTAACATGTTCAAAAAAACAAAAAAAAAAAAAAAAAAATCGGGCTGACTTTCAGTTCTAAAATTAAACGGAGTGACAACGTACTTTAAACGGGAAGGACTTACTTTGAACTTTTATCATGCTAACATGGGCACACTTAGTAACGGTTTGAACGTGCTACGAACGATATAAAGTGAACGAGTTGTAAACTCGATCTGAACTGGATGACAACGGATTGCGGACGAGATAAAGACGGTGGTTGACGTAACGAGAACTATTTAGGAATGGACTAGCATCGTTCATAAGAAATATTTGGCAAAAGTTAAGCGTTCCAGCCGGCCAAAGCCCGTTTAGCAATTTTTTAAAGAAAGGACAAGGAAGTTATAGAACTACCTCAGTGTGACGACCCCCTTAGGTAATACTGAATTATGTTGAAAAGAGTTGTATGAATATGTTCTAGTGAGCATTGAATTATTTGTTGTTACCAGACGACCCAGAACAGCGCTAACCCGGAAGGGGAAAAAAGACGAGGGTGTGGTCTGGTTAATAGTTCAGTCACAACAGTGAAACCGACTCCGAATCGACCCCAAACCGACCACTAGCTTGTCATTCGTTGTAATGTAATATTTTGTTCGGTTTGTTGTCGGTTCGGGGGTCGGTTTCATTGATGTGAAAGAACTATAAGGCTGTGAGACAAAATGTCACCTGAAGACTTCTTCAGGTGACATTTTATTATTTTTTTTTGGGGGGGGGGGAGGGAGGGAGTTATAGTTCTTAAAGTTGTAAGAAAATATAAAAATGATATTCTGAAACATCACAGGATGCGTTGTGAGTAATTATCATTAGAATTTCGTAAAAACATAAAAAGATATACCTTTGTTAACATACCGCTCCAAAAATAAATATATCAAGCTTTGCTAACGGAAAATATATGCATGCCATAATTTAGAAGAGATACACGGTTTAGTAAAATGATTTCGAAACAGTGGGATCAGTTTTGATGAAATACGTTTAGAGCTCTAATTTATTGTCATCGTTGTTATTATCATCATTATCAACTGTTATTATTATGATCATTATCATGTTTATTCTTTCAGATCCTGGTGAAAATCTTCTGTATCACTGATCTCTCTCTCTCTCTTATATGATTATAAAAGTGAATACGTGTAAACATAAACCTCCAATTCGATGTTCTCAAATTGGAAATGTTATCATAATATATAAAAAGTTGATGTTCTCGAATTGGAAATATCATCAAAATATTCAAAGTACAATTTCATGTTTATCAGTTTTCAGAGATTGAAGTAAATTGATCTTGGGCATAGCTTATTTAGGTATATAATAAATTAAATATCAGTTATCTGTAGAACCCTTTTTTTTTTTTTGCTTTATTGTTGATAAAAGTAATAATATGTACTGATCCTCACATAATATACTCACTTTCTTAGTCACAGAAGCTTCGTCGAAACACTGCTGACAATGACAGAAATCCCTTAGCCATATAAACGGATACGATGTCGACAAGGACTTCGATGTCCCATTGACCTTTGTCATTGCCCTTGTCATCTTCTCATTATGGTTAACATCTTCCCCGTGGTATTCCCAGTCGATGACCATCAACCCAGTATCTTGATTCAAACATGCTTGCTTCACACGGGGACTCGATGTCCATTCCGTTTGGGAGTACAGGTTCGATTCAGTCTCGTAGGCGGACATCGTTATACGCTCGAAGAACAGACGAGCTCGGAGAAACCCAGTAGACTATATTGGCAGATGTATATGTTAGTGTATATGAGCTAGGGCTCTAAAATGACTGCATTAATTTTTTTGTGCATTTTGTCCCTTCTTGGTGATTTATTTATTGTGTTGGTCTATTCATGTGTGGAGCTGACGCCGAGATGTGGCTCGATTCCATAAAGTCCGCGTCACACTGTCCCGAAGCAGATCAGTTTACTAACTTAGTAATTCAAATTTTATGCATATTTCTTCCTGGCGACATAGTAACAAGGTATTTAAACAACCTGTAATAAAAGACAGAAATACAATACATAGAATCCAGTTTGCATATGTTAGTTGTTGCTATGTCGGGCAAGCCTATTGCAAGCTTTCAGGTTGTCAAGAAAAACCTTTGTTTAAAAAGTATGCATAAAATTTGAATTATAGTAAAGTGGTCTGTTGAGCAAGGATGGACACACGAACATGGATCGCGAAAGCATCGGGTCATTCGTGTACCCTTCGTGTGCCGTTTGAGTGTATCGTGTCAACTTATGTAGACATCGTTCTCGTTTTGGCTCTTGTTTGGCTATTGACCAAGTTCGGGGCTAACTTCGCGCGAACCCTAACATTTCACATTTCGTGTGTCCAGGTATCTTTGCTCAAGTTCGGGACAGTGTGACGCCACCTTAATCAAATAATAGTGATAAGCTCAAATAACACCATTTACGTGCACTGATAATAGATCCAAAAGTTGACAATAGGAAAAGGGGGTGCAGTCGGAAAATGTTATGGCTAATAACATTTATGTTCGATGAGTTTTATCATGGTTTCCAAAAAAAAAAAAAAAAAAAAAGGGGGCGCACACTGGTCTCCCGTCCCCTCCTATATACTCCTGGATCCAACACTAAGTATTGTAGGTCAAATACTGGTACCAGTACATTGTGTTTTCTAAAATAATCATATTGTCGACAATCATTATTAACAGGGGAGTGGCCGAACATCATGGTGGGAGGGTGTGTTGTCAAAAAAAAAAATACTGAATGCAGCGCATACTCTTCCCCCCCAAGATTCGATCGTTTTCTCTAAAATTAAATAGGGTATATTCGTGCCAAGGATATTTTGTGTAAACTCTGAGGTTGGCTCCTATTAAGAGACATTGATATTATTTTTCAATATTTGTAGCGTCAACATAGACATTTAACCTTTTTGCCACAATTAAACAGAATCATGAGACATGTTTCAGGATGTGATAACTGGATCTTAATGCTACAGTCACGCAGACACTTACGTTTAGTTTTTGTTGTTTTATCCTTATTTCATCTGCTATTCTATCATTTCTTATGTATTTCTCTGTTTTATTGGATGAACTAAATTATCACTATTTCCACTGCTAACTATGACGGGAAGGCATCCGTGGGGATCCGCAGAAAAGGAAATAATTTTTGGACGCAACTCAACGTAAGTGTCTGTGTGACTGTAGCATTAAATTCGGTTCGTGACCCTATTCTTTTTCAATCGATCGAACTTATTTTTTGCGTATCATTATCTCTCTACAATCCTGCAATCTTGTGACCCCCAAAACAGCTTATTTTAATCAGCTTTATTTTTTTCAGTTCCTTTATAATTGAATCGGGGTGGTGGTGGAGGGGGGGGGGGAGCTATTACATCTTCAGATTCTTATTCTTCTCCTGCACCTACAGTCGGCATCCACCTCCTCCTTTCTTTCTTTCTTCCCCTTCTTTTTCTTCTCCTTCTCCTACCTATCCTTTTTCCTCTTCTTCATTTTCATAAAGATAGCAAAATGAATATTCAAATAGTCTTTTCCAGGAGCTGCGGAGCTAGGGGGAGCTGGGAGGGGGGGGGGGGCTTTAGGCCCTATTTTTTTCTTCAGCAAAAGTATACAAAAGCAAAAACACAAAATGACCATAGATATGTGATTTTTTAGCATGTGAAGCCACCCCCCCCCCCCCCCACTTACAGCTAGGCTCCTCCACTTTCAAAAACGTTCTGCGGCCCCTGTTTTCGATAAGGCTTATCACACGGGGAGAACAAAATACCTATTGCGCAAAATAATTATAATGGAATATACATACACAGAAGTTTATTTAGTAGCCAAAAAGAAATTGTAAACATTTTTTTTGTGTGTTTTTATACTCTGCGAGTGCGAGAGGAAAAGTGAGCTCTTAAATGAAGAAAATTTGCAATATAATGACATTAAACAGGGCCTATACTGAATGGTCATGAAATCCGAAAAAAACACAGACATTTTAATTTGACGATAAAAGGAAGGGAAAGGAGCGATAAAAACGAGGACAAGAACAAAAACGAAAGAAAGTGTACAAAGTAATGGTAATAAACCTCAAAAAGCCAAACAAAACAAAACAAAAATCTAGAAAGACCACCGTGGCAATGAAACGAGGGGGGGGGGGATGCATCACCCATCCCCCGCTTTCTAGGCCCTAGAAAATTTGTACCTACATTGTTCCTCCAAAATATATACCAGTATACAGTTGTCCTCAAAATTGTTCATACCCTTGTCAATTTTTATGTTTTTTGAATTTTACTTTCAAGTAAATGAGTTTCGTCAAACTTTTTCGTGATCAGTATAATGCCACCAAGAACTGAACAATGAGGACAATTTGAAATGTTGACAAATTAGGTATTCCACGGGTATTTTATTACGAAAAACACCGTGTTCATAATAATTCATACCCCGGGGGTGCTAAGTCAAATTTCTTATCAAATAAGCACTAATATATAAATAGTTTTCTTCAAATAACCATCTGAAATAGTTTTTGCAAGAGTCCACAGCCCTTCTCTATGGCTTCTGTAGGGTCTGTCCCACATGTCTTCTGGGAAACCTCCAGGCTGAGTAAGGTTGCATGGTCTTTGAGCCATCCAGTGAGTCTTCAGCGCCCCGAACCCTTTCTGGTGATCTTCTTATCAGGACTTTGAATTTTTTACTTAGGAACATTCATATCGATGTTATTAAAATAGATTAAACACTCTACCCACACTTTCTGATCCCTGATGTAACACTTAAGAGCTTCTTCAATAAAACACCAGATGCAAAAAGCTTCCTTGGGCATGACAAAAATTGCGAGGCGTCTCCTCAAATTTGCCAAATAAGTATATTGAGAGGCCTACAACAACCCACAGGTCACGATCAAGGTCCGAATTGGCACCTCTGACCATCCAGAGACGAAGGTACCAACGAGTAAAAATTACATAAAGGAGATCTGTAGGCCTACAAACACGGCCCAATACAGACTGCAGTTTTGTAGTCAGACCCACTGGGAGGCCTCTGGACAGTTCGTGGGCTCAGTTAAACTAGGATTTTAACTTTTGGGCCATAATTCTATAAGTTGATGAGAGAAAATTAGAATTTAGGGGTAATATGTACTTCCTTCAATTTGGCTTTTAAAAGAAAGACGAATCTTTAAACCTAAAGTTCAGGGTCCTGCATTTAGCACATGACATTCACATCGAACTGTTATGGGGGATTATCTTTGCTGGTAGCATTGGAAATGTCTTCATAATAGGAGGCATTCCGGTGAAGACATTTTTTAGTAAGATCCTGGATGTAAACATGCAGAAGTATGCTTGTAAATGTCACCTAGGACAACATTGGACATAATATTAACAGGACGAAGTTCAGAGGCATACGGCCAAGTTAGTCAAGAAGGGGTTCAAGGACAGTCGTAATGAATGATCAAGAGAAGAAAATTCGATGACCTGACAAGAATCCCTTTAGAAATGTGTTTGGGAAGTTGAAGAATCACATAGTGGCCCAAAGACCATGCAACCTTACTCAGCCTGGACGTTTTCCAGAGGACGCATTGGTCAAAACCCATGGAGGACATGAATGATGGCTCTGGGCATATCGCAAAAAGCATTTGATTTGGTAATTAATTTGAAGAAAAAGAATTCAAATCAAGTTGTAAAATTAATTTAAAAAATAGACTGAATATCCCTAAGGTATGAATACTTATGAACATGGTGTTTTTCATAAATCTGTCAATAAAATACCCCTGGAACACCAAATTTCTCAAAATTTCATTTTTCCTCATTGCTTAGTTGTTGGTAGCATATTGATCACAAAAAAAAGTTTGAGGAAACGCATTCAGTGAAGAGCACGAATAAAAAAACGACAGGGTATCATATGAATTATTTTGAGGACAACTGTATGTATTTTAGTCTAATGCACAAATGAATATTCGGCCTATTATTACCAGTTTGTTACTAAAAGCACAAAGTATTCTTGGGGGGGGGGCACGTAAGGGGCGGAAAAAAGATGATAAAAGAGGGGGGAAGCCGGGGCACCAAATTAGGGGGAGGGGCGCCAAATTGACCTAAAACATAATTGGCGGAAAATCGATCTTTATTGATGTTAAATTAATTGATAAAAAAAAAAAACAAGCAAAAATGAGGGAAAAAACTTAATAGCCCTATGGCTGATTGTATTTTCTTGACGGCCGAAGACCCACTGATTTTTTTTTTTAAACACTTACCTCCCCCCGACGGTGAAAAAAAATTGGGTGTACCACCACTATGGGGGGCCGGGGGCGCCAACTTCTCGTCGGGCCCCCCGGGTGCAAAATCCTGGATACGCGCCTGGAAAGTGACAAAGTGGTGATAGACCAAGTGCACATTATAATACGACGAAAAAATGCATTTATTAGCCGATTTGGGAATTAGACGAACTTATGGTAAGGCGAACTAGACGGAATGGATTGGGGTTTACACCAAGAGACCAAATCATGAAATGGACATTTACTCAAAGTGGGTTTAGATCAAGTGCCAATTTACGCCCCCCAAAAAGATAATAATTATCATCCCTGAAACATTTAGGGCGCGCGTGATGGGGATTGTAGCCGGGGATTGCTATAGGCTCTGTCATCCCCACCTTCAGCAGTTGTTCAGAGTTGGGGGATGCATCGGAGATCCCTATCACCCGCTGTACGCCTGTGAAACACACATACATAAAAAACAAAACAAAAACAAAAACAAACAATACACTCCTCCCCCGCCCCCCCCCCCCCTCAAAAAAAAAATGCTCAGCTCAATTTTTTCGAGCTAAGCTGCTTCCGTATTTCTGCACATGCGCATTACGCAAAGTAGGACGAGCTGACAAGATGGCGACTTGTATGTGTGAAGCATGATTGTACAAACTAGAGAGATCATGGCCGCTACTCCCGAGGTAAATTACTTATTAAAACGACTCTCGTTATTTTATTTTGCCAACATATTTATAAACACATAGGTCAGTCTGGTATCTCTTCAAAATTGCAAGCCAATTGCTTGCTGTACTTTCGAGATATCAATGATTTCATACTCAAATTTTTATGCCCATCCCCGAATGGGTTTAAAAACCATGTGCTTTTCAATACGGCACAACATACACCCCGTCCCTAGCGGCCTGCTGAGCTTGCAACAGAGGGGAAGGAAATTAACTCGTGTTCGGCTGTATGCTTAGCATTGTTTGTTTCACTGTTTTAAGAAGACTTCCATTTGATCTGAAACTTTCAGTAGTTTGTTTTTACTGTAAGAGCAATATAATTTTATTAATCTTGATCAAAGCTAATTGCTCTTGTTTTTGAAAGTTACCAACTCTCTTTAAATCTGTGTCATTATTTGTTTCGTGGAGACTATGTGTTCACTCACAAAAGTAAGGCACAAGGATCGTTGTGTTTGGAAATTGAATTTATTTCAATAAACTTTAGTATTGGTACATGGTAGGAATTTACTATTCAACACAAAGACTTGATAATACAGTTGTTAGACTATCCCATATACATTTTCAAATTTAAAAAAGAATTCTCACAGCTGAGTTAATCATATATATGGTTTCTATATATGTTTCTGCTGCTAGAGAACAAAAAATAAAATATATGATATGTATAAACAAAAATATATTGATATTGAAATACACAATAAAATCATAATAGTACCGTTTGTATTTGAGGATTTTCATCAATGCCCAGGACAGACATACAGAGGTAAACAAATAAGTAAATACTTATAAAACTTGTGCATAAATGAAAAACTTTTGGCCAATCGCTGTTCGACTCACTATAATGTTTTGTGCAGTAGATCTCGCTCGACCACTCAAAATTGCATCGACTCGTTTTCCAAAAATCGGGCACATGTCCGGACGTTTATCAAAAATGAAATTAAAATAAAAATTCATTAACTATTTATAACTTTATATTATATTAGCCTTTCTCCCAACTAGAAATCCAGTAGCTTTCGCTACAAGCATGGCAACAAAGTGTTAGCTTTTCGATATCAAAATTATTGAAAAATTAATCATGCATTACATTTAAGTAGAATTTTTCACAATTTACAATTCATAAATTGCATTCCGCAGTGCGTGTGAAATACAAAAGTGCAGTAGAAAGATTGGAGATAGAATAATAATTTCATTCAGTAAAATGATTCAGTAAAATGGACAACGTAAAGAGTAGTATATATTATTTTCATTGACTTTATTAATGATGTATAAATAATATGTTTAAATTGAAATTTGTATATTATTTAATTTAACCCGAACAAAGTGCTTAGAAACACCAGTATGAAGCGCTATATAAATGAAATTATTATTATTATCATTAATCAGGCGCGGATGCAGGGGCCCCCCTAGCAAAAAAAAACAAAACACACAAAAAAAACACACACAAAAAAAAAAAAAAAAAAAATAAATAAATAATAAACGGAGTAAAAATAGAGGAACGGGCTGATTGACCCAGCCTTACCCCTTCACTGATACATAATGACCTCTTTGATGGCCGAAGGCCAAAAAAAAAATTAACACTACCTACCTACCCCCCCCCCCCCCCCCCTTATCGCTCTGCCAGCGTCACGTGGAAAAATAGAGTGTAACCTTTGGCTCGCCCGGCGTAACGAAAAAAAAAATGGGTGTACCAAAATCTGAAATTCCGATTCTGGCCCCCCCCCCCCCCCCTGTAATGAAATCCTGGATCCGCCACTGATAATCGACATCATAGGAATATAATATATGTAAAGCCCAAACTGACACCACTGTAGATTACAATATTTATTTTTACAAGATCAAAAAGAACCACGCATGCAACACATTCCTTGCATATACAGAATAAAAGTTACATGATAATACATCATAATGACACAAACATCCGAAAATAACGCATTCTTTCAGTGAACAATGCCCACTTTTGTGAAGGACACAAAAATTAGCCTGTATAAAATGTAAAACGAGTCAGAAAACAGTAGGAAAGAGAGGGTGAAGCAGTAGAGAACACGTTTTTCAAGTTTTTTTTCGGCTCTGTAAGAGTAGAAAACTTTTTATCCAAATAACAACGTTCACTCCTCTCAGAGTGGGTTTCCACTCGAAAGGTGTTGTCCACGCGTTTCACTCCTTGAACGAGTGGAAATTCACTCGTTTACATTTAGAGAGTAATATATCACATGCTTCTCCGATACGGGAAGGTGGGGGACGTGTGGGGGCAGTAAAGTAGTGATGTGTCTCAAGATGATTTGAATTACATTTGAATGGACTTTACTTATCAAGTTGTTTGTTGCGAAACTCTAAGCCTATTATGACCAGATCCCAGTCCAGATACGACGTAGTGAGATGACGTTCAGAACCTTTCGTCATTTCAAATCCTTTGCGTCGTGTACAAGCCGAAAGTTATTCATCGTGAGGATGTCACCCTGTTAATAAACATTAGTCTAAATATTTGTTTTGATTCGATTAGTTTCTGCAGATGACAATATAAATAACCTAAAACATTTTACACACTTCGTAGCATAAGCGTAGCTAAATAGGCCTCATACAAAAACAGATAGGGCCTATTTTATGGATAAAAGGTGTTCGTGATCCATTTGTGAACAGATAATGTTTTATAAAACAACAACAAAAGTCCATCCCGGTAAAAGTAACACAACTTGTTTAATGAAAAAGCTGAGTAAATAAAATATGTAAAAAAAAGTTTTTTTATAACAATATGTAGTAATGCAACCTCGGAACAGAATGGTGAAGAAATCTGGATGGAATTATTTAACAAAGATAGTTTTACAAGCGTAAGTTAAAGTGGGTTCTTACAAAAAAACAAGTCATTTTAATTCATTTCGAATCCATATTCCACACCGTATCAGATGTAAACCTCATATGAAGATATTCATGAATCAATGATTTTGATAATTACCTGGCATCAGCTTGATGTATACATGTTCTTTTCATCATAAAGAAGAGATCTGAATAGTCTCATTGACCTTGTAGAACGAAGCTATCTTCTCTGGACGCACTGCGCATTATAGATAGTTCTGGAATGGTTGCTCAAGGAGATCTGGCTTCAGCTCACCATTCGCATCTAGGCTTTTTTTTCAACAAAAAAAAAGAAAGAAAGAAAGAAAGAAATTCAAACTTGGTACAAGGCATTTGATCAAAGTTTTGTTTTGTTTTTTTAAAACAATTGTCTTTTTTTTTCCCTCCTATCTAATGTCCAATAATGCTTAGTCTTCCATAAACATAAATATTCCAAGGTGGTATATCGAAGACTTTAACGAGGCTATCAAAAATACATTTTTTTTCTGGGACGCACTGTTATATATCTTTTCTAAACTATTCTAATGCAGAATTATACGTCCTTTGGCAAGACATCTGCTAACTTTAAACTTCACCCAGCGGTGTGTGTATATATAGCATGATTGCTATATCAGTAAACCGACCTTCGGCGACGGGGATGTGTAGGCTATATTTACTATTTCAGGAAGACATGTCTGTGATTCTTTGTCGCTCCTTCGGGTTATTTTGCTTCTTAAGTTTTGTTTGCAAATTTTTAACGAGACCATACTCCCTTCATTAATCTGTCATAGGCGCGGATCCAGAGATTGAATAACTGAACCTTACCCCTATGGCCGATACTAAGATGACTTCTTGATGACCAATGGCGAAAATAGTTTAATGCCTTCCCCTCCCCCCCCCCCCACCACAAATAAATTGAACAAATTTTGATGTAACTTTTTACTTGCCCAGTGTGACGGAAGAAAAAAAATTTGAGTGTACGAAATCTGGAATTCACATTTGGCACCCCACCACATTAAATTCTGATTCGCCACTGTGGCCAATGGGTCGTTTCTATCCGGACACTTTTAAGAAAAAAAAAAGCCCTGCTCTTTTCATTAAGATTAAAAGAAATATATATATACATCGAATGGCTCAGATAATAATTATTGTGAAACTTTTTCTCTCAGGAATGTATAGTCCGACATTTATTCAGAACAATATATCAAATTGTCGTCTTTGTCCGGACATCCAACCATAAGGACCCAGCCTTACACCACTCAAATGAAAGCCAATGCCAATGCCCGGCCAATTGGGCCTGCACAATCTATTCAAATTGAAAATTCTGGATCCGCGCCTGTGGTATACAACCTAATGTAGTCCTGACGGAAGAGTTGGGAACTGATGAGATGCCTTACCGAATCATCTTATTCCTTGCGAGCTGGGAGTACTTTCCTGGACCCCTGCATCCCGTCTGGAAGAACTCCAATTCTTGAGATGCGAGAATCTCAAAGGCTTCAGGGTCCATCCTACCTATGAGGTTTGTAATGGCCTTAGGTATGACACGTCCTATGCTGCTTAAGTGTAATGTCTAACCTACAACTCACGTTCCGTTAAACTGCTTAATACTTGCAGTAGTTCATCCCTGTAAGTGGGATATTTGAATTGAAAGAGAAAAAAAAAAAAAAAAAAAAAGTCATTATTGTTGTATATTAATATTTTTAACGATATCAGTACAGAGTCTGAATTTACGTTTCACAAATAGCCTAATGAACGTATCATAGTTTATAAGAAAGAAAATACCGCAATTATAAATATTATCGTAGGTCCTATACATGTGATTTGATGGCCTCTATGGTTCGATTGTAGGATTCGACAAATGTTTATCTCTTATCGTCGCTGTAACCTCTATGAATAGAAAAATAAAAACCGAGTGTAAAAGTCGTGCACGGTCAGTGCGTTTCAGGAAACTGAGTGATATTTACAGGGCGACAGTCGGGCAATTGAGTGGGCAAAAAATCACTCTATTTTTGAGTGATCTATGGGATTACCGACGATCTTGAGTGATCACCGTCCATTCAGGGGGCTAGACTAGCGGGGGGGATGGGGGGGATAATTGATCCCTGTCCCCAACTCAAAGCGTGGCGGCGGGAATGGCTATTGTACATTTTCATCCCCCACTTTTTCCACCAGGTGATATGTATTTTTTTAAGTGCTGAATGGGCTTTTTGCACCACTCTATTTCTCCCACGAGAGCTCACTAAAATTTTCGCGTCTGCGCTTCGCGCCGCCAGTATTATTATCAATTTATTATTATGTGTATTTTCATTGTATTATTAATTATTATTATTATTAATTTATCTAGATTAATTTTTTTCTTATATTCCTATTATATATTGTATTTATTAATTTAGGCTAGGCCTATACTTATGTTATATTTCCAGGGAGATTATTTTGTTTTTCTCCCGAAGGTTTATTTATTATTAGTCTTTTACCCTATATTTTATTTAATTGTATCATACTTATATTGTCAAGCTATCTTCAAAATTAAATATTTGCAGAGCGTGTTTAAGAGGGGTAGGCCTATGCAGCTCGTCGGTGTATTTTGCGACAAGAATAACCCCTTGTGATACGAACATCGGCTCAGGCCCCTAAATTGCTTCTTATTCTTTAAGCCGCCGCTTTCGCGCGTCGCTCTTCCAGGAAATGAAAAGTTGGCGCTACATAAAGCTCTTCTGGTACGGCATGTTTGTTTAATTTCTTTTATTTAATTAGATCTAGCCTCTGGATACTTGCTGGGATATTCGGACGCACAACCCCCAAATCCGGCCTTTTTCTGCCCCTTCATTTGCTGTTATCGATACAAAACCACTTCTCACGTTACCTCAAAATTTCCGCTCGCGCTATCCGCTCTTGACCTGGAATTGTACTATTGCTAAGAGAATCGGCGTCGCGCAATCCGCGACTAATCGCTCCTTTTGGGCCCTATCTACGATTATTGTCGGCCGTATAGATAAAAAAAAAAAAATCCTCCGTTGTTGCTTCAATTTTTTCCGCTCGCGGCCTTCGCGCTCGCTGAAACTTATATTATGCAGAGGAAATTCCTGGCGCAACCCCTCCCAGCGACAGATTTTTGCCCCCTTTTTTGTGTGTATAGTTGATCATCAAAAACACAGTTCGTTTACCTCTCGAATTTTGCAATATGAGTCTAGTGGATCCACGGAAGCATCCCCCCACTATTCCGAGGACCTGATCTTGTCTACGACGCTCACTTGCATCTTCCATATAACTAGAATTCTCTAATCGTGAAAACTTATTTTTCGTTGTTTTTTTCTCCGTTTTTTTTTTTTTTTTTTTTTTTTTTTTTTTTTTGAGACACGAAGAGGGATAGAGTGAGAGGGAGATAAGAAAGAATTACAGAAAATAAAGCAGAAGAGAGAAAAGAGAGCTGAGATGAGTTGTCGTGTGTGTGTGTGTGGATGAAGGAGAGCAGAGAGGGTAGATTAGAGAGACCTCTGTCATCACCGAGTCCGGTCCGGTGATCCGGTACGGCAAACTCGTCTTCAATCGCCTCCAGTGAGCGATCCCGATAAAGAACCCGGTACCGGTTGCCGTTCCGGCGTAGTGACGCTATAGCCCGTGTTTTGTTTGGTTGTGAAAACCAGTCGTCATTGCAACATAGGTACATTGGCCGGACTATTTCGACCGGTTGCCCAATGGTGTTTGCAATGAATCGGAACGGCGCCCGTGCCGTGACCGGAACCGAGACATTCGGTTGACGAGGCCCTAGAGTAGTACGCTATTGTCATTACAGGGGCTCGCGGAGCCGGGGGCTGGGGGCCTGCAGCCCCCCCCCTCGGCCACTTTTTTCAGCCACGTGTACAAGAATGTAAAAAATGACCAATCATTTGTGATGTTAAGCCTGTTCGAGATCCCCCCCCCCATTTGGCTCAGCCCCTCCAATCTTCAAATATACGCTCGCGGCCCTGCGTAAGATCTCTAGGTTGAGATATCCACTACTATCCTGCACATGGTATTACAGCACTGCGAACAGAAAGTTGAATAAGCGTTATAAATTCAAAGGAAGTACAACGATCCGCGTGTTGTTTGCTCAACTTTGTATAATCATAAGAGAATTTAACTTACCTCCCAGGTTGTTGTTGCCAATAAGTAAGGTCTGTATGAAAGTACAAATAACCCGACCGTGTATACTGGGTTCTCAGGTTTGTGGGCGTTAGAAATAACTATGTCTGTCAAAAGAAATAATCGGAAAAAAAAAAAAAAAGCAAAGAAGACGAGAATTCATATCTATTTCTGGTAACGTGTCATGTTTACTTTTTTCGAAAGAGATAATGAATACAAAAGAATCCAGCCATAGGCAAGGTATTATATCCTGTATACTAACAGCATTTTCAAACAATACAATAATTCGTCAGAATCCAAGCACTAGGGCATGCATGGGCATATACAGTCTGTGTCAGAATAAATTGGTAAAAGTGAATCTATTTTTTTATGTATAAGATTTAATCAGTGCGTAACAGGTCCTCGAATGTGGGGGGGATATTCGTGGTCCAGAGACCATATTGCCCAAAATTCGAGGAGGTAAACGAAGACTGTGTTTTTTGTATCTATACACTACAAAAAAAGGCAAAAAATTGTCGCTGGGGGGTGCGCTGCGAATTTCCTAAGCATATATAATTAGGACGGGCGAAGCGGAAGCGGAAAAATTTTGAAGCATACAAAGAGGTTTGTTTTTTTTTTTATCTAATAGGCCTACACATATATGAAGCCCAAAAAGGGCATTTAGGAGTTGCGCGCCAAATTTCCTTACAAATATACAATTCCAGGCGCGGCGTAGCGCGAGCGGAAATTTGAGGTACAAGAGAAGTGTTTTTTGCTATCTAATACACAAAAGAAGGGCAAAAAGGCGCGATTTTGGGTTGCGCCGAATATCAGCAAATATACAGGCTTGCATAATAAAATTAAGAAAGTTAAACAAATCCGTACAAGAGGGTTTATGTGCCAACTTTCAATTTCTTAAGCGAGCGCGAAGCGCGAGCTAAAAAAAGAGCAATTTGGGCCTGACCCGATTTCGTATCCACAAGGGGTTTATTCTGGCAAAATAACCGAGAGCTGCATAGGCCTAGCCCCTCTAATACTATCTGGCAAATACTTATCACTTTGAAAAACAATATAAGTATATACAATTAAAATAAACAATAGGAAATAGACTAATATAAATAAAACTCTAGGAGAAAACAAATAATTTCCTGAATATAACATAAGTATAAGGCTAGCCATAAATAACTAAATCAATAATAAATAAATATATAATAGATATAGAAAAAATTAATCTAGATTAAATAATAATAATAATAATAATAATAATAATGAAAATAATAATAATAATGATAATAATATGCGAGCGCGAAGCGCGAGCGAAAATTTTTAGAGCTCCGTGGAAGAAAAAGGAGTGTGCAAAGCCCATTCAGCCTTTAAAAAAATACATATCACCCGTGAAAAGTGGGGGGGATGATTGTACATGCCATCCCCCCCCCCACCTTTTGAGTTGGGGGGGGGGATGCATCCCCCCCATCCCCCCCGCTGTCTACGCCCCTGGATTTAATCATCACAACCTGGTATTGTTTGGTATTTTCATAAAGCAGGAGAATCAGAATTTCTTCTACAATTTTTTCATCACATTTGGTGCTGTAATTTTGGAGATATGGCCAGTTTTCTACAATCAAGAAAAATCCATTTTCGCACGACGTCCCATGCATTTGTGTAGGTTTCGCATAATTTATATTTTGTTATGTTTAAATCTGTTGTTTTGTCTTGATTGCTTTATAATGTATTTTTGTTGCCTCGAAATGAAATAAATAAAATAAAAAATAAAAAATAAAAAAATGACCCTCAACTCAGCTCTCCAGAACAATAGAAGTGCGTAATCTCGATTTGTTCCTCGTCGCACAAAATTTGGCATTACTTTTGTTTTACGTAAGCAAATTATACAGAATAAAGTGCATCAGCAAGGAAAATCTTTTGGCTTTAATTTGGTACCACATACACTTATCATTTGAAAATATTTCACATCTAAAGTATTTTTTACCCGACTGTACCATTTTTTTTGACACATGCAGACTGTAGACAAGCATTCATTTATTTTGTTACTGGGCGTGATCTATTCATCATCCTTGCCCTCAGTAACAAAAGAACGTGCATCCAGTGATTCCCTTCCTATCCCATGCTCAATGGACCGGGATAGGGCCATCCAGATTTACAATTTTGTTCTTTGAAATAAAAATGTCATTTGTGCCATAATAAAGTCGGGAAACGTAATGAAGGCAAGATCTCACTTCGCGGAAACGTCCCTGCGACTCGGACACTCAGAGACGTCTCCGATATCCTTTTTCCGTCGCGCAGACGTCTCCGATACTTTTATTCCGTCCCTGAGACGTCTCCAAGACGTCTCAGGGAAAATTTCAGAACCGTCTCAAATCCGTCTAATGGCAAGTGGAATACCATTATAAGTTCCAAATGAAATAGCCAGCTTTCCAAGAAATTAATTTATCAAGATGGCATTTACTATCATTGAAAAATGGTTTAACCACTTATCAAAGAAAAAAAGATATTCTTATCCTCTCTGGTTTTTTTTAAATCCTTTTTTCTTGAATGAATATAAGCTTATAATAAGCTTTAATAATTCGCATGTTATTTTCTATCCGTCTACGTTCTTTGTAATAGGATTTCCAAACTCTTAAACACAATCAATAAGGATCCATACCAATTAATGATAAAGGTTATACTTCCCCTGGACCTAAAGACGTTGTTTTTTTTGTTTGTTTGTTTTTTTTTTCTAGTGCGTGGATCCAGTATTCAGAAATAAAGGGTGCAGCCGAAAATATGAAAAATAAGGGGACGTAGATTTTTTTAAAATCTGTTTTTGCATGCACAGTATTTAAAAAATAAATAAAATAAAATAAAAAATAGGGGACGCACGTCTGTTCCGTCCCCTGGATCAACCACTCTCTTCTGTTTATCAACATACCCAAAATTGGTAGTTCTGAGGTATCCAACTCTGTTCCCAAGCTTGCTGATGGCTTCTTTATTTCCAGGAGCATTCTTGACCAGAGCAACACCCAGCACTTTGACTTCCTTCAGCCAATCGTACATCACTTCATCTGACGTCATCAAATCGTCATACTGGAACTCGCGTAGACGACCCGGTAACTCCTCTGCGCGCCAAGTTTCAGGCGGGATATCTAGGATCGCATCCGGCGCGGTGTCATGGAAACGGTTGCACCACAGCCATGGGGATGGAAAGATGCTCTTATGATTATCGCTCCATATTACGCTAATTTCTTTACCGTCATCATCGACAGAAGTATTGGTGATAGTGGTTTGAAAGTCAAGGTCTAGCAGGTTTGTCTGAGCAGAGGCGAAAAGAGAGAGAATGTAAAGAGATATTTTGAAACAAATTATATACAATATTCTTTAATAATACACATTATTTTGTAGGCAAAAGCCCACCCCTACAAAAAAAAAAAAAAAAAAAAAAAAAAAAAAAAAAAAAAAAAAAAAAAAAAAAAAAAAAAAAAAAGATAGAAAGAAAGAAAGAAAGAAATGCAATACAAGAGGAAATTACTTCCGGGGGGATCGGGAAACCGTCCTTATCCTCCTTAATGTGCAAAAAATAATTTCGCTAGTATACTTAGAAATATAGAACTAAGAATTTGAATATTATAATATCCCCCCACTGTCCATAATATTTTCTGCGCGCATGTTCGTGTTTTCTGTTCTTGGAGTATGTGTAATACCCTGTCCACACAACTAGCAGCACATATTTATCAGTGAATCGTCACCGTAATGATTTGTTTTGTTTTGTTTTGTTTTTTATTTTGTTTTTGTTTATTTTTTAGTTGTAGTTAATCACAAATAGGCCTAATTCTACTATTCTTCTATTGCTGAGGCAATTACGTAACATTGTTATTATCACTTTAATCAAACAGTCACAAACTTTTTTTGATCCGAAGGGGACTGGAACAGAGTATTCCGATAGTGCAAGATAGTCATTTAACATTTAAAAATAGATAGTTCAAATTCCAAGTTTTCAGCATTCAGCAATGTAAAATACAATAAAGCACAAAACGAGGTCACAGTAAACATAACAAGACTACAACAGACTGTAAATGATAAAACAAGCTGGTAGTTCTTTCATTATGAAAGGTATTCCTTACTGGGCAATTCCATAGAATAGACCAGTTTACTATAACATATTCAAATTGTATGCATACAATACAATACAATACAATACAATATTAGTATAGCGCTCTTACTATGGGTAAACATGTATCACAGCGCTTTACAATCAGATATAACAATTAACAAAGAAAATGAAATAATATACAAACAATCAATAGTACAGGAAAATTACAAATTAACATAGTATAAATACGTAATCAATAATTAACTATCAAAAAGAAATGTCTTTTGCTGGCGACTTGGTAACAAGGTATTCAAACAACCTGTAATAAAATAATGAACTACAATACATGGAATCCAGTTATCATACATTAGTTGTTGCTATGTCAGGCAAGCCTCTGACAAGCTTTCAGGTTGTCAAGAACAACCTATGTATAAAAAGTATGCATAAAATTTGAATATGTTAGTAATGCGGCGGTCACAACTCGTCGTACCTTCGACGTGCAACTCCCTACGATTGATTTCGTAGAAAAGTCGTGCAGCGTATGTACCATGCACGTGCGTTGCCTGTACGACGTACAGGAAGTTTTTCCAATACCCTTTCTCCAGAAACGCAGAAATCGCAGAAATTGACCCACGACCTGTGCGTGCATTGTGCATGCAACGCAGGCTACCTTGATTGCACGTGCCCCGTAGCCTACGACGAGTTGTTTACGCCGCATTAACTGGTCTATTCGGACCCTATTTTTCAGTAGGGCCTATTACCATCACCTGCAATCAGGTACTGCAAAATAGCTTATTATACTTGCATGTTTCTATTTTACAATTTCCTATGATTTATATTTCATTAATAACCAGTGTATTATCGACCATATTGAGGTTTTTTTGTTTTGTTTTGTGTTTTTTTTTTTGTGTTTTTTTTTTTTTCTTGGGGGGGGGTATATTCTGCAAGGGAAACCTGTCCTTTTCCACCAGACCGTAAAATCCAGTCGCAGGTTTCTATTCACTCGGGGGGGGGATGGCCGCGTTGTATTTATATGTAACATCCCCCCCCCCCCCCCCCTGAGATAGCATTCTTTACTTATTTATGCCAGTGCCCTTTTCATTCCTGAGAGCAGTAGTTGACCAACCCCGGTCATTTCCGAAACAAAAGGGGAGACAAGAGAACAAACACCCCCAAAATGTGACATTTTGGGAGATAAGGATTATCAGTAAATAAAATCATGAGAAATGTTTCAAATTTCTCTGAAAACTGTTTTCTCTTGTCGTTGATCTTTTTGCAAATCATAACAATCTCCAAACGTTACCCGTGCAAAGTTATGCGGCGGTCACAACTCGCGTTACCTTCGACGTGCAACTCCCTACGATGAATTTCGTATAAAATTCGTGCAGCGAATGTACCATGCAGGTACGTTTCCTGTACGACGTGCTGCAAGTTTTCCATTCCATTATGCGGCGGTCACAAATCGTCGTAGGCTACGGGGCACGTGCCATCAACGTAGACTGCGTTGCATGTACAATGCACACACAGATCCTGGGTCAACTTCTGCGATTCCTGCGTTTCTGTTGTAAGGGTATGGGAGAAACTTCCAGTATGTCGTACAGGCATTGTGCCTACAAGGTACCTCCGCTGCATGAATTTTCTACGAAATCCATCGTAGGGAGTTGCACGTCGAAGGTACGGCGAGTTGTACGTGACCGCCGCATTAATACAGAAACGCAGGAATCGCAGAAATTGACCCAGGACTTGTGCGTGCATTGTGCATGCAACGCAGGCTACGTTGATTGTACGTGCCCCGTGGGATATTATACGACGAGTTGTGACCGCCGCATTAAAAATCCTCACCCAGAGAAGATGAATTTATTTCTGCCGTTTCCAAGAAAAACTATAAGTCCTGCCTTGCAAATACGGTTTAATACAACTTTGTTCCACCAAATCATCACAAATAATTATAGTCCATTTCTTACATGTGCTATATTGTAATTGACTGTAGCAATCTAATTTTTCGCACCTCTCATTATACTAAATGTGCTTGGAAAAAATACGCGGAATAGCAGTGCACATTTTGTCATTATTTTTATTTCTCATTTTCAAAGTGACATGTTTTTATCATTTCATTCTATTCCAAAGTAAATTAAAAACGCAAAGACTGTGTTTTTATACTATTGCCAAAAGCATACCCTAGAACGGACTTTTTAAGAACTATACTTCATGCATGTTTAGTATGACAATGAACTCACCTGGGAAGCTTGCGATACGGGCACTGAGCATGAATAAAATCTTTTCATTCATAGTTTAATACTCCGTGAACTTAATCTGGTTATACCCTCGTCACACTGAGCTCGTTCATACTACGTCCTCGCAAATTTTGCCGAACGGGTTTAGTCTGTGTGTAAACCGAGTGGACGTGGTAAAGACTTAGTTCGATCTGTTTACGAACTTCATGAACGAACTCGGTGGGATAGATGCCTGACTTTTTAAAAAGTGTTTTAAAAAATCGGGCACCCATCCCGTTCTAATATTAAACGCACTGGCAACGAACCTGAACCGAGATGGACGTAGCCCTATACTACAAACGAAATCGCCGTACTTCGATCGTTCTAATAACTGCGGAC
Organism: Paracentrotus lividus; assembly: GCA_940671915.1. Classification (NCBI taxonomy): domain Eukaryota; kingdom Metazoa; phylum Echinodermata; class Echinoidea; order Camarodonta; family Echinidae; genus Paracentrotus; species Paracentrotus lividus. The sequence continues at coordinate 8,720,042 of CALNVZ010003014.1, read as the reverse complement.
GAGTTCTATTGTTTAAAACGGTTCTCTTTGAAACGGGGTCTGCAACGTGCGAACGGTCATTTTCACCCGATCTTAACTAGATACCAACGAACTGCAGACAAGATAAAGACGTGATGAACGTATTGTGGACTGCTTACGTACGCATTGGCACCTTACTTCAGACATAATTTGGCTAAATTTACAAGTTCTACTCAGACCAATGCCCGTTTGTCATTCCCCCCCCCCCAAAAAAAAAAAAAAAAAAAAAAAAAAAAAAAAATGTTGGATAATTGCTCTCATTGTCACAATTAATGGGTAACAATTTATCTATTCACTTATACCACCATCGCGCCGAACGATTTCTTACTAATTTATTCTTGAAAATATTGAAGAACGCGCTATGAACGTACTAAAGACCTTTTTTTCAATCTGCTTAAGAACTTGCTAGACATGGCAGACGAGCATGGACGCACAAGACGCTTCCATTACTTAATAAAACGGCATGCAATAATCCCCGTCACGCTGAACTATATAGTTCTCACTACGTTCTTGATGAACTTGCTCAATCTGTTTACCACTGTTTACACACGGATTGAACGTAGTACAGACCTTATCGTCGGCTTGGAGCCAGAAGGGCGCTATTGCAGATCAAGGATGTTCCGTTTGGAGCCAGAAGGGCGCTAATACCATTGACTTTGTACATTAATAGCGCCCTTATGGCTCTCAACGGAACATCTATAAGATGCAATAACGCCCTTATGGCTCCCAACAGACGTTATATAATCTGTTTACAAACTTGGCGGACGGGCTCGGACGGAGAGAATGGAAAGGCAGTCCGATTTTTTTTTTACATGTTCCAAAAAAAAACAAAACAAAACAAAACAAATCGGGCTGACTTTCAGTTCTAAAATTAAACGGAGTGACAACGTACTTTAAACGGGAAGGACTTACTTTGAACTTTTATCATGCTAACATGGGCACACTTAGTAACGGTTTGAACGTGCTACGAACGGTATAAAGTGAACGAGTGGTAAACTCGATCTGAACTAGATGACAACGGATTGCGGACGAGATAAAGACGTGGTTGACGTCACGAGAACTATTTAGGAATGGACTAGCATCGTTCATAAGAAATATTTGGCAAAAGTTATGCGTTCCAGCAGGCCAAAGCCCGTTGAGCATTTTTTTTAAGAACGGGCAAGGACGTTATAGAACTACCTCAGTGTGACGGCCCCCTTAGGTAAGTATACTGTGTTATGTTGAAAAGAGTTGTATGAATAATATTTATGTTCTAGTGAGCATTGAATTATTTGTTGTTACCAGACGACCCAGAACAACGCTAACCCAGAAGGGGAAAAAAGGAAGGGGGGGGGGAGACGAGGGCGTGGTCTGGTTAATAGTTCAGTCACAACAGTGAAACCGACTCCAAACCGACCCCAAACCGACCACTAGCTTGTCATTCGTTGCAATGTAATATTTTGTTCGGTTTGTTGTCGGTTCGGGGGTCGGTTTCATAGATGTGAAAGAGCTATAAGGCTGTTAGACAGGAAGACTTCTTCAGGTGACATTTTGGGGGAGGGAGGGAGTAATAGTTCTAAAAAAATATAAAAATTATATTCTGAAACATCACAGGAGGCGTTGTGAGTAATTATCATTAGAATTTAGTAAAAACATTAAAAGATATACCTTTGTTAACATATCGTTACAAAATACATACATCAAGCTTTGCTAACGGAAAATATATGCAATGCCATAATTTAGAAGAGATACACGGTTAAGTAAAATGATTTGGAAACAGTGGGATCAGTCTTGACGAAATACGTTTAGACTCTAATTTATTATCATCGTTGTTATTATCATCATTATCAGCTGTTATTATTATGATCATTATCATGTTTATTCTTTCAGATCCTGGTGAAAATCTTGTTAAGGCCTCTCTGCATTCATACTGATCTCTCTCTCTCTCTCTCTCTCTTTTCTCTCTCTCTCTTTCTTTCTCTCTCTCTCTCTCTCTCTCTCTCTCTCTCTCTCTCTCTCCCTTACTATGATTATAAAAGTGAATACGTGTAAACATAAACCTCCAATTCGATGTTCTCAAATTGGAAATGTTATCATAATATACCAAAAAACTGATGTTCTCGAATTGGAAATATCAAAATATTCAAAGTGCAAACATTTTCATGTTTATCATTTTTCAGAGATTGAAGTAAATTGATCTTGGGCATAACTTATTTAGGTATATAACAAATTAAATTTCAGATATCTGTAGAACCTATCTAAGATTACAACTGCATGTTGCTTTATTGTTGAATGTAGTAACAATATGGACTGATCCTCACATAATTTACTCACTTTCTTAGTCACGGAAGCTTCGTCGAAACACTGCTCACAATGACAGAAATCCCTTAGCCATATAAACGGATACGATGTCGACAAGGACTTCGATGTCCCATTGACCGTTGTCATTGCCCTTGTCATCTTCTCATTATGGTTAACATCTTCCCCGTGGTACTCCCAGTCGATGACCATCAACCCAGTATCTTGATTCAAACATGCTTGCTTCACTCGGGGACTCGATGTCCATTCCGTTTGGGAGTACAGGCTCGATTCAGTCTCGTAGGCGGACATCGTTACGCTCGAAGAACAGACGAGCTCGGAGAAACCCAGTAGACTATATTGGCAGAAGTATATGTAAGTGTATATGAACTAGGACTCTAAAAGGACTGCATTTGTGCATTTTGTCCCTTCTTGATCATTTATTTATTGTGTTGGTCTATTCATGTGTGGAGCTGACGCCGAGATCTGGCTCGATTCCATAAAGCCCGCGTCACAATGTACCGAAGTTGATCAGTTTACTAAACTACAATTCAAATTGTACGCATATTTTTTCCTGGCGACATAGTAACAAGGTATTTAAACAACCTGTAATAAAAGACAGAAATACAATACATAGAATCCAGTTTGCATATAATAGTTGTTGCTATGTCGGGCAAGCCTCTGGCAAGCTTTCAGGTTGTCAAGAAAAACCTTTGTTTAAAAAGTATGCATAAAATTTGAATTATAGTAGTAAACTGGTCTGTTGAGCAAGGATGGACACACGAACATGGATCGCGAAAGCATCGGGTCATTCGTGTACCCTTCGTGTGCCGTTTGAGTACATCGTGTCAACTTCTGTAGACATCGTTCTCGTTTTGGCTCTTGTTTGGCTGTTTACCAAGTTCGGGGCTAACTTCGCGCGAACCCTAACATTTCACATTTCGTGCGTCCATGTATCTTTGCTGAACTTCGGGACAGTGTGACGCCACCTTAATCAAATAATAGTGATAAGTTCCAATAACACCATTTACGTGCACTGATAATAGATCCAAAAGTTGACAATAGGAAAAGGGGTGTAGTCGGAAAATTTTATGGCTAATAATATCTATGTTCGATGAGTTGTATCATGGTTTCCCAAAAATAAGGGGCGCACGCTAGTCTCCCGTCCTCTCCTATAATCCTGGATCCACCACTAAGTATTGTAGGTCAAATACTCGTACCAGTACATTGTGTTTTCTAACTAATCATATTGTCGACAATCATTATTAGCAGGGGAGTGGCCGAACATCATGGTGGGAGTTGTCAAAACAGACAATACTGAATGCAGCGCATACTTTTTTTTTCTTTCCAAGATTCGATCGTTTTCCCTAAAATTAAATAGAGTATGTTCGTGCCAAGGATATTTGTCTAAACTCTAAGGTTGGCTCCTATGAAGAGACATTGAATTTTTTTCAATATTTGTAGTGTCAGCATAGACATTAAACCTTTTTGCCACAATTTAAAAACAGAATCATGAGACATGTTTCAGTATGTGATGACTGGATCTTTAAATTCGGTTCGTGACCCAATTAAAGTATTCCTTTTCAACTTATTTCAACTTATTTTTTATAACTTATTTTTTGCGTATCATTATCTCTCTGCAATCCTGCAATCTTTTGACCCCAAAACAGCTTATTTTAATCAGTTTTATTTTTTCAGTTCTTTTATAATTGAATC
>CALNVZ010003014.1:8676230-8712323 GCA_940671915.1 Paracentrotus lividus | reverse complement strand
CACAGCTCAAGTTTTTCGAGCTTCCGTATTTTCTGCACATGCGCATTACGCATACTCGAACGAACTCACAAGATGGCGACTTGTATGTGTGAAGCATGATTGTACAAACCAGAGAGAATGGCTGCTACTCCCGAGGTAAATTACTGATTGAAACCACTCTCGTTAGTTTATTTGCAATTTTATCAATACAATTTATAAATCAAAATGATAGGTCTAACGTCTTGAGATAATTTAGCTGTCTCAGGCTGAATAAGGCTGCTGCAGACAGAAATTGAAGGAAGAGTCGCACTCGCAGTGCAGTCGGTGAATGAGTGTGTGTGTCTGTGCTACTGCTATGCATGCAGAATGAATGCTGTGCAAAGGCAAAGGATCGATTGTGCCTTCCGCCTTAAAAAAAATGCTTGAATCAATTTATTGTGTGTTAGTCTTACTTATAATGTATTTCTGTTAAATAATTCATGGACTCTACTTGATAATATAGCTTAACCTTTCTCCATTCCAAATACGAACTAAAATGTAGACTAATTGGATTGTGTTGAATAAATGTAAATCACAAATTTAATCAAACATTATTTTTATCATTGAATTTTGATCAGTCATGACCGGGCCGAGTGCCTGAAATGGACAAATTTATAATGAATTAGACAAATGTCTTTGTTCTATATTCTCAACAACACTAATAAATGCAGTTTTGTATCCACCTGTTTTATACCTGTTTTTTTATTCTAGGGCCTAGGATCTAGATCTACATTATAATATAGCAAACAAATAGAGTCTATTAGTTTTAAATATAGTCAGTAGAGGCGCTGGTCGTCTGCATAAACACAGACCGTCTGCATAAATAAGGACATTTTGCCGTCTTCAGTAACAAGGTTTGTCTTCGTTTATGAAGACGCCTTTTTTCTTTTGGGACCCACAGGATTTGGACGGCAGTTAAGAAATTTGAGAGTGCTAAAATTAGATTCCTTATCATCAATTACCCCCAGTTCACCGTCTACTTTTATGACTTGTCCGTCTTCCCAAGGATATAAAAGGGTTTAAGTGTTGATCACTGTGTTGTAGATATGGGGAGCATGGCACAGTAGAGCTTCAGTGAGTGGAGTTGGCATCAATTGGGAGGCTATTTTTACTGTACAGTGTCTTTATAAATGAGGACGAATCCAGTAAACTGAGACTGTCTTTGTTTTTGGACCGGCGCCTCTACTGATCGTGAAACCACCAAATATCGGACATTGCTAAATATTGGACAAATATGACTTCACTCCCCCCAGCCAGCAACCTGGCTCTACTGTTTTGATGTTCCTTTCACCATTCATGATGTTTTAAATTTCCTTTCTCTCTTCTTGGATGAAATAAAATTATTTTGAAGTCCAATTCCAGACAAGATAGGTAAAAAAAATCAGTGATGTTTTTAGAGTTCTTTTCTTGATTGTGACTTGAGATTTATTCAAAACCTATTCTCTGTGAGGTATAATTACATGTGCTGATAGCTATTGCAAAAAGGAGAAAAATATCAGAAAGAAATCATAGACCAAGTTGCAAAATGTCCACTAAGCATCACTTACACTTATGCATGGTCAATCATAATTGACTTACACTTATGCATGGTCAATCATAATTGACCTTGCACTGGGAAGTACCTTATTGCAGCAGTTTTCTTCTAATGGAAAGTCAATGCAGAGAAGTGTCTTGAGCAGCTCCCAGCCTGGCAGCCAAGTCAAGGTGGCATATATCCAAAAAAGGGTCTAAAAATTCTACTAAACAAAATTAAAAATATCTAATGGAAAAATTATATTGCAATGAGACTATAGATTATCTTAAATTATTTTGAGGTAGGTTTAAAGCTGGTTTTGCTAATTATTATTGAGAAGTTTCCTCAGCAACCAAGAGGGCGACAGACAGCCATTTTTCAGTACTGACTGATGTTGGTTTGCAGCTGTATGTGACTAAGCATCTGATTTGAAAGCAAACAAATCATGTGCTTTTATCCAGACTATAGTTTTTTACTTTCAGGTTACGTATCCATGATGTTCCAAAGAGGATATACATGTATACATGGCAAAAATCTCTTGACAATCTAAGCAAAAATATTGTAATTTTAACCAAAAAAGGAGATAGTGTCATATACTGACGTGTCCCATGTCTACAAAGCTATTCCTCGAGGTAATATAGAAGGATGGTATTAGTAGCATGATTTCTTCTTTGTGAAATGTGGAGATTCGTGCATTCGCAAAACACACATACAGTGTATCATATTCTTTTAGTGTCATTGTGCAATGCCAGCAAAATATTCCAAAATAATACATTTTTATTGCCCCAAAACTGAATTCAATCTTTAAAAAAAAACTTGCTGAAAGTCAATTTCCAATTTTGTCTTTGACAGGACGTAACGTTTGGAGACTTCAGTGCTCTAGGTTTGGAGGAATATCAGGCTCTCTTCCGAGACCTCCAGCAAAGCCGAGATGTGGAGGTAAAAATATAATTCCATCGTCCAATATTTTCAATAAATGTTTTACTAAATTTGTGTAATATATTTGATTTTGTATGAAATACTCTAGATTTATTCTTGTATTGTGGTCAATTTTCAATTCTTAGTGCTGGTAGCTAACATATTTTACTCTGTAGTTGCACAACTGAATTGTAAAAAATCTTTATTTCTCTCAATTTTGTGTGAGGGTAGGGGATGATATTTATATCCAATTTGTCAAGTACCTCTTAAGTACTACACGCCTTACATAATAAATAAGAAAATAAAAAAAATATAAATTAACAAATGTATCAAGACAATTTGCTGGTACAAATTTTCAGGGTTGTGATGTGAGTGAAACCTCATTCCTTTGTGTAGAAACATACACTAACGTTAGTGAAGGGTTTCCAATTCTGAACCAGCTTTAAAAGAAATGAAAGTGACCTAGAAATTCATTGGATGAAAATGTTTTTGGATGTCATAAGTAAACAGACAGTTTGATATGTAATATTTCTATAACAAAAATCCTCTTTCAGGCTCCGTGTTGAGTTATAGTCCAAGTGGTAGGATTGTCTAATTTTGATTGCCTGTGTAATTATTCAGTGACTGGGTAAATATATAAAGTGCATTCTTTAACCCTTGCCACGCTGAAGAGGCATCTGTGCACAATCAGAGAATTAAATTGAACAATCGTAATCTCAGCTATTTTTGTACAAGAGAAAGTAAAAAAAATAGCTGTGGATCATATGTAACGTCTTTAGTAAAGCTACCAGTATCAAAATTGTCATTTGAAAAGCAGAATTCAGAGAAAATATCTAAACAACAATTGTCATTATTTTTCCTTCAGAATATATTCAGCGTGTAAAGAGTTAACAACTCATAGACTGGTAATCTTTTTATAAAAAAATATTATTATCATTATTGTGTGTCGTTTGCCTCATACAGTTTCCTTGGGATGACAGGAGTGTGTCCCGTAGCACTGCCCCTACTGGTAAGAACTGAATTACTATTCTCAATCAAAGACATGAATCAAAATCCCTTTATTTTCTCATTAAATAGTAATAGATGACTCTTGAGATGTTGAGTGTTTTTTGCATCACTTTATTTCATTATTCTCAAATTGATGATTTTTTTTTAATGAAGAACAATTTTTTGAAATATGACAACAGATTCATGTTAAAAATAGATCATATGAACTGAATATGATATATAAGTAACCTCTGAAATTTGATTTAATTTACATTTCTACAAATTATGAATCAATTAGGCATGAAAATTACATTAGTTCTAAACATTTTCAATATTTACATCATTTGTAATACATTCTTAGTATGTGATATGATGAATTCTTTTATTGCATGTTAGTTATGTTTGAAATAGCACGTCAACATTTTCAGTGTATTTGGATGATATTCCTTTGTATTGAATAAAGATTATTCTTTGGAACTTTGATTTTTGAAAATTATTCTTAATTTCTTCTTCTCTTTGATCGCAGCTGCAGGAAACGTCGGGAGTGGTAATTGCACACTAAATCAGCAAGCTTTAGTGAAACAACCAATACCACAGAGTAGTCCCGTTGTGAGTAACAACGTTGGAGGCTCAGAGTGTCACCAAAGCCGTTACTACGGCTCATCAAACGCATCATCCTCTGGAGGCGTAACGACCAGAGAATATACACCCGTCAAATCACAGGAATGGGTCAACCAGTCGGCTGCACAGACTGGTAACATATCTCAAAATTCGGCTCCCATCGATGGCTATGATGAACAGCAGGACGAGAGCTCCAAAAAGAGACGCAACAAGAAGCGTCGCGACCCAGAGTACTACAAAAGCTACTACAATCGTGTGCAGAGTAGCGTAGACGACAGTGGTCCCGAGAATGGGACCACGAGAGACGACTACAATTACAGTGGGAACGTAGAGTACGTACCCCAAGCTGTGCCTGCTGTGCAGAGCGAAAATAAGTCTGAAGCGAGCTCAGCTCCCACTCCTAGTTATGAATATAATGCAGATGAGAAAAGCACAGAGAGAACTAGTTACTATATGGAATCTGAATATCAGAGCACTACTTACGAGCCCACAGGAACATCTGACATATCTGATGATAATCAAATCAGATCTGATAACAATGAAGAATCAGTGCCATTGAGTAATAATGTGAACGTGGCTCCTGTAGAAACTGTCAGTGTGAAAGATGCTCCTGCCGCTCCCGAGGATGTAAAGTCCAGTGTGCCATCTGTACCGACCATACACATATCACCGAGCGAGAGCACAACTCCAAATGCACAACTTGGCGATTCTTTTGATGAGAGCTTTCCGGTCGCCACAGCAGAAGGAAGCGGAGCGCAGCCAGCTGCGAGCTCTACCACAGCCCCTGCTGTCAAGTCATGGGCAAGTCTCTTCAAGGGAAGTTCTGAAAGTCAACCCGGACAGATGCCACCCACTCCCTATGTGGCTATCAGTGTGTCTTCTGATCCGTTGCCTGGAGAAAGCGCTGATGATAGCCCTGTCTCATTGGTCACTACAGACAAAGATCCACATGCAAAAAGATTAGGAGGTAAGAATTATGGAAATTGCCTTTGTTTGGAATGAGTACAAATATTTTCAACTTAAATTTTGGGGTAGTGTAGAGTCATGAATTATGTCTTGAACAGCTGAATGGAAATAAATGATGAGTCTTTTCTTTTAATTCTTCTGTTTCCATTTATATTGTATAATTCTTGGTATAGAGGGAGAGATCTTTTTATATTTTTATCAATTTTAATACCCCCAAAATCTGTTCAAATCAAAGACAATCTTGAGCTCTAGGAAGGAAAAATAGTAGCAGATCACAGATATGATGTTTCAGACCCACACTGGCCAATGTAATGATTATATGATATCTAGCAAAACAAACAAAAAAACAAAAAAACAATTTGTGATGTAAAGTGAACAAGCAGATGAAGCTGACATGGAAGATGAAAAAAAAAATCAAGTCAGTCTTACTGAATTGGGCGTTTCAATGGCAGTGATTTCCAATAAATTTTGTTTGCAATGCCATAGCAAACCTGTGAAGATACATAGTAAACAAAAATAGTAAAACATTTTCTCCTGGATTGTACCTGTAGTTCCATTACTAGAACCAAAGGGTATTTCAGCTCCTGCAATCTACACTGTGCCAATTCAACATTTGTGTTTACTTTATTTTGAACATAGAAAATAGTGTAACATCTTGGATTAGAATCAAGTTTCAGATAAGTTTTAGGGTTAGAGTATTGTCTTAGATCCAAGTTTTAGGATTCATATAGAATATGAAATGTTTGAGGAATCTAGTTTTGTTTTCTTTTTCCATTCTACAATTCTCCACTGTACCAATATGTATTGATTATTTAACCAAAGTTGTTGTTCATTTTATTTTGTAGAGCACTTGAGTAAGGTGATGCCATCGCACCATCCAATGAACCTTCAGCCCCGTGGTCTCATCAATACGGCTAACTGGTGCTACATCAATAGTGTATCCTTTATTACAAACCTTGTACACGATTAGTGCCTCCACTGATTTTGAGGTACTTTTGTAAATATATCTTTACCAACATTTAGAAACAACTCACAAGAAAATCCTCATCCAGTTGCTGAACAGGCATTGATGAGAATCAACACAGAAGTAGAAGTAGAAGTAATGCAAAATATCGATCACTAATTTTTTGTTGTGGACTAACCGTTCTTTGAGGGGAAAATTCATGATAAAAATATTTTTTATCTGTGTCTACATACTTCACAAAATTGCAGAAACTGGTCATAAACTGACTATTTTTTCCCCTCCATATATTTTTATGATATTGTGCATAGCATTTTCAGGTGCAAAACACATAGGTTTTCAGATCTTTTCTAACAGATCTGCTACATGAATATTACTCATTTTGTGGGTTCCTTGACTAATTGGTACTAGATTCTTCAAGCATTATTGTCTTGCCCACCTTTCTATCACATCATGAAGAATATGCCTCTCAACAACGGAATCCGCAAGTCAAGCTCAACCCCCATGCTTGATGCTATGTGAGTAATCTCAGCTTGAAAACATATTTCTTGATTTCATGGAGAATAGTACGTCTACATACAGTCTGTGTCAAATAAAATGGTACAGTTGGAAAACATTTTTTTAAAGTATGAAAAGTAATCACATTCTAAAATTGTTCGATATTTCCTTAAAGTAGGAAAGTCGGGCTTTCTTCTGCAATTTTTTTCAGTCCCATTTGGTGCTGTAGATTTTGAGATATGACCAGTTTCCTATAATCAAGAAGAAATGAACTTTGCGCATGCTTCTCTATGGGTTTCGCACATAATAGTCATGAATTCAGCGCACCGAGACAATAGATGTGTGTAATTTCGATTAGCTCATCGCTGCACAAAATTTAGCATAACTTTTGTTTTACAAAAGCAAATGATACAAAACAAAGTGCATCAGCGAGAAGAATCTTTTGGCTTTAACCCTAATCAGACTGGGGTGTTTTGGTAGCTGTCAAGACTGGGGGGGGGGGGGGGGGGGGGGGGGGCCATGATGGCCCCCCCCTAAAATCTCGGCCGCCGATCACGCGACCGCGCCAAAAATTTGCACGATGGTAGTGAGCCATGTAATCTACAAGACTGCGCTGTTAATTTTTCCAAAATAATATGATTTTTTTTTATATGAATTAATTATGCTAATTTATGCATGAAATCATACTTTTTGCTCTAATTGAAAAAATAAAGCTCCTAGAATGCTAATTTTGTGTATTATTATTCCTTATAGCATTCCTAACAATTGTACTAGAAAAAAATTCTTGTTTCAAAATTAATTTCTTATGTATTTTATTGTTTTATGAATTTCTGATGTATTTCTTTGTTTTTTCGACCTTTTGTTTTTGTTTTTTTTTTACACAAAAATCATTTAAGAACCATTTTTAAGCATAATATGCTAAAATAAATTGATTTCAGCCAATGAAAGTGAAAATAATCATATCTTTATGAATTAGGTGAGAAAACTCAATTTGCATCGACTTTGTACACAAAATCACGTTTTTGAGCCATTTTCGGTCTGACGAATATTTTTGAAAATCGTGCAGCGTTGTAACGGTACGACCAATTTTTGCGAAAATGGTTTCAAAAGATGCGCGAGACTTGAAAGTAAAAAGTCAGCAAGCGGCGCGATCAGAAAATTTCGTGCGGCGGAGTGGTCGCGGAAAATGTCGAGGGGGGGGGGGGCCATGATGGCCCCCCCAGTCTGATTAGGGTTAAGTTGGTACCACATTCACACATCATTTGAGAAGATAGGTCTAAATAATTTTTTCCCGACTACCTTTTTTTTTTTACACAGACTGTAGTATGGGTCATTACAAAGAGAATGAGATAAACTTGTTATAATGATGGTTGTGGTTGTGGTTGTTGAGATGGGGATGATGAGAAGGGTATGATAAAGAGAAGATTATGGTGGTTATGATGATGATGATAAAGAAGAGAATAATGATGATAATGATGATCAAGGAGAGGAGGGTGATGATGAAAATGATAGTAGTAAAGGATAGGTGGAGGATGGTGAAGCTCAGGATGATATTGAAGAGGAGAGGGATAATAATGACAATAAGAAGAGGATGAGAGAGGTTATGATGATGATGATGATGATGTTGATGGTGATGATGATTAGGATGATGATGATGATGATTAGGATGACGATGATGACGATGATGATGATGATGATGATGATGATGATGATGATACAGAAGAGAACATTGATGATGAAGGTTTGGAGGATGATGATAATGAAAATGATAGTAAAGTATAAGAGGATGAGAAAGAGAAGGATTAAGATGATGAATTTGAGGATGACAATTAAAAGGATGAAGACCGGGATAAAGAGAATGAAGAAGATAATAACAAGGAAGGTGAAGAGGACGAGGAGAATGATGATTAAGAAGAAGAGTAATTGTGATGGAGATGATTATGATGTTATAATGTTAAACATTTTGAATTCCTTTTTAATTATGATGTGAACAGGTATCAATTTCTGAAGGAGTTCCAGGAATTGAAGGGTCTTTCCAAGCGTACACCTCTTGACATCCGTCCTGGTCCATGTTTTGAGCCTACTGTTATCTATCAGATGCTCTCTGTAGCTCAGACGTCTCTGTCTGTCAAGGTAAGCTATTGCTTCTAACATGCTGCCTGTTTGAAATGGTAAATATTCCTATTTTTCCTTCAAAACAAATGTGATTTTTATGATGACTTTTCCGAAAATTTTTGTGTAAAAGCACATGAAACACAATATTGATATTTTCTTATTAGAGATATTTCTTATTTTTTTGGTTATTTAGTTAAGTTTGTGTCATGTCAAGTCAAGTTGGATCATATTCAACCTTGAAGATAGGTTGGAAAGTTAAATTGGAATAGAACTTAATTACAATTAATCATAAAATATGTTACAACAGGGATGAATTTACCTCTCATGACAGAACTTATGGTCGTTTCTGAAATGTATGCAATAGATGACAAAAAGAAAAAGTTTGCACAATTATTTTTAGAGCCTCATCAAAACGATGTACATTAAAGCCTGTTTTGAAAACCCCTTTTTGTGCTATTATCAAAATGAGCTTAGTTATGGTGGTGTCTCACTCGCAATGAGACAAGTTTGAGACAGGTTTGACACTAGTGATGTCTCTTAAGTCTCCACGATGATGTCTCATGGGTCATGGGAAAATTGAACTTGTTTATATCAAGGAGAGTGTTTCTGTAACTCACATAGATGTCTTTGAGTGTTGAGAATGAGCACAGATAAATCCTTATTGTACCAAGTACAAGTACAATGCATTTTGTTTCTCATTTGATCAGCATGGACGCCAGGAGGATGCTGAGGAGTTCTTATCTTGTCTCTTGAATGGTCTACATGATGAGATGACTTCCCTCATTCAGATCTATAATGGAGTGGATATTCAACCAGCTGGTAAACAAATAAATTCTTAATAGATATTGAAGACACTGTATTGAGTATGAAAAGACAGGGTGATTTGGCACCTTAGTGCAACATAATGGTAACTAAAACATGTATGGGAGGCACAATCAATGGCATAATTATTTGAAAACACAAACATAATTTGGTATTTATAAGGTGTGTACAATTTCTAGATCATATCTTTGATACAAACCACAGTACTTAACACAATTAAACATTAGGTCTGTTTATGAATCTTCATTAAATAAAAGTTGTAGGACTTGGGATTATTTGAGCGGGATGATATTCTCTATTAGTATTACTTGCAATTGTCAAGAGATGCAAAGTAAAATGGTTCATTGTCATCACCAACGTCATCAGTTGCTAACAATGATGTAGCTAATGGTCATCTGGGAGAGGAAGGTAGTGATTAAAAAGAATGATTTTTTCATCTCTTCTAATATTTGTGTTTGTATATCATGGTTCATCATCATCATCAAGATCACCATCATCATTATCATCATTATCATCATCATTATCACAATCACCATCATTATCATCATCATCATCACAATCACCATCATCATCATCATCATCATCATCACCATCATCACCACCATCATCACCATCATCATCATTATCATCATCGTTATCATCATCATCTCCATCATCATCATTATCTTCATCAGTGATGAAGATGATTTTTTTTGGTTAAATCTCTTCCAATATTTTTGTTTGTATTTGAATAGATACCAAGCAGAATGGACCATCATCATCATCATCAGTTGGTGTTGCTAACGGTGATGTAGGTAACGGTCATCCTGAGGAGGAAGGCAGTGATGAGGATGAATGGGAACAAGTTGGACCTCGGAACAAGAGCAGTATCACAAGAAGGGTGAGAATGCTTTAATACATTTTAAAGCAGCTCAACATTAGCCTGTGCCCTGTTGCCCAGGTCAAACAGATTTGACCCTCGCGCAACCAAATTTGGAAGAAATGATCTTTAAGTAATTGCCTGAACTAGGCAACCACATTTTTTTGTGTGAAACTAATGTAAGGACGTACATGTGTATTACAAATTGGCCTTTCATTATTTCCCTCCCTTTATACTAGGTTAAGTTATGAGTATATTATAAATTGCATTTTATGCAAAATTTTTGACATAATCAAAGTTAGTGTTGAGCATTGATTAAAGGTGCACTATCATCTTAGTTTGGAAAGCTCATGGAGCATGCACTATAAAGTTAGTCTTGAAAATGTATGATTTGATTCAGTGACTTACAAAACTGTAAATTCAGGAAAAGTTTGTTTTGAAATGAGTTTCATGCATTTTGCGCAAAGAATGGCTGGCGCGAATTTAAAAACACTCAAATATATGAGCATGCTTTCTTACGCATGTTTTGAACAGGTGAATTTTTGTAGTATGCAACGTGAATTTGAGAACCTCCAATAATGTTCAGAGATGTCAACACTACGGAATAATTAGAACACAAATAATGTAAATATTCAAGACAGCTGAAACAAATGTCTTGTTCACAAGAGAGAAAAAAAGTATTGATTTCGATGCATTCCCAAAATTAAATGACAGAGCACAGCATTGTTATTCATGCTTTCTCTCATATGAAGTCATTTGGTTCAGCTGTTTTATTTACAACTATTCGTGTTATTTGCGTTCTAATTTCTAAATTTCTAATTATTATATTAATGTTGGCATCTGTGTATGTTAGAAGGCCACTCAGGCCAAAAAATGAATCTCACAAAAATAAAGGCCTTTACAGTACATTGTACATGTCAGTGTGATTGAGCCTATGATTAGAATTATATTGGAAAACATGACGGAATGGAAGGGTTTTGTACTACTTTGTGACTTCTGTTTTTAACATATTATGGTTATTAAAAAAAAAATGTTTTAAAGAGTAGCTGATGAATTTATTATCATTTAAAGTGGGCATGTATTAACAGACTACATGATCAGAATGTTGCACTCCGGGTCAGGAACTGTACAATAGTTCAGGACTTGAGATGATACAATACAGGGATGCTGTGGCATTGTACCTCTAATACATTTAGTAATTTGAAAAGCTGTCGTCTTGATAATGAAATATAAGTTACATGTCATCTTATTTCCTCCACTGCAGGCCCAATTTTCTAGCTCCCCTCTCTCGAAGATCTTTGGCGGTATCATGAGATCTGCTCTCCATCAGCATGGTTCTAAGGAGTCAGCTACTCTACAGCCATTCTTCTCTCTTCAGCTAGACATACAGGTATGGTATCTCCACTTTAACAATATTAAATCAAATCATGAGATCTCTATAGGAAAGCAAACTGACTAGATTTTGGAGTACATATGTCACACGTCAAGGGTCACAGAGATCAACTTGTTAAATTTGATGTATTGAGTTCATTGTCGCAATATCTCAAGAACTAATTGGGTTATAAATTTCAAACTTTCGGTACAGTATTTACCATCATTAGAAGACTGTCTGATTGGATTTTTTCTCTTTTTTGAAATCATCGGTTTCAAGGGCAGAGGCAAATAAGAAACGCAGTCAAATTTGTCTGTTTAGCCGAGGATTGGACCTATAACCTTTGCATCATCTGTTGGGAATAGACAACAGACCAATAGAAGTTTATGAAACTGACGTGATCATCCAAATAATGTTCTTGTATAACTTGTCTTTTTTTCCCTCTACAGTCTTCGGACATCTGGACTGTACAAAATGCCCTGGATACCCTTGGAAACAGAGAGTCTGTTCATGGCTTCATGTCAAACAAGACTAAGAAAGAGGTCAGTAGTCTGTTTTTTTTTTTTTAAAGGATATCCATTAATATGGTGGAGCTTCTGGATGTATGTAAATATGTTGTTCTATAAAGGGTAGTTGAAATAAGTTCAAGATTAACAAAGGGCATGAACTAGACCCAACTTATTTCCTTGATTTAAAAAAAAAATCCTCAATACAATCTTCAAAATTAAACCCCTAAAAAGCGGGTAATTAAAAAAAAAAGGGGGGAAGGCAGATAAATAGTTTGCATTTTAAAACAAAAGAAATAGGCTAGAGAACACCACAAATTGTGTTTACTGCTTTTTGGATATATATATATATATACTTTAAAAAAAAGAAAGAGTAGAATCAAACACAAAATGAGAGGGCAGGAAAGAGGGATAATGTCAAATGCATAAAAATAAACCTAACTTTAGGAGCATAGTATTATAAAGGATGTGACCTTCATTGTTTTTTTTTATTCTATGCTTTAATTCAAGAATGGTTCAATGTGCTGCACCAGAAATGAATTCTTATTAGTTGGTAAATTTTGCTCTTTCTACTGATGTGTATCATGTAGTGGATAGCATTTTGGCTTCTAAAAAGATGACAAAGCGTCACTAAAAGAAGATACATTTTTCTTGGGCACACTGTATCTAGTTTAAAGAAGAAGAAGAAGTAGTAACATCATACCCATATTTGGTATTTAGGTTGAAGCTTTCCGGCGCATCACCCTGGAGGAGCTACCGCCGGTCCTCATTCTCCATCTCAAACGCTTCCTCTATGATAAATCAGGAGGATGCCAGAAACTTATGAAGAAAGTAGACTACACCATGGAGATAGAGATCAACAAAGGTATATACGATATTACCTCAGTAGAAAAGTGCCCTGTAACAAAATATTTGCAAATCGATGGTAGCCAATCACGATCCTTGTTGCATAGACTTCTTGCATAAAAGTCTCACTATGAACCAATCAGAATGCTTGTTTCAAATTTGCAATTGATTGTAAATCTTTATGTTACAGGGCATTGGAATTAGAACTTCAATATGTGTGGACAAAAATTTTCTTGAATTTTTATTTCAGATAATTTTTTTTGATAAGGAGGAAACATGATATTACCTTCAATGTTGTCATTGTTTTTAACTAGTTTTATCAAAGGAACATGGTAGAGGGTGTATCAGGAAAACTAACCCATAGAAAGGTTGGGTGTGGGGTTAAGGGTTATTATTTTGGCAGGCTTTTTTGTCTGGGGGTAGTTGTTCTGGAACTGATAGTGGGGATTAATGCCTAATATCAAAGGGTAGAAGCACATTGTCTTGATTTTGATCTAGAGTGCTTCCCAAAAAGAACTATACACTTCTGACAAGGCTACCAAATTAAAAATATATGATTCTTTGGGGGAAAAGTTTAGATGTATATAAAGCTCATATCCTCAACTATCATGACACAAAAAATACCCCAAATAACGCATTCTTCAGTGAGCAATGCCCACTTTTATGAAGGACACAAAAAACAGCATGCGCAGGATTTCGCTATTCATTTATCCCCTGGGTAGGGCATGCCAAGAAGGATTCAAGTAATAATGGAATAAATCGGCAAACAAAGACAAAAATAAACTGAAGTCACAACAAAAATCAATGATATGAAAACAAAACGGTGAAAAACAACATTTTGCATGATATTGATTGTTTATTTCTGACTTTTGATATATCTTTTACTCTGTGAGCTGATTCTTTCCATTATTTTCTTTGAATCCTTCTTGGCATGCCATACCCAGGAGGTAAATGAATAGCGAATTCCTGCGCAGGCTATTTTTTGTGTCCTTCATAAAAGTGGGCATTGCTCACTGAAGAATGCGTTATTTTTAGAAATGTTTTTGTATCATAATGATAGTTGAGGATATGAGCTTTATATACATCTAAACCTTTCCCCCAAGAATCATATATTTTTAATTTGGTAGCCTTGTCAAAAGTGTACAGTTCTTTTTGGGACGCACTGTAGAGGTCCCCAAAAACCACAGCTTTACCGACTATAATTTACTTTAAGATACAAGGCAAACAAACACACTAGACTATGTGCATCAAATGTCCTGTGCAGATTCCTAACCCAATATTAGCATAAACAACATGAATAGATTTGATTCAAATACTGTGACAAGGTTTGTAGTTCACCATGTGGTTAGTCCTAAAAAGGACTTTTTGAGAGAGTAGAAGGGGAAATGAAGAGTTACAGAAAGTAGAAATTGATAGGCGAGATATAGAGTAGAGGATAGATTAAGAAGTATTCTTTCATGATTGAGTCCTGAAAAGGACTGTGAACCAGATGAGAAGGCAAGAGGCGAGGAAGGCTTGTAGTAGTAGTAGTAGTAGTAGAGTCTACTTGTAAGTGCTTTGTCTGTTCGTTACCATTGCAGAACTCATCTCTCCAAACACCAAGTCTAGGATCGGCCTCGTTCAGAGAACCTACAAGCTGTTTGCAGGTAAATGTTTTTATTCATTATACCTGAACACAATAATCAATGCAAGGCCGGATCTTAATCAAACTTTTCATGAATAACCGCGACAGAATAGAAATTTCGTCTCCGTGAGGGAATAGTACTAGAGACGTCTCCTGAATTTCGGAGACAGATTTTTTCATAAATTGTCACAGAGACGTCTCGGAGACGTCTCTAATACTATTTATCCGTCGAGGAGACGAAAATTCTATTCTATCGCGGAGACGTCTCCGCGAAGTGAGATAGCACCCTAAGACATTGCACATCTCGAGTTGTAACAATGGGCTATTTTTTTTTATAAAAAAAAAAACGTTTCAGGAGACACCTTCTTCCCAAAAGGCCTCTGAGGGGGAGGGGATATTGTTCATATTGTTTACTTATAACAGTTTATGTGATGAGTTTTATCCAAACTGGACAGGAACTATCCATAGCTAGATCTCAGATCTACAGTTGTGAAACCTGGCTTCTGATCTAAATACTGTAAAGTGGTTTCTTTCGCGGGAATTTTATTTTCGCGAATTTCGCGAAAAAATTTTGAACAGTACCGCAAATTTATCCATGCTAGAAAATGTTTTGAACTCCATGCGCTCGCGGAACAGAGTGGTCTATGGAGCGCTATTAATGGCACACACAACAATACAGCGCGATGCGTGGGTACGGTCATTATTCTGTTTATCGCACATTATGTGTTAAAACAATGTCTCGTTTTCTAGATAGGAAAAAATGGATTAGTTTACTTATAGTTCTAGTTACTTTTAATTCCAGATTTTGCCGACCGCGAATTAAACATTGCGCGAAAATGTCGGGATCCCCGCCAACCGTGAAAATATCTGTACGCGAAAAAAAAACACTTATACAGTATGGGAAAGCAGGCAATCCCTTTCACCAAAGGCCTTCATCTAAAACATTCTCGGCTGGATTTTATCTGAACTAGACAAGAAGTATCCATCGGCAAATAAATCTCAAAATGTAACATAGAAATTTGTTTGTATACATGTACTCCTTATCTTAATAAAATTTGCTACAAAAAGAACACTATTTGATTTCTGTCACTTGCGCTGTACCCCCACACCCGAAACTGTTTATTACTATCGCTAAGGCAATCAAATCACACAATTTTTTTTAGCCTAGAAGTCACATACAAATGCACGCATAGAGGATGAACCCAGGATAGCCTTCTTTACATTTCAAACTCCACAGTTGTATATGCAGCAGTCACATGTACACAACGCAAGACCAGCGCATTGAAATTTGTGAACATTGCCGACAACGTGCCCACAGAGTGTATGCATAGACAACTCATTTTAAAATATGCAATGAATGCACATTGTTGACTAAGCACGCTCGATGAATGAGGGTGATTCCACAGGGTTGGGGCAATTTTTGTGACATACCACAACTCCAAATCCATATCTTTTTCAAACCATGCAAATATATTCCAATAATGGCATGAGCAAAGAAATGGGGTCCAATCCAGTATTATTTCTCAAAGACTATGGCATATTGCAATTTGACTCATGAAAATTTCTTGTCTGTGTAAAACCAATATGATGGTGGTAGATTTTTTGTATGCCTGTTGCTTGAAATCCATAAAAGATTTCCAATTTTAATGTCTATTACTGAGAAAAGAGAGCAATTTTTCATTGACATCTCAAAACTTAACCACATCTGAATTGATCTTCATGGTGAACTGCAAAAGTTGATACCTCCGTTACATGGGACATTGCATGAAAAATTGCCCCAACCCCATGGAATGACCCATGAGTAACGCACACCCAGCACATACTGCGCATTGGCCATGTGTCATACATGTGACTGTGCCATTACCTTCAATTGTATAAAGATTGTAAGATTGTTATAATTGTAAACTTTTGTGTGCTTTCTCCTGCAGTTGTGTATCACACCGGTAAAGAAGCCTCTGGAGGACATTACATAACAGACGTATACCATGTAGGAAGCAGTGGATGGCTACGGTGTGACGACAGTATCGTTAAGCCTGTCAAGCCGCAGCAGGTCACTAAGCCACTCTCTACATGTATACCTTACTTGCTCTTCTACCGTAGGAAAGACTTGCTCACGAAACCTTCCGCTTCATGAAAGTCCTCAAAGGAACTCCTTATATGAAGTCTGGATTTCTTTATGCTCGAAATTTGTGGTGATAAATACTGTGCAACCCATTTTAGGGATATGTTATTTTGCAAGTTTTGTATGGATGATGATCGTCAAACCATCGCGATGCTGTATGATGAATGTGCAGTATGACTAATGAAGCATTACTCCTATTTTTTCTTTGTTCATTTAAGAATGCTTGAAAGGCGAATGTGAGGCCTACATTGTTATATTATGTGATTGAATACATTGGATATAATGGCGACATGGCAAGAGATAACATAGTGCGTGACTGTAAACTGCAGCATCGTTCTACCATCCTAGTGTTCTATTCGATCGACCATGATTGGCCAAACTACTATTTGATTGATCATGATACAAGACCAATGATAACAGACCTTCTGTTGATGATGATCTTATGTGAATGAACCCGCCATTCATATAAACTGCTAAGTGGTTGGAACGATCTGCTTTAATATGGGATGTTGCAAGTGACAGTGTGTGATCAGCTACCAGGTAATCATATCCTTTGGAAGGAACAGAGGATTAGAAAGTGTGCTGTCATCTGGAACAAAGTAACTTGAGCAAAAATCCTTCATGGAAGCTGGTAGAGTCCCCCAAAGGATGCGCACAGAAGAGCTAATGGTAGCTGTGGCTAAGAGATGTATGTGTATACAATGTTTTTCTTAACCCATTGAGGACTGAGCCTGAATATATCCGGGCTGAGATCTGGAAAGTGTGTGTTGTGTTATAGCCGAATCAGCTAGTTTCCAACAGGATAACTGGCTATATTACGTGGAGTAGGATATTCTACTAAGATATCTTGTCTAATTCCTCACACTCACCTTGCAATATGTTTGAACATTGAACCAACTATATTGAGAAATTCTTTCTGAATAGCATAGTAGGTGAGCGGCTGCAGACGCGCACAATGTATACATTGTACATGCAGAGGATACTCTGAACAGTGCTATGGTTTGTGGGATAGACTGGGATACCAAAGGTAGTAATATTCAAGGCTTTTTTTTGTCTTCTCTTGTGGAGAAGATTGATATTACAGAATCATTTTGGTTCCATTTGTTTTTGCAAACCCTAAAGTCCAAAGGATTTCAGAGTGAAATATAGATGTAATTATGAAATTCTTCCTTGTATCAGAGTGAAATTCATCAAATATTAACCATGTTATCAACTTGAAATATGTGCATCTGGAGATATGCCAGGCAAGTTTATACTCTGATAATGTAAGTAGTAGCAGCAGCACAAAGGTGTGAGTCGAATCATTGTCATGCTTCTACGCACTTTAATTCAAAGCAACTCTCATACACGTTTATGTGCAGTTCACAAGTGCTTGTAATTTAATTAATGAGGAAAAATTAACTTTAATAAGTTCAAGTATCTCTGGTACTTATTCTTTTTGTATCTTTCTTTTCTTCTTTTTCTATATATTTAGCACTCAGTTGTTGGTCATGTGTAATATTGTCTATATGTTGTTTGGTGTTAAAACATCCTTACAGAGATAATGCGTCAAGATAGTAGTTCTTTATTTGCTTTGTAAAATTTCTGATTCTTTCTAATTTCTAATTTTTGCCATGCCATTATTAAATGATAAATATATTTAAAGCTGATTTGCTATTGATTCAATACAGATACTTGTATTATAGTTTCTCCTGAAGGAATTTACTGTAATTCAGAAGCAGAAATATTTGCATGCATGAAACGTTTAAATTAGCTAAAGTTTCATGCTATTATTTTACGATCAGCGAAAGTTTCTGGTTTGACATTACCTTTCGAAATAATTTTTCCAAACAGTCACTAAATGTGAAATGATTTTGATAATTGAATAGTTAATTGACAAATTTGGGAGATTCTAAGAATAATAATGTAGGAGAACATTAGATGTTAAAAAAATTATTCATAGTGTACATAGTGTAAATCATATAGTTGTTAAAATATGCCTCCATCATATCATATGTTTATAATTTATAATAGACTGATTGTGGTCTTGTGGATATCAACCAATCAGGATCCTTGTTTCATGGACTTCTTGCATAAAAGTCTCACTGTGAACCAATCAGAATGGTTGTTTCAAATTTGCAAGTGATCACAAGGTATAGGGTTCCAATCCTGATATTGGCCACTTTCCACCCTGGTGTAGTATGAAGGGAAATTCCCTGAATACTTGGGCCTCGTAATGTGGTACATTTAGTTTGGCTAAAGGCGAGGCAAAGTTGAGTATATTTGTAAAGAAATTGCACCATATAAATGTACAGATTATTAATTATTATTGTTATTATTATTATTATAAATGTTTTTGGAAATCTTTATGATATCATGTGCAAAGGTTTTGAGGAATATAGCCTGTATGTCAAGGCTTTAAAATAGGAGTTTTCGAGAGAGTTAGGTCTGGTACAGTGAATGTGCTAGCAATAACCGTACATACATGTACTTGATGATTACAGAGGTATACATGCGGTGTTCTAGTCGCATGTAATTTAACACATCGAAACCCGGCCGAGTCGTACCAAAGACTTACAAAAATGGTACCTAAAAGTTGCCTTTTAACAAGGAGCTTTGGGGTAATAATAACATCATGCAGGGCAGAACAGTTGTCAGAACTGAAGTGGCTACCCTGGGTAAATAAAATGATATTATTATTTTTATTATTATAACACAAAATATTTCTGATTACATTTATGAGTAAAGGTACAGTAGTGTCAGCTATTTGAAGTGTTTGCCCTCACAGAATGTGTGTGAAATCTATGTAGGTGACGCGACTCCAATCTTTAATTCCACATGAAAATAATAAGCAATAAATTCCATACATATGTTTGTTGTATGAATGTACGCTATTTCCAACTGGATTTGTTCCTTCAAGAGATATCTTGATTCTACATTTTCATTCTGAATTTCATAACAGTATGGACTAATTCGGTTTTCAAGTGCATGGTCCACCGAAACACCAAGTTTGTATAAGTCAAAGTTTGTGCGGTGCTATTGTACAATCCTTTTGTATCATGATTGCTCGGACAAAAGGATGGCAAAATAAAACCGCACAAACGTCAGCTCATACAAACAAACTCTTCGGTTTAGAATATGGGCCCATGAGTTCATATGGCTGACACTACATTCTCTAATCCTAGCAGAGTTGATTTCTGCTGGTAGATATGTCATAAAAATGATTTGTTCAGTTCAAGAATTACCAGAGTTGTAAATGATTCCTTAATGACTAAAATATTCATAAATATGGTGAGACATTGAGGTAATTTAACTTGGGGTTTACAGTACTGCCAACCTAAAAGCGTATTTTTGTCTTTTTCATTTGGATAAGGGGTACCAAACTCATTAAATGTCAATCTCCATCCACCTGTCGACCTGAAAACCTTTTATTATTCAATTATTTTCAATAGAAAACAAGGTAAATATGCCAAACATTTTGACAAGTGTGTTATCCCTGCACCAAAGGCATTCGTTCTGGTAAATGAGGGACATAGACAATTCATTGGACAATTAAATGTTTTCTATGAAGACAGGTGCGATGTAGTATGGCATGATGGTGATGTGCATTCATAGACATCTATAGATCTTAGTACCCCCTTAAGAAGCGAAAGAGGATAGAAAAAGTACGGAATACGCTTTTTTGTTGGCAGGTCTGGGTTTACTGAACCAAGCCAAAGAAAATATTTGGAGTATCCTTCTATTTCAATAGATTCATTTTTTTTAGAAAACTTGGAAAATTAGTATGCTATTATTCTGGCTTAAAAATTGTGGAATTCATGAAGTACATCTACTGTACAGTGTGTAAACATAACTCCAATTATGTTACACATTTATAATCGCTTCAGTGAAGTGACAGAAACATAAATAGATGTTGGGCGTTTTCTCCATTCCAAAGGTGTCAGTTTCCCGCATCCTTTGTTCCAAACGCTGATTTATCAGCTTTTGAATAGAATCCCGAAATCTTAATACGGCTTAAGCATGCTAAAAACTGGAAGCTGAATGTTTCCCGGGGTGGAACAGGAACCCGCGGAAAACTGACGCCTTTTGAATGGAGAAGGCGCCTCACAAACGTCTTTTTGAAATGTTCAGGTCTAGTTCTGTTTGGAAAGAGGCAACCTATTGTGAATTTTGAATGATGGGATTTGTAGGTACATGTAGATGTACAGAAAGACGATTCAAAGTGTGGCAGTCACTGACGGTGTCCAGTCATGAGACAGGTGGGTTCACACTAGTCCTGTTTATTCTACTGATCCGCATCAAATATAAGCTGCATGTTCAGACTGCCAAGTGAAATACAAGGCAGCAAGGGTATAAATATACCCACACATCTGTTGTAATGCTGTAATCAAGCTCGCAGTCGTTGACCACATTAATGTAAATGCTTTTAGAAAGAGCATCTTAAAATCGCAAAAATCAATATTTTCTTGTCACTGTATAATATTGTGCTTTGCATTTGGTCACCAAATGCAAAGCTAAACTGCACAAATTTTTGTCTCTCTTCAAAGTTTGATATAAAATTGGATATTTTGCTTGTAGTCATGTAGGAAGTGCAGCTCTAAGTTTCAATTCAGACTGATCAGATAAAATATGCTTCTTAACCTGTTCACTACCGAACTATTGCATTCCCATAGGTTTAATGAGAAAGCACACAGTTCAAGTAGTTAATGGGTTAGATTACATCTTCTCTCTTTAATCTATGGTTCAGTGTGAACCATAGCTGAAAATATTACAGTGCCTTATATTAATTGTCGATTAAATGCTGTGTTCTTTTTATGCAGCACAAGTTAAGCACGTCTGGTAAACATCTGCAATTACATTTGAAATGTTTCCAGGGGAGAACTTCAAATTATGTACTGTCTACATTGTGTAAATACAAATTGTTTTTGTCTATAGGCACTGAGAGGGAGGTGCAAATGTATTAATTTGTTTCATGACAAAGATATGATATCAAATGGACTTTTGGTTGATATTATTTCATTCATAATTTTTTTCCTTTGTGTATGGCTTCCCATGCTAATAACTGATTATGTAAAAGCAATATTAGCCTTGGGGATATGAAACTGAATTTTTGTCTTGTTTCTCTTATCATTTATTAAAATATTAGCTTATATGTTTTCGCTTACACCTTATAATGTTATGACCAAGTTTACATCTGCTTTGTTTTTCTGTTCTCGGTATATAAGCTCCCACAAAAGTCTAAATGATGCATTAATTCTTTGCCAGCAGACATCTGAGATAGGAACTCTAATGACATGCTTGTAATACAAATGAATGCAAATAGAATAAATTCACGGAAATATACTCTCGCAAATTCTCTGTTTTGAAGCAAATTCGTGAAAAATTATGTACCCCCACAGCGTACAGAGTACTGTAAGTACAGTTTTCTCTCATTATAATGAGTACTGAACAAAATTTTTCCCAGTCCAAATTTAGAATATGAGCACATATGTGATGCATCACATCAAAATGAGAGACATGTCGCCGGAAAAGAGTAAAAGATATTGGCAAATTAATCCCTTTTTTATTACTTTCACTTTATCTTTTTTGCTCAGTTTTTTTTATAGAGCACACATGAAACATTGAAGAGTCAGAAAATCAAAAAAATACTTTCCCCAAAATTAGTCATTAATTATCATTTTACTGATTTCCTTAACCCTTTGCTGAATTTGCTCTGCGACTTGTCTCTCATTTTGATGTGATGCATCACATATGTGGTGTGCCTATATGTTCAGTGTTATAACATTTTGTTATAAAAAAGGTAATTGACTTGGTCCTAAACATCTCGCTATACATGTATATTATGTATGAGCGTATACTATATATTTTCATTGCTGTTTTTATTTCTAAAAACCCATGTCTTAGGCATCAGCGGCAGTAACTTTGTGGAGGCATAATTTGATGAATTGTATTTTTTATTTCATTTTTTTGTGTGTAATGATGTGCAGAAGGATAAATAAACAATGTTCAGCCGTGCAAAATATGTTACTGTAATCGTGGAAATATTCGCAATGCATTAATTTTCGCGCATTTCGCGAATTTTATGCATGTATTGGGTGCATTCAATTGCGTGCTTTAATACTAAAATGCAGCGCGAATTCAAGAACCTGTGAACATTCTTTGAGGCTGCTCAGCGCGAAAAAATTAATCTCACGAAAATAACAGCGAATACAGTATTACCAAGATATCAAAGACTGAATACTGGCATTTCCAAACCAAACCTGGATACACTTTAAACTAATTCTGTCTATACAGGAAACTTATCCAGTATTTCCTGTCATATACTTTCAGTTTCTTGTGATACATGGATGATATACCCATAGAACTTATGAAATAATTTTTTTTCAGGGCTTTGCTTTTACATATTATCACATACTGGTACATCAATAGCATGTAAAGCCTTTTGCAGCTGAGAGTTTTTAAGCCTCCGCAAAGTTACTAAATCCCTGTAACTCAACAATTCAGCAATTAAAGTTAATTTTTTATAAAAAGCGATATCATTTTTTTCTCCAGACCCTAGTCTGTCTAAAGCATTTATAATTTTAATATAGATATATATGAACAATATGATTTCATATTATGTCTTAACACTTATTTCTTCTTGTAGAATTGATGGTCGATATTGGTTTTGAACAAAGAGATGGCGTATGATGATTATTATGTGAATTTCTTTATGTTTATGGTCTTATGAAGTACAGACATAATGTACGGAAAAATAAAATGGAATTTCACATTGAACTGATAATTCTTGAATAAAAGCTTTGAAAACAAACAAAAATGTGCATGGTTTGTTTCTTTACCAAACGTTACGAACAAACTTTTCCTTCCTCTCATGCCTAAACCCCCATTACACATGGTCGATTCCAACAAAGTGAGAAAAATGAACAGTATGAACGTACTTGTGTGTGGCATTCAAATTTATTTGTTTTATGTCCATCTTCTTCGATGACTTTCTGCATCATTACACATAGTGACATAAATCATAAAAGGATTATCATTACATTTACAGAGACAAAAAAAAAAAATAAAAAAAATATTGAATCTCAAATGTTCCATATAAAACTTAATATCTGTCTGTATGTAACTAATAATGAAGTTTGAAAATTATATTAGTTTTTTTTTTCAAAAGTCATCACAAAAATAGCAAACACACTTGCTTAGATGAACTCTATTAAGGGTCAGTTTGCCTAAGTAGTTGTATTAATAACCATTCTTGAAACACTAGCTGCACCCGGCGCTACGCGCCGGGGCAGCTAGCAGGTCCACCCCCTACAGTTCGAAAAACGGTGTTTCTTTCATTCCCTCGACCCTTCTTATACAGCATTTTCCGAAATTGATAAATGCTTCGGCGACAAATTCGGCTCCTTGGCAAAAAATATAAAACCTGCCTCCGCCCGTCCATATGGCTGAATAAAAGTTTTCTTTGCTCTTTATTAGTTTCTTTCTTTCTTTTACATTTTAAAGATTTATTTATTTATTATCATTTTTTATTGTTTATCTTATTTTTTTATTTTATTAATTTTTTTATATTTTGTTATATTATTTATTTATTTTATTAATTTTTATTTTATATGTTTATATTTTTATTTTTAAATTGTATATATTCATTATTATATTATTATTATCAAGTCATAGTTTATATTATTATTATTTTATTTTTTTTCGGGCGGGGGGGGCGGGGGGGGAGGTTGGTGGGGGGGGGGTGCTCGAGGGGTATATAGGTCCTACCATTACCCCCCCCCCACCAATCCTCACTCGCATTAGAATCTGCTCAGCTGATTTTATTAGCATATTGGAATGACTGTTTTATATCATTCGCTTATTGTGTGTGAAGTATCCATTTTCATCCGATCTCCGTCATTTTTTTATTCTTTGTTAATAAGATCGCAGCTGAAAAGGGCGAGGGGTGGGGTGGGGCAGAAGTAGTATGTAAAATATTTTGTTGCGTTACCCTTGAGCGTAACCTAAAAGTTTTCCCCCGGGCAGCTGGGGGGGAGGGTGGAGAATACACATAGTTACATAAATTTTTTTATCGTACCAATTTTCGTAACCTAGAGGCTGCCCCTTGGGAGGGGACACGCATGAGCAAAAGTATACGTAATTTTTTTCCGGGAGGTAGCCTACCCTTGGTGTAATACCTAGAGTTAAGCCTCTGGGAGGGAGCGATGGGTAAAGGGTACGTAATTTTCTGCGTACCTTGGCGTAACCCAATAGTATTCTGTGGGGGGGGAGGGGGTGGAGCGAAAGTCTACATAAATTTTTTTCGGCATACCCTGGCGAACCCTAGTTTTCCCAGGGGGGGGGGGGTGAGGTAACCGTGGCGTAACCTAGAAGTTTGCCCTGGGAAGGGGACGCTGGCAAAAGTTTATGTAATTTTTTTTCTTGCGTACCCTGGCGTAACTGAAAGGTATTCAGGGATGGGGAGCAAAAGTCACGTAATTTTTTCGCGTACCTTTGGCGTACCTAGAGTTTGCCCCTGGGGAGGGGGACAGGGGGCAAAAGTGTAACGTAATTTTTTCCGCGTAGCCACCCTGGCGTAACTGAGAGGTTTGCCCCTTGGGAGGGGGACCGATGGGCCAAAAGTGTAGGCCTACGTATATTTTTTTTCGCGTACCTTGGCGTAACTAAAACTATCCCGGGGGGGGGGGGGGGGTGGAGCAATAAGTGCATAGTTAATTTTCTTCGCGTATCCGCTTAGCGTAACCTAGAGGTTTGCCCTGGGGAGGGGAACGATGGGCAAAAGTGTACGTAATTTTTTCCAGCGTAGGCCTACCTTGGCGTAAACTGAGAGGTTTGTTCCCTGGGGAGGGGATGATGGCAAAAGTGTAGCCTACGTAATATTTTTTCGCGCGTACCCTGGCGTAACCTAAAACTATTCCCAGGGGGGGGTGGACATAAGTGTTTTTTTTTCTCGGTACCCTTAACGTAAGCCTAAATGTTTTACCCTTGTGCGGAACGGTCGATCTGCCATTCCCATAAACAATTGTATAATGATCAACCACTTTTTGGCTTTTTACTATTTGTATGAAGAAAAATTTCAACTGAATGAAATCAAACCATATAAAACAAAAATCCTTAAGACTGATTTGAAAGTTAAATTTTGATGGGAATCCTCGACGTGGGAAATGGGAAAGAAAATTATATTTTATTTTTTATTTTTCCTGATGGTAGTGAATTCTAAATTCATTTCAAAACCCTATTTCATGTTGAGGTTAAATTACTACATAGAAATATACGACAAATCATTTCGAAGAAAGAAATAAATTTAACAAATAAGCCAAAGGTAACGGAATGCTGAATTATATACACTGTGCTGTCACGCAACACCATCCAGCTCAGCTGTTTTGCTCAGCTCACTCAGACTCACTCATCATCAGTCACGTTCAGTTCAATACGACTATTATGAGGATCGCCGAATTCAATTTAAATTTCTATTTTTAATATAGAAACAGATAAAGATTGATACCTGAAATGACTGTTTTTGCAAAGATTAGTAATGGAGATGATTTTCGATGTTTAATTTTGCTTCTAATCCAGTTTTTAAGTTAAAAAAAATTTTTTAATAACGCGTAAATGACAGAAATCGATTCGAGAAACAAATCGTTCTCGATCTCCTCAGTTCCATCGACCTAAAATAACTAGCATGGTAGTTAACCGAGCTGCCGTGTCAAACAGAAAATACGCCATGATGTCAGTAAGGAATGATGCTTACATGCAGGGCGATGTTGGTGTAGGCAAGAGTAATGAGGAGGTGATGGTCGGGTACGTAGACCCCAGTTTCGCTTCGAGATGACGTCACGACTACTAATGTCGTCTGTTTCGTTCGATCGTCGACTTCAAGCCACGCAAGTCCAGCGGGGATTTTTTCGTTCGAGGAATCGAGGATCAGCCTGCACGTCGCGGTCGTTGGTGGGCTGAGAATGCGACGACACGGTGACGGGCGGGCCGACCCGACCCGTGGCTTAAAAGGCGGGGCCTCGCGAGGCGAATCCAAGGAGGAGATGCAGTCTCGTTGGCCCTCCCGTGCAAAGTCTATGGAAGACCACACACGACGTTTTTGAGTATTCTTATATAGATTGTACATCTTGAATTCTATCAATCACGATGGTGTAGTTGTTAACGGTCAACAAACTACCAGGTACCCATTTACACCTGGGTGGGGAGAAACAATATGGATAGGATACCTTGCCCAAGGATTTAATTGCTTGGGGCAGGGATTGGACCCATGACTTTGCATCCACAGTCAATCAAGTGATTAGACCACTCAACCAAATAATTCTAGATAAATGATTAAAGATAACTAGAAATGAGATTGCATGAGAAATTTACATATGAATACAAATATCCAAACTATTCACAGAGTACATGTAATAGCAAAGATATTACACATTATATTCTTAAGCTGAAAAGAAAATAAAGTAATATTGCACAGTTCATATAATAACTATAATAACATAATATAACTATATACCTATCAGTCGTCATTCACTAAACATTTATAGTAAAGTTATCTGGTCAATGTGTTTTGACTGTTTCAATGTGGTAAATATAATTTGTCTATACACAGATATATAACTAGATAAATATTCATTCAGTGAAAGCGTATTATCATGCCTTTTTTCACAAATAATCACCCTTCCATGAAAGTATCAACATTTAAGTCATTTGGCCAATACATGTGCCAAACAGATGTTTACCAACCAATATCAGTATTTCATCTATACAGGGGTCTAATATACGAATAGTAGGTTGCATCATTCATTGATAGGGAATGATTTTAACTAATTTCATTCACCATATTAATCTATTAATCCTCAGAAAATATTTGAATATAAAAATAAAAGGAACGAGGAATGATTTGCATCTCTATTAAGCATTAAGGACATTCTCAACCGCCGTAAAATTTGACAAAATCAACAACCCTTGTTTACAAGATTATTGTAATTGATGTATTATGTGTCCAAGAAAAAGCAGAACCCCGAATAGTATTGGTGAAAGCAAGCAATTGTCAAGTGCATCATTTTAGAGTTCATCTTTTTAACTATCTTTTGACACCTAATACAATACGAATAAGCCAAGCATAGGTGAGCATTACGAGTTTGAAATCTATTTGTCAAAATAAAATTGCGCAGACCAGAGCAATGGGACTCACACTGGATGCCCACAGCAGGGTAATAACACATATTTAAATTTATATTCACTATCACTGAGAGATTTGATGAACAAACCTAGCAAAGAACATACATGTAAAAAGATACACTAATACACCACCCCTTCAGTAGTTGCATTTTCTGCAAATCTTGTCCACATCTACGCAATTTGATTTTTACAATCAAATATCAAACACTTCTTGCTCATGAATGTGTGGCTTTTTGGAATTGCATATGTCATCAGAAAGAATAAAGATTTTATCATAAAATAGTGCATTTGATAATTCATTATTTATTTGCATTTACAAAGAAAAACGACAAACCATTTGGGATCAGCTTTATCTTGGACACCCTGTATATCATTTTTGAATGAAAGTGATGTGATATTAAATTTGTTGATGCCACAAGAAAAAGTGGCACCTCATTGCAGGCAAGACAAGAAGCAGAATATTAGTCCCTGGTTTCAGAGGGCATGTAGTTTCCATGACAACTAGGAGTCCGTAGTAAAACAAGTCAAGAGGAATTGAAGGTCACGATGGAAGCTGGCCTGGAGTTCTTGAAGAAGTCTGGTGGAAAAAATAAACCAAAGCATGCAAATTTTGAGCCTGGATATAAAGCCATAAAATGATTGTCTTTGACACTACTGTTTTTAGCCAATGCAATTCCATCCACTTAAGTTTTAACATAGTCTTTTGTAAGCCACGAACAACTTTATGACTGACGAACAGTTATTTTGCTAAATGATTAAGAATATCATTTGTATTGCACCAAAGAACATGTTCCAGTCGTTCGTAAAGTACTTTGTAACTTTACGAATGACTTGGTCAAACACCCCTGTGACTCTTTATAGGCTTCATGATTGTTATGTATTTACTAAAAAGAAGTGGTGGCACTATGAATTCACTCAATCATTCTGTAAAATTGTCAATCTTTTGTTTTAACCTTCAACAAAATTATTTATATCCCTCACAAAATTGCTAAATCTCTGTGACTAATATTTGTGAAAATACACCAGTATATAAATACAACAGCCTTTGACATTCATAAAGTTCACCACTTTAAAAATAAAGCCTGTACAGGAATAAGGAATACAGTCTACTTCTACTATAATGAACACAATTACAAGATTTTGTTACAGGGTTCCCAGCATTTAAAGAAAACAAAATTCCCTGACTTTTTTCCTGATAGAATCTCAAAATTCCCTGATAATTATTCAAACCCATTTCCAGTTTTCGCATGTTTTCTACACTAAAAATCCAATATAGCCAGTAATTCAATGGATGTTGTTTTGATATGCAACAAAATCTAACAGTCTGACTTACCACCATAATTTCAAATTTTGGGCTAATCAAAATTACCTGATTTCCCCCGATTTTATGCATGTTTTTATTGAATTCCCTGACCTTTCCCTGATTGGAAAAAAGTAAAATAACTTTTCCTGATTTCCCTGATGGGCTGGAAACAATGTGTTATAAGGAGGTATTTGGTTTGGTCAAGAGCACTTAATCATAATGGGGGTGGACTGTATAATGAAAAACTCACTTTTTCTGTGACTCTGTCCTCAGCTGGAGCACCACAGACAAAGCTTCCTTGAACGATGCACTGTAGAATATTAAGACAAGAACATTAATGGCATACAATAATCAAGACAGAGCCACTGACATACTCAAAATAAAACTAAACATGCAAAACCTTCAACAAAACCAAACAGAGTAATAATACCCCACTCTCGTCAGCCCTGAGTTACACTTCCTGGCGGAGGACTTCAGGGAACGAAACTACAAGGTACAAGGTCAGAGCATCACAGGTATCAGATAACAGGAATAAATAAATAATCTGTAGTTCTATGAACTCTGATGTTTCATAAATCTACAAACTATTTTCACTTTAAGTTTCATCTGATTGCAAGACATGATTATGAACATGTTTAAATGCAATCAAAAAGGCTACTGATTTTTATGATTTTGTTTAATATAAATAGCCTTACATACATAGTGTATATTAAAGAGGAACTTTTTTTTCTTCAGAGGGCTGACTAATGTAAATAACCACTTAAAATATGATGGTATAGTGTATGCTCTCAGAGCATTGTTAAGTATGTCAACTCACTCATTGATTAACATATTTACCATATATTGTAATCAGCAAAAGCTTTATACTTGAAACGGGTTAACTTTCTTGAATGTGTAAAAAAACAGGAAAAAAAAAAGAATAAATAAAAATGTGGGTTAACAAACCTTGTTCCTGCATTCCTGTATGGCGACATGGCTTCCTCCAGCATACCTATGTCAAGCCTTGCCTGAACAGCACCATTGCTACAGAATGAACCGGTCACACAGCTCATGATACGTGACATCTCATCAGCGATAGCTTCTAGAACACGTCCCATCACACGTAACATGAAAGCAGGGGCGATGGCATTGATCTCTGCATGTATGGCTACAGCGTTCATCAAGGCTTCCTTTACATATGCACTAGCACCTGTGTAAAACAAACCAAACAAATATCCTTTGAAAGTTTTCCTGGTGGTAGAACGATTAGCAGTGGGAGATTTTATGGTGCACCAAGTATTCTTTCTTGAGGTTATGAGTGGTCCTGAAATGAACCTACTCACTCGGTGAGCATCATTCTCCTGAAGACGGTGAAAACATGCTCACCGATACGTCGAGAGTGGGTAAATGCTTTTCAGGACCATTCATAACCTCTATAAAGAATACTTGGTGCACCATGAAACCTTCCACTGCTAAACCAAACAAAATCATGCTAATTTGACAGGAAAAAGACACATTATTTATGGTAAGTTATGTTGGAAATAACTGACTCATTTTATGAAGTCGATGGGGATTTGTAGCTAGATTTCTATTCATTTTCCATGAAGCTGAGGATTTTTGTCCCTCGGATAGGACGTTAAATGGAGGTCCAATTTAGAGGAGAGTCACCACCTGTGCATGTTAAGAACCCCAGTGTAGTGGTCCATCCCCACACCCCCAATCAGTTATATTGGAAGGAGGGTCCTGCAGGTTACAGTGATTCAGTTCACTTTTCGCCTCCCAGGCAAGGTGACGCCAAAACAAATAATTATAACGAATAATAATGATCTTTGAAATAATTAAATCCTTTCATAAAGACGATGGAGATTTACAGGTGTATTTCTATTAATTTTTCATGAAGCTGAGCATATCACATATTAGTTATATTCATTTATATACTACTAGATCCTCTCAGAAACAAGCAATGTCAGATTTTAGGCTGCAAATGGTGTTGTGGGGCTTTAACTATTACAATAAAAAAGGCCTCTTTTTCTTTATTTATTCCATGACTGTTGACGGGCACAGTAATCAACATGGCAAGTACACCAATTAGCAGTTAATAGATAACTGATTACTAAACAAGTATTTCATTGCACAATGCATTGTTATATCTTAGTAAAATAATCCATTTCATGCAATAACTTTAATCATCAAGACTAGTCTGGGCAATATTTGTATCATCTCTGTCATGGTAAGTTGTAAATATCATTGTATGTATAGTGCCACCTGAGATGAGCGTCACAGTTGATTGCGTTCAAATGAAACCATCCCCATTCACTTTGTGTACAACTGAACTCGATTGCAATCAGCTGTGACGTTGATCTCAGGCGGTACTGTACCTGTTGATTCAGCCCAGTCATAGTTTCCAATATAAACTCCTACTTCTAGAGCTCCAACCAAAGGATCAATCTTAGGGCAATAAATGTATAATCATAGTATCTCCCTCAAGGCCAGTTAATATTATAAAGTATCTCAATATCATTGTATATACCTGTCGGTTCAGGACAGTCAGGCCAGTCATAGTTTCCTGCATAGACTCCTACTTCTAGAGCTCCAACCAAAGGACCAAACTTGAGGCAATAGATGTATAATCATAGTATCTACCTCAAGGCCAGTAAATATTATTGTATATACCTGTGGGTTCAGGACAGTCACCCCAGTCATAGTTTCCAGCATAGACTCCTACTTCTAGAGCACCAACCAAAGGATCGATCTTCTGCTCACAGTAAGCCTCAAAGATCTTCTCATCAAGTTCGGCATACGCTTCCTGGGAGTGCTGCAATTAATTGGGATTGCAATAAACATAAGTAAGAAGTAAAGTTTGTTTCTTGTAGCATTGAGATCAGGATTAAGAGGATTAAAAAGTTAATCCACAGATATAAATGTCTTGTTTTAGTGATACTTTGGCATTATCTTTGAAACCAGAATCGAACAGTTTGAATGAAAATAATCATTGCTATCTATAAATTGGCAAACAATTGACTTCAAACATCTTCTGTCAAGCTCATTGTATTTTTCTTGTGATATATTGAAGAGATTTGGATCAGGATTGGCTGTGCACACACTTTTAGGATATCTAAATCCATTTGGGATAATGAGTAAGCATTTAAGTGAATATCGAAAAACCTTTCTTGCCATGTCTAGCATTCCTCAAGTTGAAGATTAAGCAACTAACTGTAAATCATATCAAATTGACTTGATTTTGCTTTAAGGGCTATAACAGTTCCCTTAGTTATATTTGAACAACAATAAATGAGGTGTAATACAGTGATTCAGACACATTTTTGTCACAGAGGTGATTGAGTGGGCAAAGAAAAAAAACAAGTGGATTAGTAAATTACGCGATGCGTAATATATGTCCCCGCCGATAATGTAAAATTCCCATTATATCACGATCAGTGCTTATCACATAAGGCGAACAGAATCGAATCGGGTGTAAAATGGCGAGATCGATTATTTGTACCAATGTTAAATTTAGGTCAAAGTCAGGTCCAAGGTCAAAGGGTCAAAAGTCAAAATTCTGTGAAGAAGTTGTAGGTCCTCACCTAGTGCTATTACATAAAGCAAAACGGAATCGAAATCGGATGAAAATGGCGAAGAGTAGCATGGAGCCACATTAACAATATAGGTCAAAAATCAAGGTCAAAGTCAAAATTCTGGAAGAAGTATAGAGCCATCCTGCTATCACATAAGCAAGCGGAATGAAATCGAAAAATGGCGGGAGCTAGTCATTGTGTAGCCAATTAACAATAAAGTCGAAAATCAAGTCAAGGTCAAAGGGGTCAAAAGTCAAAATTCTTGAAGAGTTTTGTAGTCCTCACCTGGCGATATCACCATAAAGCAACAGATCGATAGCTTCCTCGTGACTTTCAATTTGCACTCCCTGTTGATTGTTTTACTACGGCATAAAAAAAGAAAAACTAAACCTAAAGTATGATGATGGAAACTAGCATTGCCCTCTTGAAACCGAGGGAAATGACCTAATTATGTCTGCTTCTGGTCACTGTCTTGCCTGCACAATGGAGCCGTGTGCAGGTAGCTTTATGTAGTCTTAGGCTCCACTTTCTCTGTTGGATGATGTGATGCATCTAGACTAAAGGCCAATTTTTATATGTAGCCATTATACACTTAATTACAAACTATTTCTAATTTCGAAAATCATTCTTAAGTCTATACAGGCGTTGTCCAAGTGATTAATCAGCTAGATCCCACAAAGCATCGGAAGTCAAAATCTGTGAAGGAAGTTAGCTTGTCGTTTTATATTATCTCTAGATATGGCTATCGATAATAATAATGAGCAGCAGCCAAAGACTCGATAATGAATAAAATGGAATTATTCAAGTTATGCACACTGTCGGGATGTGTCTAACATATGATTGATGTAATATAGGATCATATTCTTTCTGCGATGGACATATGTCAATTCCAAATTAAGGCCCCACAGATGATTCGCGTCCATGGAGTCGTAGTTAGCAGATCAGTGGTGGTATGCGCAAGTTATGGTTTATTATTGATGATGTATATAGATAAAAAATGCGAAATGGCGTTTCAAAGGTAGTGTCAAAGGTTGTGGACTAGATGCTTAATAGTCTCACAGAAAAATAAGATGCAACTCACCTGTGAGTTGACAAATGTGGTGGGTGTAGCCTCACTTGTATTAGAGTGCTAGTCACAATCTTTTCTTAACGCAACGGAATCGACATCGATGTATGTCTCTTTGCTGGTCATATGGAAAAATGTTTCATCAAATCTTCACGAGTGATAAAGGGTGAAATATAATTTAAAATATAGGCTGATGTTATTTATTCCTCGTAGTTGCCACTGTGGGGGGTATCACAAGAATAGTAGAAAGAGGTCGTCAGTTAGATTGAGAAGTGTCCTCGTCAGTCTCGCTCCTTGCGACGGTCGGTTGCGCATTTTTTTGAAATAGATTTCAACTTTCGTTATGC
Organism: Paracentrotus lividus; assembly: GCA_940671915.1. Taxonomy (NCBI): domain Eukaryota; kingdom Metazoa; phylum Echinodermata; class Echinoidea; order Camarodonta; family Echinidae; genus Paracentrotus; species Paracentrotus lividus. The sequence continues at coordinate 8,678,148 of CALNVZ010003014.1, read as the reverse complement.
TCACCTTGGATGTTGGCCTTATTCGTTCTGCTAGTTAGGTGTGCAAGTAAGGTATGGTTTAAAAAGACATGAACCGATAAATGAGGTTGCAGCTTGACTAATTGCTTGCTCTTCACCGATACTATTCGGGGGTATCTGCTTTTTCTTGGAACTAATACATTCATTATACAATTAATGCTTGTAAAAAGGGTTGTTTGATTTTCGTCAATTTCGGGCGGTTTTGAGAATGTCTTTAATGTTTAATAGAGATGCATCATTCCTCGTTCCTTTTATTTTTATAGTTCAATTTTTTGGAGAGGTTATGAGAGATTATAATATGTGAATGAAATTAGTTAAATCAATCCCTATCATATGAAGTGATGCAACCCTTACTATTACGTATATTAGACCCCTTGATAGATGAATACTGAATATATAGGTATGGATATAACATCATGTTGGCACATTGATTGGCAAATGACTAAATGTTGATCTTTCATGGAAAGGGGTGATATTTGATGAAAGAATAAGCATGTTAGGCGACTACTCACACGAATGAATAATTCTATCTAGCTATTTATTCATCCCACGCCAACCTTGTGTTAGACAAATTATATTTACCACATTGAAACAGTCCAAACATTGACCAGATAACTTTACCTATAAATGTTTAGTAATGGACTGATGGAAAAATGAAAGGTAATATAGTATATTATGTTTATATAGTTATATTATATGACCACTGTGCAATATTACTTTATTTTTCTTTCAGCTTAGAATATTATGGTGATATATCTTTGCTATTTACGATGTATCCACGTAGCATGACAATAACGGTGGTAATGAAGTACGTTTGCCGGATAGTAATATAATGTATTCCATATGTAAATTTCTTCATGCGTAATCCTTCGAATTAGTCTAGTTATCTTATAGGATGCAATTTATTACTCAAGAATTAATTTAACCATTTGTAAGGTTGCGCAAAATCAAGTCAAAGCAAAAGATCGGAAGGATTCTGAAATAGTAGCTCAACTTTCACCGTATTGAGTCTGCGGTTGGCAATAGAATTGAGAGCAAAACAGATTCTGAAATTCATAGGGATGCACAAAAAACTCCTCCTGCCCCAGCATTATCTATAAAAATCGCGAATTGAGGCAAGGTTCTACCTATTCTACGTGTATTGTCATTCTCCCCATACCCAAGCGCAATAACTAATGTTATAACTCGCGAAATCACAAGTCAAGTAGAGCAAAAGCAACACTGACCTTGAAGAAGGTTATGTTTGTTGGAGTCCACCTCTACCAACTCTAGGCTATCACATAACGTTAAAGCCACTAAACAATATCGGACCATACTCCGTGGATTGAATGAAATGTAGAATTCAAGGAATGTTACGAATTGCTGTATCAAGAATTACTCTAAACGTCGTTGTGATGGTCTTGGTCCGAGGTAGACTTGATGCACGGGTGAGGGCCAAGCAGGTACTCTGTGCAGCATTCTCTTAGCTCCACATGGATACGAGCACTATAGCGCCAAGAGCGTCAGAGAACGAACTCTCTCCCCGCTTTAAGCCACGGGTCGGGCGGCCGCCCAGTCACCGTGCGCTGTCGTGCGCGATTCTCAGCACCACCACCGACGTCGGTCGTGCAGTGATCTCCTGCGATTCCTCGACGAATAAATCCCGTTGACGTTGTCGTTTGTTGCAAGGTCCGACGTGGTCGATTACGTAAACAGATACGACGATATTAGGCGTGGAGCGCTGCATTCTCGAACCGAGACTGGTCGGTCGTTACAGATTGTAGCCGTCCGTATGGGTACACCTCAGAACACGTTAACCATCACAATACCGTCCTTTGCAATTCCGGCTACTTGTCGGTCTTGCCTGCACAATCCGTCGTCCCTGCATGTAAGTTATACAATTGTAGCCTTAAATAAACTT
>CALNVZ010003014.1:8626458-8666822 GCA_940671915.1 Paracentrotus lividus | reverse complement strand
AGCTCTCTTACCTTCAGTTGCTTCCTTGAAGAGAGTGACCATACAATGAACCCTGGGGTCAGCTAGTAAATGAACTCTGACCCCTAGCTCGCTTACCTTCAGTTGCTTCCTTGAAGAGAGTGACCATACAATGAACCCTGAGGTCAGCTAGTAAATGAACTCTGACCCCTAGCTGTCTTACCTTCAGTTGCTTCCTTGAAGAGAGTGACCATACAATGAACCCTGAAGTCAGCTAGTAAATGAACTCTGACCCCTTGCTCTCTTACCTTCAGTTGCTTCCTTGAAGAGAATGACCATACAATGAACCCTGAGGTCAGCTAGTAAATGAACTCTGACCCCTAGCTCTCTTACCTTCGGTTGCTTCCTTGAAGAGAGTGATCTTACAATGAACCCTGAGGTCAGCTAGTAAATGAACTCTGACCCCTAGTTCTCTTACCTTCCGTTGCTTCCTTGAAGAGAGTGACCATACAATGAACCCTGAGGTCAGCTAGTAAATGAACTCTGACCCCTTGCTCTTACCTTCAGTTGCTTCCTTGAAGAGAGTGACCATACAATGAACCCTGAGGTCAGCTAGTAAATGAACTCTGACCTCTTGCTCTTACCTTCAGTTGCTTCCTTGAAGAGATTGACCATACAATGAACCCTGAGGTGAGCTAGTAAATGAACTCTGACCCCTAGCGCTCTTACCTTCCGTTGCTTCCTTGAAGAGAGTGACCATACAATGAACCCTGAGGTCAGCTAGTAAAGACTGCAGCACTTCAAACAGAGGAACAGGAACTTCAAGATTCACCAAGGTGCTCAGGACAGACCTGTACGAATAAAATGATAATAAATAAAAGTTAAGTTGAATAAATAAAAAACAATTTAAAATGTAAATTAGACCAGCCAAGATCACCATCAATTAATTTATTAAATAAATTTGAATAACGAAGGAAACTGATCAGAAGAATTTACAGGTTTAAGAGAAAGACCCGACGGGAGTTTACTATAGCGCAGATGGTAGAGCGCCTGACTAGTAACCAGGAGGTCTCTGGTTCAAATCGCTATGGTACCTCATTTTCTTTGCTCATTTTTTCAATTTATTAAAGAGTAATGATATATATCTGTATGCTCCAACAGAAGATACAGATGAACAAATAAAAGATTAATTCAATGAGAAGTTCAATGAGACAGTGCAAAAAGTAAATAAACACAACTTACTCATAACTGTAAATCTTGTCAAATAAATGAATCATACAGCCTGCATTTGAACTCTGTCTCATTTTAGGCTTAATCATGAAAATGTAATGCTGAAATAAGGTATTGAAAGTTTTTCATGTAAACATCATTTAACATTCTTCCCATATCATACACATGCATGCTTGTGAAATGATAGTTCTACCCCAAATGAGAATCGAAAGACTTGTGTTGGAATGAGAATTGCAATCTACTGTATTCGCTGTTATTTTCGCACTGAGCGGCCTCAAGACATGTTCACTGGTTCTTAAATTCGTGCTGCATGTTCATAAGCTCGCAATTGAACCCATTCAATAAACACATCAAAGTCATGTCTATATATTCGCGGGTTTTTTAATTCGCGCTTCCTGCTGTTTGTGCGAAATCCGCGAAAATTTATGTACCTCGAATATTTCCATGAATACAGTACCTGATGGTTCGTACACACTGCGGTAACCAAGCCCCAGCTCCTACTTCATTCTTGCTATCACCCCATTCTCCTAATTTAGCTCTCTCTTTCTCATTCTTTTTCTCCAGAGATTCTGGTAGGAATGCTGCCCTCACCAGGTCTGCAAAGTATGTTGTGATCTTGGTCATCATGGCCTGAAAGAGAGAGAGAGACATAAAACCCAGAAAAATACAATATTCACATTTAATAACAGAGCCAAGGCACTTCTAATATAATTTTAAAATTTGGAATAATCGGATAAATGAACGAGGAGATCTTCATTTAGGTTTTATAGGTGCTACAGGATTAGCATGAATGATCACGAAAAAGATCATTTTACTATTAAATATATTCACACTTCACACATACTTTTTAAAATAAGATCTTGATGACCCAATAGCTTGCCTTACATATCTTACGTGATCAAACGACCGTTACATTATGTTTCTTTCAAACATTTTCACTGAAATTCCCTGGAAATCGTGAAAGGAATATCACGAGATCGCTCACACATATCTTTTTGTAGTGCAATGTGGAAAACATGAGACTATATTTGATCGGTTTTATGCCGATTCCTTTTTTATTACCAAACCTATTAACCAGGTTTAACTTAAAGTGTTAGAACTACATGTACTATAAATCTCCTATCACACTACTATAAATTTGCTATCAAACTAGCACAAAAAAAAGGTACTTAACAAACAAGTTAGAAACCAGAATCTCTAAAGTTTCAGGAGCATTGTCATTATTACTCACAGTGAATGATGCTTCCTTAGACGAGTCGACAGTCATAGACTTGCCCCCAGCCTGTCAAATGAAACAAATCAATAGCTCAAAATATCATAGTTTCAATGTGTTCATATTGAATCAAATAAATCAAGAGGGCAATAGACTTGCCTCCAGCCTGTCAAATGAAACAAATCGATATCTCAAAATCTCATATTTTCAATGTGTTCATATTCAAACATACAAGCAGAAGGGTCATAGACTTGCCCCCAGCCTGTCAAATGATACAAACCAACATATTACAATCTCATATTTTCAACGTGTTCATATTCAAACATACAAGCAGAAGGGTCATAGACTTGCCCCAGCCTGTCAAATGATACAAATCAACATATTACAATCTCATATTTTCAACGTGTTCATATTCAAACATACAAGCAGAAGGGTCATAGACTTGCCCTCCAGCCTGTTAAATGAAACAAATCCCCAACTCAAAACATCATACTTTTAATGTGTTTATATTATATCAAACAAAAATAAGGGTCATAGACCTGCACAAGGACCATAGACTCTGCTCCAGCCTTTTCAATGGGAGAACTAGTAATACAAAGTCATGTAATATACAATTAATTTCTCTTATAACACATTCACATCAAGTAACCAACCAAGTCACCCCCTGAGCATTTTAAGATAATAAAGCAATGCATAAGAAAAATACTTCTTTTGATATTCATAATAATACAAGTGCTGAATTCATAAAAGCTCTTTTTCATTTGATACAAAGCGCAAACTAAGTTGGAAAATATCTATTAGACATAACTTTGAAATTTTCATTTGATGACACTACTTACCTCGGAGACTACAGATGCATTGAAGTATGACTGGCCAAGCCTCCATAGGTTAGGTAACGTGGATAGAAGATTATCAGCAAGCTCCTCTAAGAACAATACTTGCTGAGGAGGTGAAAACTTGCCATCCACTGAAACAAGATGGAATAATAATATAATATGGACTAGCCTTGAGGGAGACACGACATTTATGGCCCTGAGTAGAATCGTATTGCCCCGAGTCGAAGACGGAGGCAATACGATTCTATCCAGGCCAATAAATGTCCGTGTCTCCGCGAATGTAATAGTTCCATATTTGTTATTATAACCGAAATCAGACATCTAGAGCGAACACGAAATCATGAAATAAGGTAACTTACCAGCATTCTTGTTTTAGACACGCAAAATCCCATAGACATTACCGAAGTGATAAAGTAAAGGGGCCTGCCTTAAATCCTGTGTTGGCATAGATGAATCTACATCTTTGTGATATACGATATATCTTTATAAATGGATCATATACCTGTCAATCCAGACTCGGATGCTGTTCAGATTGTTTGTTTTGTACGAGTCCATCGCCATCGGTTGCGGTACCTCGTCGCTAAGAACTGTGCAAGAACAAGAAGGTTTTTTGTCCACGATTTCCAGCATCAAGCGAAGGTTTCTCCGCAATATACTCCTTCACAGGCGGGCTGGAGCGTTTTGAAAGTGGGAGGGGCCGAGCCGAATAGTGGGGGGATGGGGCGGGCTGACAAGGCTAAAAATCAAATGTATGGGCATTTTTGCATTTTGTACAGTTGGTGAAAAAAGATGGGGGCTACAGCCCCCAGCCCCCCCGGCTCCGCGGCCCTGCTTCAGAATTTGGCTGCTTGTTTGTTGCCTCTTAGTATTGGCTGCATTCCTATCTTGCAAAATTCCATCGAATCATTGTCATCAAACGAAGCAAACCTCGTCTTCGACTGGGCTTGCCGATGTTTTGTTTTACAATCGATGTCAAAGTTCACAAAATTCCCAGGCCGGCCAGGCACGTCGCGAGCCGATGCACACAAACACTTCAACTACACATACCGGTCCGTCTGCGCTGAATTCATGCACAAAACCAATTGCAAAGTTGCTGCGATCGGCGAGTAATTGCCGCCCTCATTTTCGGATGTTGAGTTTATGGACCGCTGTTTTTTACACGCAAAGTCCCATAGACATTTGACCGAGGGGTGATAAAGTTAATTATGGACCGCTCTCTCTTTTGCGGGGCGATAAAGTGTAGAAATCACATTGCTCAGAGGTCTGATACAGTTAATAATACATTATATTCACTGGATTGTAGGGAGATACATGTATCTATTGACTAGACTTTCCAGGGAGATATCACATTATATTGCTTAATGCAGTCCCAATATTGCCTTGAGTCATTAGAAGGCTTTATGCAAGCTCGTCTAAGAGTGACACTTGATGAGGAGATGATAACTTGCTATTCACTGAAACAAGATGCAATACTATATTATATTCACTGGTCAGGTGAGAGATATCACATTTTAATGCCCAAACTAGTCTCATATTGCTTTGAGTCACAAGAAGGCTATTTGCAAACTCTTCTAAGATTGACATTTTCTGAGGAGATGAAAACTGGCCATCCACTGAAACAATTGAAATATATAATGGCCGTTATGACATACATGCACATATGTGACTCATCATATCAAAATCAGACACAAGTCGCCAGAAAAGAGTAAAAGATTGCAACAAAACAAACCACTTTTAAAGGTTTTCCCCTTATCATTTTTACACAATTTTTTTTAACAGAGCACACATGAAACATTGAAGATTCAGAAAATTAATAAGTATATTCCCTCAGATTAAACAAATTTTTATTATTTTGCTGATATCCTCGACACTGTGCTAAATTTTCTTGGCGACTTGTGTCTGATTTCGATGTGACGCATCACATATACATGTAGTCACTGCTTGCATCCATTGTTGTACACTATCTTTGTGCTTATCCTCATTCATTTTAACAATGGATTCCCATTTTAGGAATCCAATGAATATTTAGCAACATGCTAAATGACACATGACACAAATCAAATCAATTACAGTGCGTATTACATTAAAACACTTACAATTAAACAATACTTACCATTCGCATCAGATGTAAATTTGACTTGGATACCAGAGCCTGTAGAACACAAACATTAAAAAATATATAGTTAGATACAATATATGAAGAGTTTCATTCCAAAAGGGACTAAATCCACTTTTGGAGATTTCGAGTAAATCACTGATTTTTTATTTATCACTTTACCGTGAACCATATGACTTAATTTTGGTACACATGCTAGTACAATTGCCTTAGACCATTTTAATAACAATTTAAAAAAATCTAGCTTTAACATTTTATTTTTAATAAATTTTTGAAATTTCAATTTCTATGGATTTAGTCCCTTTTGGAATGAAACTCCCATAAATCATCTATTTTCCCAATTATTTTGCCTAATTGAAGTTTGTGGTCAGCTAAAAATGTGTTTAAATGTTATTCTGAAGGTGTATGAATAAAATCAAAGTAAAAATTATAAATTTTGAAGAATTTTTTTTTTTCGCCAAAAATTTGATTTTCAGTCGGTTCAAATATTTCATTCCAAAAGGGACTAAATCCAAGAATATTCATAAAATTCTTAAAAATTAACCAAATTTATTCAAATTTTCTTTCAAGATCTCAGATTAATATCTACAGCCTGTCAGCAAAAACCAGAATATATATCCGACGGGAACATAGTTAAAGTTAAGATATTTAGAATCCACAGACTGGATTTAGTCCCTTTTGGAATGAAACTGTTTTGGATTTAGTCCCTTTTGGAATGAAACAGAAATTTGAAACATCAAAATATTTTTTTCCAAAAAGAATTTTGGAATGCGAAGTTGGGCATTTTAATCCCTTGTACTAGGTGCATATATTTAGCGTAAAAAGTGAACTATGGTCAAATAGGGATTTAGTCCCTTTTGGAACCAAGCTCTACATATGTTGAGATATATATCTCATCAAATCTAAAATCAACAATAGAAACATCAACCCTTAAGTACTGACAAGTCTTGCATGAACACTATCAAACTTAAATGCAATGGATGGGTTTGAGAGTTCATCAAATTGATTGCAAATATTCATCTCGATTGCCATGGATGATTGATCCTACCTGAAAAGTTTCTCCGATGACCTCTGACCTTTGTAGCATGGCTTGGTGGTTCAATAACATCACAACCCTTTTGATCTGTAAATTAACAAAAGAGGAATCTATATATTAAAAGCCGAAGCCGAAGGCAATCAAACGGAGAGCTGCCACTGCCCGAAAACGGGTAGTACCCGTTCTCGCGTGGTTTGCGGGTGATGCGCAGCGAGACCCCACACAGCTTCATCGTAGCTGTAACTGCATGAACGCGTGAAAGTAACGCTTTCCTTATGTTCTTTCTGGTATGACGAGGTCGGTGCGAATGGTTTTGTCGCGTCGTTGTTTTTTTAGTTTCACACTTTTGCTCAACAAATCACTTAACAAAAGCAGTGCACACGTCACATTCAGAAGACATAAAATAGGACGTTTGGATGCAATCTCGCCATTTCGATGAGATAGTACCGCCAATTTCTGCCGACGCGATGATCGCTGTAGATCTATGGTGTCTTTAAGAGAGCAAAAGCAAGTTAATCACAGCAACAACAAAACAACCACCAAAAAAAAAAAAAAAAAAAAAAAAAAAAAAAAAGAGAGAGACAGAGAGAAAGAAAGGGCGCATAAAAAATTAAAAAAAAGATAAACATCACATGTTATAAGTGAGAGAGTATATATATATAGTGAAATAGTAAGGGGGAATGGACAGCCGGGAAATTGATAGAGAAATCAAACCACTAAATTAATATTTTAAAAATGATTATAGGCCTATAATACGTTACCGGTTACGGGGTAAATATAAACTATTATCTCATATACCTCTCAGTCTAACTTGATTCGGTCTTTTATTTTAAGTATTTTCTTGGGTTTTGTTTTTGATATATCTGTTCAGGGAAAGGCTGCACGCTCAAGATAATGTTTTGAATAAATATTTTATACCTGAGATACATTCCTGAAAAGGAATGTCTTCATTAAACCGATATAAGGTAGTAAAATATATAGTGCCAAATCCGGAAAGGAAAAGAAAAACGATAATAAAACTATGTATAGAAAGAGGTGTGAACGAGAAAAGGATTAAAAAAAAAAAAAAAGTGGTCTAATTATATTTGAATAATCGTTGATCAGCAGAGCTCGAAATGTTTTGTTTTGTTTTGTTTTGTTTTGTTTTGTTTGTTTGTTGTTTTTGTTTGTGTTTGTTTTAATATTGTATAAGAACGAACTTGAAATAAATCTCTCGGAGGGGAAGTGGAGAAAAAAAAGAGAGAAAGAGAGAGAGAGAGAGAGAAGGGGAAAAGGAATAATAACAATCTATGGTGGACGGTTTGTAAAGGTAATGAAACATTTTACATGTAATATAATAACACCGGTATTCCTCTTTTATTATAACTTATTTTTAAACCACAGCAATTAAAAAATGGAAATAGAGTCGGTTGAAGGCGTTTTTTTTTTTTTTTTTAATGTCGGAAGTAAATGTAAAATAAAAGGGCGACTTTAAAAAATATATACCGCCAACCAGAGTGAGAGAGAAAGGGGTGCAAATAAAAAATAAATATAAAATCCATGTGTATGGAGGAGGTGGAGAGGATGCGCAGAAATATATATATATATATATTAAAAACTAAAACAGTAAGATAGCCGGAAATTTAAAGAGAAACCAAATTATTAAAATTATGATATTCAAAATAATATAATTTAAAGAGAATCCAAAATATTAAAATGAATATTTCAAAATAGATATAATTTTCATAATAATGATCGAAAATCCAAATATTTCTAAATTAATATAATATTTCGTTATATGAGGGAAAATAAAAAAATAATGGAAATTGTTCTACCAGGCCCAAAAAATGAACCTCTCAGAATGTTTACCATTAACAGTCATTTAGGGCTCCAAGTACTCCATCGACCAATTCAGTCAGGCGTCATGAAATAATACAATTGGATAAATGAAGAAAAAAAAATGGGAAAAAAAACAACACACACAAACAAACATGTTAGAGGAGGTGGAGAGGAGGAACGGAGAGAGAGAGGGAGAGAGATAGAGATAAAGTAAAATATTAAGAGAGTATAGGACAGCCGGGAAATAGAAAGACTAAACCAAACACTAAAATTATGATATTCAAATTGAATATATATTACGTTATACGGAAAGCAAATAAACTAAGGGGAAATTATTGTTCTGCAATGGCCAGAACAAGCGAGGCAAAACGTAATTTGAAGCAATTAAAGAGCTTACATATCATTTACACGATTTAATTCATGCAGATACCATGCACATTGTAATATATACTATCAGTCTAACTGGATTCGTTTTTTTTTTTTTTTTTTTTTTATTTTTTTTTTTATATCATTTGGGTTGATGGGCATACTTGAAGGATAATGTTTTGATAAAGCATTCATATACTAATTATACGTTTCTGAAAGGAATGTCTCACTTAAACTGATATAAGATAACAAAATTGTATATGGGCCAATGATACGGAATGAAAAGAAAACAGAAGTGAACTATAGGTAACAAGCGCGTATTTCGGGTGAGGGGGGGGGGCTTAAGAGGGCACCAAATTTACTTAGCGGGGCGCTAAAACTGGACCTGAAGGGGACACCAAATTGATCGAAAGCAAATATAAATAATAAATAAAAATAGGGGAAAAATAATTAACACCGGCTATGTGAACCTTCTTTTCTTGGAGCTGAATGCCGTTTTTTTTTTTTTTTTTTTTTTTTTTTACAAATGAGGAAAATTATAGGGAAGATAGAGGAAGAAAGGGAAGGTAATAGACTATATGGTGGAACTGTTGACATGGTATCGAAATATGTTTATTATTATGATAACATAAATTCCTTATTTATTTATATATTTTCAACAACAAAAAAATGGCGTGGTGTGGGAAAATCGTGTTTTTGTTTGTTTGTTAATTTGTTTTTTTGTTTTTTTTTTAACGTCAGAATCAAATTTACATAATGTAACAAACCATATAAAATAGAATTATGTGCCTCCCCTCTGTGCTGCTACGGGCACTGCTGCTAGTCAGTATACATTACGTTACCAATCTAAAATCTATCAAAAATTATTTCTCATCTTCTATAATATTACTATTGTGTAAATATTGAATGATAGTATCCAAACAAAAAAAAACAGTCTTATCCATTATTTTCCAATTATGACTTATTTCTTAGAAACATCCCTTGATTAAAAATATCTTTATGAGATTACAGAAATTGCAAAATGTGAAATCAAACACCAGAATTCGTCCAATTAGATTCAAAGCATGTTCATCCAAAATATATCCACAGAAGTAGATTTCACCAGACATCCCTGTTGAGATGATCTTGCATGTAACAGTTTCTGCCAATTTCTGCTGCCAAAGAATTATGTTCAGAAGTACCAAATCAATGCTCGTTAAGTTTTTACCCTCACCTTTTACCTTAGGTTACCTTGACTTTATATCCATTTCGGTTTCCGTTTATTCTTGCATTTATTCTTGCGTTTATTCTTGACTCTGATGAGTGCTAAAGCTGATGTGATGTTGTTGCCTCATGCTATTCTTGCATAATGGTTTTGAGAAATGCTTACCTATTTGAATATGTTGATCCCTGCACCCTGTCAATATATCCTGGATCCACTTATGTTCATTGACGATGCATTCCCAGGCAGGGTCTCCCGGTCCACCTAGCTCTACCAGATACCTGAAAATAGATAACAATCATACATCAGAGCTTCTTGTTTTACCAGATACCAAGAGACATAAGCACTTATAAAATAGACAATAGACGAATCACCAATAGACTTTACTGTACATGTATCTACTTGTACAAAAGGTGCTACCAGTATATAAATGTTCCTTATTATGAAGCAGGTGTACTAGAGGTTTGTCATGTCCTCATGTGAAATATTATTTCTTGAAGAGGATATGATGTTATCCCATAACAATAACAAGGGGATAGTTTGACCCTGAATTAGATTGAAAACGTCTTAATACGGTCCCAAGATCCCATAAGGTGGCCCATATCTTCCACATTGAATGTGCTTCCCATTTTCGCAACCTGTAAAATCTCCCAGGCTTATGGATGACCCCTGTCACATATCCCTTAGTTAAAATTCAGCAATGTATAAATATAGAAGAAGTCAACAATGATGTAAATAAAGACAAGAAATTTATTCATTTGTCTCCAACGGTTGAAACACACGCAATGGGATAGTTTGAACCTTTATCGCTACGGGCACTCCGGTGGTCTAGTGGTTATGACGGTGGCCTAGCAATCCACAGGTCGTGGGTTTGAATCCCGCCCGGGCAGCTTAAGATTTTTGTCATAGCTTGCAGTTGCGTGTGTTTCAACCGTTAGAGACAAGTGAATAAATTTCTTGTCTTTATAAATTCCCAACTGCGTAAATCCATTTACGTTTGAAATGACGTAAATAGTTTAAATGATGCACTAAAGATGGTGAGTAGTGTGAATAACTGAATTTAGCAAAAGGCAAGCTAATATCTGCTGATTCCATAGGGAATAAACAGCAGCACAAAATAATTATTTCAGCCAAAATCAGATTTTATAAAAATTATTACAGACATAAAATAATGTATACCTAATAAGTCTCTTCTGTTCATCCAGTGGTGTAGGTAGTTCCATGAGCTTCTCATGTAGCTGGACCTGGAGTTCACGTATTCTGTTCTCAACTTCTTCATACACTGTACAAACAGACAAAGAGGATTTGAAAGAAGTTTTGTGAAAGGGTTTGTTAAATGATTATGTGGACAGGTACATTGACAAAAGAAAAATATAATTAGCGAACCATTTGTGAATGTTTTGCCATCGCTTGCAACTGTTTACAAAAATGAAATAGCAGTGATATGCATAGATATTTTGAATATGTTCAACAATTTGCAAAAAAAATTTGGACGAGAATGTGAAAAATATTTGCAGGTATTTGCTGTAGCATGACAAAGTAAAACCCTGTTGTATAAAACCATTTGTTAAAAGAGTTGGCGTAAAAATTTGCAAACGTTTGGAGTTCAGTGAGACAGCCCCTTTAAAATCGCACGTAATATGCTCCTAGAAAATATAAAATTAACCACATTTAGACTACAAAAAACAGCAATGTACTTTGTTTACTAAATTTCATAATTTTTTTAACTTTTTAATACAAAAGGCATGACATTTTGAAGCTTGTAAATTATATCGCTCAAATTAGACTCGTAGTCGCATGAATATGTGTTCCACTAGAAAAAAAAAAAAAAAACATTCTGTTTGGTCTGAATAGCAGAAAAGTCTAATTTTACTGACAAGGCATCTTCACGCCCCCCAAAAAAAAAAAAAATAAATAAATAAAAAAAAAATGGGTGAATTGGCAACAATACAAAGAAAGATGTATGAAAATATAGCGAAGTTAAAGAATAAGATACCAACCTTTCATGAAAGTGGAAACTTGTGTGTTGGAGAAAAGTTGTCGAGCTCTCTCATAATCATTGATGACAACTTCATAATCTCCCTACATTCAAAACAAAAACAATTCACGAGTCGAAATCTTCTAAATTCAATTAAAGAAAAATTCAAATTAGAAAGACAGAACAGTTGCTGGAAATGAAATGTTCATGTAAACTGATCATTCTTACAGACTGCAAGTAAAGCAAGCATGGGTCAAAAAAATGATAAAGAAGATTGAAAGCCTGAAAATTGTAAGCAACTTGACCTCTCCGAATTCTTATTCAGCCTTGTCTGCAATTTACCCAATATCTATGTAGAGCATTTCCAAACAGTGATAATAATAATAATAATAATAATAATGTGATTTGTATTGCGCACGTATCCACTCTGTAGAGTGCTCAAGGCGCATTATCAAATTATTATTACCCGGCTTAGCTAGGCTACCCCGAAAGGCGCTCACAGCATTCAAGGAATTTCTTCCTACCGGTACCCATTCACCTCACTTGGGTCAAGTACGGCAAATTTGCAGGTTGACACCTTGCCGAAGGATGCTAGTGGTATGGACGGGATTCGAACCGCGTACCTTGTGATCGTAAGTCCGCCGACTTATCCACTCGACCACACCACTCCCACGTATGACGAGTACTGATTACAAGTTTTTTCCCAATTTTGTTCTTCTTTTTATGTAAAGTCTGCTGAGAGCCCCCCCCCCCAAAAAAGAAAATTTACACTAAAATTTGCGTTCAAATTATGACCATTGATATTGTTCCTGCTCTTAGCAGGTCATATTAGGTCAACAATAAATTCCTTTTAATACAAGGGTGTGAGCGACCACAAAGAAAAAGAGCTGAAAAAAGGTTTTAAAAAAAAGAGATGTAAAAAGCTGAAATTGGATGAGGTCTGATACTTTTGTACAGAGCCCTGCATTTGATTAATTTCAGTGAATAATTCTTACCTTTTTGATGTTCCGCTCAATAGTGATTGGTAGATGAAAGAGAAACTTGAACCGGTTGAGAACATTGAGAGCATTCCTTGTAGAATCTGCTCTGTCTTTCCGATGCAGCACGCTCTGGAAAATCTTCTGAGCATTCTCGTTGCCCTCTAAGATGGGCAAAGACAGTGCAAAAATTTAGTATTCCTAGGCATATTACATGTAAAAGCATGGTCTAAACTTTGCAACAAAGGCAATTTCTGAGGATGTACAAACCTCTTGATGAAATTGATCTGCTGTATACATGATTTTTATTCACAAACTTCACATCCATATAAGGCTATATATTATGATGATGATCAACACTTGTTAAGCGAAATCTATATGCAAAAACATTCAAAGGCCCTTATATGAGAGCATCACATAAATTGTTGGTTTGCCCAACTATTCCAATATTGCAAAAATATCTGTGCTTTAAAATTTACTATACTTCCTGACCACTAAATGCATATCTGAAACATTGATGAAACAGAAAAAGGAAACATTATCATGGTCTGCAAATGGTCTAAGGCTCACCTAAACAGATGAGATTGTGGGCCTGGAATGTTCTTCTTATTCAGGGAAATTAATAATTGAGGAGGGGAAGAAGTTAGCCCATGATAACATGGAGCAGTGTAACTCTTCAACAATAGCTCACTTGTGAATTTTCCTAAGCTAATATCAAAATCCAAGGTGGATACAAGAAAAAGCCATTTCATAGTTTCAATTTGCACATTTTAGCAGATGACGATCAAATAACACTGAGAATCAGATTTTTTAACAATATGAACTGTCTAGATCATTGATAGATAACCCATTATACATTATCTTAGAACGCAGTGGTGATGGTATTCATTGGCCCGTATTAACAAAGGTGGCCTAAAGTTAAGCCTAGCTTAAATCTGTGGTTTAAATATGGCCAGCGGAATGGGACACAATACGTTTATGTTTCATGATCCTTAAATGTTTACAAAATTCTGGAATCGTATTTTAATTGCAATGGAAACTTTTGTACTTTTCATTCCCAAGCAATTTCTAATAGTTTCACTACCAAAAATTATGATAAATCGAACATCTCCTTTTCAGGATTGAGTCCCTTTTAGCAAGCCATAGTTAAACCACAGATTTAAGCTTGGCTTAAAGTTAGGCGGCTTTTGAGAATATGGGCCTTTCAAGCCCCTTGATATGCTAAGAGTAGTCTGTGCCAATAAACCAAACTTTTACACATTTTGTTGTATTTCCTCCATGTTCTAAATATAGCCCAAACTTACTGAGTAGTAGCTCTTCAATCTTCTGAAGTGTAACAGCGTTGTCTTGGTTACCGTCTCCCTCTCCATTCAGTTCCATTTCATCCTCTTCTTTTCCTTCCTCTCCAGGTACTTCAATAGATTCCTCTCCAGGGTTTGGTTTCATTCGTTCTCCTATCATCTCATGTCTGCACAGGTCTCCATGAATAGCTGTTTCAAAGTTGAATACAAGTTTGAATTTGATATTAAAGCAGAGTGCATTGGCTTGTACAAAAATCTTAGCCAAAATGCGCATTCCGTAAACCAAAATTGGTTAAGAATTTTTTCTTACCTTATGACTTTTGGCTTAGCAGATTTTAACAGTTTAACCTGTTGGAGACAAGCTGATTTGGCTATAACACACATTTCCCATAGACCTCAGCCCGAATATATTCGGGCTCAGTCCCCAACGGAATAAGCATAAATTCTTAGATTTTGGCTAAGCCAAAAGTCTTAAATGGAGATGCCCCTTCAAATGAGCACATAAAAAAATGAGAATTTTATCTTAACTTTAAGCCTACTACAGAGTGGCTTAACTTATGTGCTGATTGAACAGCAAGCTCACTTGAAACCACAAACTAAACATGACAACATTAATCAAATTATTTTGAAATAATCAGATATATCTTAGACATAATCTGCAATGTGACACATCTTAAACTTTTAGACAGTTTAAATCTATTTGTGAGATATAAACTAAATAGTAACGATACCCATAAATTGTTACAAATTCATTTCAAAACGGAAAAAGACACTTTTATCAGCGTATTTTATACAGATCGCGTAGGGCATAAGGCCCTTTGTTGCGCGCAACTATTTTTGTCATGCGCAACTATTTTTGTCATTTTGCTTCTGCGCGACCATTGTGACGTCACAAAAAGTTAAGACTTTTGCTTATTTTTTTTTTCTGAACGCAGAAAAGAGCCCAACGTGTATGGAATACGGCTAAGGTATTTTTCTTATCTTAGACAAAATCTTAGAAAAAATACTTAGACTTCAGACAAATGCCTAAGTCAAATGCTTAAGTCGTTTATGGAATATGGGCCCAGAACTTTTACAAGATGAGTTCTCTTACTTGCTAGAATGTCCTGGCAATTCATAAAGGTACCCAGATTAGATTTGATGAATGTCTGAGGTCCTTCTGTCTTCAAACCAGATGACTGCCTTTTCAGATGTTCAAGACCTTTCTTTAAATCTACAAAGCTGCATAGAAAACAAGAGGTTTTTGGTCGTTTTCAGGTCAGAAGCAAAGTAGAACAAAATTGACTGGTTCCAGATTATGTTGATTTTGATAAATAATACAAAAAAATAAATAATAAAAAAACAACAACAACAACGATGACTAAAGCAACATCAATAAGAAGAACCATCATCATCATCATCACAACAACAACTATCATCATCATCATCATCACAACAACAACTATCATCATCATCATCACAACAACAACTATCATCATCATCATCATCACAACAACAACTATCATCATCATCATCATCATCACAACAACAACTATCATCATCATCATCATCACAACAACAACTATCATCATCATCATCATCAAACAATATCATGCATCAAATCATCATCACAACAACACTATCATCATCATCATCATCACAATCAAACTATCATCACAGTCATCATCAACAACAACAACTATCATCACATCATCATCAAACCACTATCTCATCATCATCAAATCACAACAACAACTAATCATCATCAATCATCATCACAACACTATCATCATCATCCATTCATCACAACAACAACTATCATCATCATCATCATCACAACAACTATCATCATCATCATCATCACAACAACAACTATCATCATCATAATCATCACAACAACTATCATCATCATCATCATCACAACAACTATCATCATCATCATCATCATCACAACAACAACTATCATCATCATCATCACAACAACAACTATCATCATCATTATCATCATCATCATCATCATTATCATCATGTATCTTTTTTAATACATTTTATGCTTCATTGAAATATTATGTACAATGTACATGTATGTCATTTGATTTATGTTGTTGGACATGGAAATAAACAAAATGAAAGGAAATGAAATCATCATCATTATTAACATCATCATCATAATACTTTTTAATTTACCCCCCAAGTGCCTTGCTATAAGGCAGCTATAGGTACAATTTTTTTGTAAGTCTTTATGAAAGTGTTAAATGCAGAGAAGCACAAGAAAAGTTTAAGGATACTAAGACAAATAACAAAAGAAAGTAATCTTTATTTAACCCTTTAGCACCTAGAGACTGCGTGAAAAGGGTCAGTTTACTCACTAGCGGAAAGGGTTAGCTCTTAAAACATATTTTCTTGTGCAGAATCGGACAGCACACATCCAATGTGTAATCCACAAGAAGAATGGGCATGTTTCATCACATATTTTTTTATACAACCTTGACTAAAGTGTGCTTAAGACAGAGGGGGGGGGGGGGGGGGGGGGGTTTGGGGCGGTTTAATGAGTAAGCTGAGGGGTGGTTTTGGGCGGTTTAGGTGCTAAAGGGTTAATGAAATATGAAACCTACCTGGTACTATTATGACTCTCAATGAGATAGAGAGCTGGTTCAAAATTCCTGTGGGCTAAGTTGCTACTACCTGTATCATGACAAAAATAAAAATAAAAGCAATAATTTTTGGGAAAGAAACCATGTGCACCTGTGTCTCTAATGGCCTGTGCCCTCGATGCAATATAGAAAATGGATGGAATTATTGACATAACAATATAACAAAAAGCATATTATTAAAATCTATCTGTTGACTTTGAACTTGACTTACTAACCCCTAAATATTAATGCATCTTCTTCTTCTTCTTTTTCCTTTAGTGCTGTTGGAGATCAGCAACAGATGTTGCGTAGATTTCTGTACGTTTCTATCTTAAGGGGTTAATTTGTGGAGATTGTTGGTAAAAGGTTGAGCCGGGTTGTGTGAAGCTTAAACTAAATATTTAGGATGAGGGTGATTAGGGAGTTTTTGTTTTCTTGCGTGAGTTCAATGGTCAACTCAAGAAATTCTTATGTTGTCTTCATGACATCCCTTTAAAACATATACAAGGAAATATCTATAACTGAGTAAATTAAAAAGAGAAAAACAAATTATGGGTTATTACTAAAATGGAAATTTTCTATTTCTTTTTCAAGAAAAGCAGCGAAACACAAACAAACTTACCTTTAGGAAACATTTGGTGTGCTTCTTCATCGGATAGTTGCCTAAATGAAATAACAGGAAAATAACGATTGAATTGACATCAAATATATATAATATATATGCATTAGTAAGCATGCAATTGAATGCACCCAATACATGCATAAAAAAGCATGCTCGTATATTCGCAGGTTTTTAAATTCGCGACTGCCGATCTTCACGTGAAATCTGCGAAAATTAATGTACCGCAAATATTTCCATGATTACAGTACTGCCCCCTACAATTAACATCCAGCTATGTCTTCATTCTTTACCACAATAGTGTAATTACAGGATTATTTGATGATAATAAGTCAGAAGAATATGAGTGGTGTTTATTTACGGAGTGTGTTCCATGAGAAGACCAAGAGGGTCTTCTCTGCCTGACTGTAGGGGTGATGAAGGTCTACTGATGCTGTTCAGTCGCCTCTCAAACAATGAGGATTCATCTACCCAGATCGCTGAGTCTTGCAATGGATCTAGAGAAATAATAAATGTCAAATTGTAAATTCATCAAAATCAATGAGGAATGGGTACTTATTAGATGTAACAAGATGACTGAATCTTGCAATAGATGGCGGGTATAATCCAAACAAATAATTAGTGTCATATTTCATTAGGATGCAAAAAAAAATCATGAGTTTATTACGCTGACGAGCATTGGCACAACCATTAAACTTACAAATTCTATACAATATTCTTTTTAGGAAAATCTGAAAAATATAGAATATCACAAGAGCAAAAGAGTCTGACTGTGAGATAAACCTTGAACTTAACACAAACCAGGTGAAAACCTTTTTATGAAGTATGAAGAGAGAAAGAAGCCATTTCACTGCCTTATGAGGGGAAATGAAATCAAATAATTTTTGCTAGTGTAGGACTGATAATTGTACATTTAGGTTTATTTAGTTGACCTTATTTCTATTCAGCTTTGGTATTTAGTTCAGCTTTGTTTAGCCTCATTTCCTATTTGACTTTCACCTTTCTTCTCTATCATTCCTTTCCTATTCAGATGTCTTCATTCATTACATTCCACATCTAATTCTTTTGTTCAACATTCTTATTACATAATCATCCCATCATCTTCATCTTATCTCTTATTGGTTATTGCTATGAATTGGCTTGTTACAATTTAGTTGGGTTAGTCTATTATCTTTAAGTTCATTGGTTGTCTTGGAGTTAATTCAAATATTGTTATGTTTCCTGAGTTACTATTTTGATGTGAGGCCAGGCATGTGCAGGCCATGTTATAAAAGAGCAGTGTGATATTAAATAAAGACAGTCAAGATTATAGATCCAGATCAGAGATTACTCTTCAGTTTCCTTCATTTAGTTTCGTGTCTTCTCTACATATATTTCCGTTCGTATAACCACGCTACACTAGTTTCATGATGTTAGTGGCAAAGTTCATGATGTTAACGCTTTTCTGACTTACTTGGCAAGAACTGGAGTCCTCTAAACTTGACGGTTGAAGTTCCAATTCCGCCAGATTTAGTTGCGACTATGACATCCCCTGGGCCTTTACAGTTGGTTGTTCTACAGATGATCTTACTTGGTGAGATCCACTCTGCTAGGAGTGTAACATTCACTCCACAAACCAATACACCTAAACATAACAAAAACATGTATCTATTAGCTTCATTTATATTACAGTGATCCCAAAAGGGTAATGGGCAAGCCCAAGCTATTTTGCAACTGTGTTCCGTGTGTTTCCGAAGAATAATTTACCATGAATCAACTACTAAATGATTTATCTTGATTGTTTTTCATTTTTCCATGTTTTGGGTCAATGTTCGGAAGCTTACCCCAAAACATGAAAAACAATTGATATGAATTACTTCACAATAAGTTTATGGTAAATTACATGTCGGTATCTCACGGCACAAAGTTGCAAAATAGCTTGGATTTGCTCTTAAGTACTGTTACTGTACAAAGTTACTGTTCTCATTTTCTTACCATTAAATTGATATTTTCTTTTACTTCATAATTAAGATGTCTGAACATATCTACAATTCTATCAAATATTCATATTCTTCCAGTAGACTACAAGTACCCGGTACGTGTAGATTAAACCTGAGTGTATTTTCTCATTGTTTTTCAAGTGCTGGGTGTTGGAGTATCAATATTAGATTTAAAAGAGCTACCTAAACTATGTGCACTAAAAAACAACGACATCCAGCACCTGTCCTTCTTGAAGATTTTTGATGAGGTGCAATGCACAAGTCCCTGTAATGTAAAGTGCAAAAATGACGGTTTGTATAACTGTCTTTTTAATGTGTTGTGTTTTTTTTTTATTTTTTAGGTTGAATTTATAAGTAGTTTTCAGATGCTTATAATGATTCGATCAGAAGCAGGTAGGTCTACATAGTCAATTGTTCATCAGCTATCTCATATCAACATTCCTTGTCTTGATTAAACGTCCAACAAGTCCTTTCATGAAACGCACCCCCCCCCCCAAGAATATTTTTGTTCCATGTACACGTATTTGTTACCCAACAGAAGGCAGTTATACTCACTAAAGACATCTTTGTCGTTAAAGCCTAGGTTCTCTCCTCTGATTGTGAGCTTGGTCCCCGGTGGGCCCTCTTTCGGGGAAAGACCGGTCACTTTCGGTGGGTCACGGAACTTCCTTGACTGCATGGCTGTCGCGTTGTCTGATGGAAATACAACCAAATTGTAATTTTAATCTGAAGTCTAGATCTATCAAGTATCATCCAGACAGATCTATAGATCTAGATCTACATGTGTCATGAACAGATGAACCAAAAATAAGACAACTTTCAACTTTCAATGATAAGGCCATACATGCCAAGTCTCACGCATCTTGCGTGAGAATCACGCATTTAGGGTCTGTCTCACGATCTCACGCAGAACACCCCATTTCTCACGCAAAATGAGAAAAAGTAGCATTATCTCAGAACCCTAACTATCGGCAGTTTTGTCGCGCATCAATGGCAAGTGCGATGTTTTCAAGCAGGTGATCGTTATACGCAAGACAGCTTACTACGTGAAATGTGTGTAGCGTGCGCACGCACCTCTTTTGTGTACAAATTACTACTGCGTGCGTGCGCACCACTTTCAAACACGATGTGAATGATCTCACGCAAATTTTTTTTTTGAACTTGGCATGTCTGTAAAGGCAGATGGTGTATGGCATATAACAAAGGCCAAACGCAAAGCCATGCATTATTGCATGCATCGCCATCGCGGCTTGCCTTAAAGTTAAACATCTAACGTTAGATCTGACGTTAAAAACAAAAAAGTTTTTGGGGAACAGATTATTTTTTTCACTTACATAGCCAGATAGCAGAATAGAATTATCTAAATGAATACAATTTCATTGTCATTGGAACAGTATGAGGACAAGTTAAGTAAGTTTCAATAAAATTTTATTTTCTGCAATTTAGTTCAGCAACAACACAGCCATGACAGCTTGTACCTAGGTCCTAGTTGGCGGATATCTGCTGGGCTAGCGTAGGCGGCTAACGTGTCCAACGTTCCGTAATGTTTGATTCCGGTGCAGCAACGCCGGTGCAGTGAAAAAAAAAAACAGCAATAGGCCTATAAATGCTTTCTTTTTTTCAGAAAATAAACATTAAATACTCTTAAGTTAAGAAGGCCCAAACTACATCTTTATTTAAAAATGAGTGATATTACGAAAACTATCAGTAATTTAATTCATTTTACCTTCTTTTTTTTCTGTCTCTGACTGACCCGAGCCCGAATATCCCGGAAGTAAATAAACAAGAGCGCAAAGCTAGCTACTAGCGCTAAGCTAGCTAGCTAGATTAGGATTCGGGGGGGGGGGGGGGGGGTCAGATCAGAGGATAAATTCCAAACGTGTTGGGATGGTGGGGGTCTGGGGATGGCCATACAAATCGAATTTTATGGGGGTGGCGGTCTACATGGTCAGTGTTCCATTCTCCACGAATGCCACCCGCGGAAAAACAGGTGGGCGTGGCAAGTGCTCCCGCCCCCACCCTGCCCCACCCAGGTGGTCAACCATACACGCATGTCTGTTCCCGATTTCTCGGGAACATACAGGTATTATTCGGGGGAAACAATAATTGCATTACAGAGTTAATACTTCACGGGTGAGCAAAAAGTCCATCAACTTTGATCATTTCATCAAACGCTGGCCGAAACGATAAGGATGACGGGGGGGGGGGGTACATACATACATACATATTGGTATTTCTATAGCGCTTTTTCATTTGAGAAATGCCCAAAGCGCTTCACAATTCATATAAATAAAAAATATAAATTTAAAAAAAAAACATTTCTGATCTCCAATTAAAGTGCTTACAGTTTAAAGACAAAATAGGTTTTCAGTTTCTTCTTAAACATTGAAACTGAGTTACATGTGCGAAGTTCAATGGGGAGACTATTCCAAATAGTTGGACCAGAGAAACTTATAGATTGCTGACCTTTATTTGAGTTCATTTTAGGCCGGTTTGCAATAGAAGAGGGTCGGTTCTTGATCGTAGTGAATAAGTAATAGATTGCTGGACAGGAGAAAACAAGCTATAGAGATGTATTGAGGAGTCAGGTTATTTAATGACATGAAAACAAACAATGCAATTTTATATGGGATTCTTTTTTGTATGTACGGGCAACCAGTGGAGTTCTCTAAGTAGAGGAGAAACGTGATCACATTTCCTAGATTTTGTAATAATACGAGCTGCACGATTCTGAATGCGTTGAAGTCTCTGAACATCTGAAAGATTAATATTATTTAAAAGTGAATTAGCATTATCAAGTCTGCTCAAAACCAGAGAACGAACAGCATGATGACATGCCTCAGCCGTTAACATCTTTCTATACCCTAGAAATATTATACAGGTGAATATTGAGTATTTTGCAAAGTGAAGTAACATGTTGAGACATGGACAGAGAAGAGTCAAGTTCAACACCTAGAGTTTTAACAGATTCAGTGGGTTTTACGATGACATCACCGATTGACAAATCAATATCATTGGGTATATAGATAATGTCTTAGTCTAGGAGATAGACTTTAATATTCAATTCAATATGGGTATAGGGTTAATTCAGTCTGTCAATCCGGTCAGTCATCCTTCAAGAATCCTCCTTTTTTAACTGACCCCTTGGATCCGCGCCGAAGTTAAATAGCCTTTTCCCCCCGAAATGATATTGAATAAGGGGTAGTTTTCAAATCACATCGGCACTCTTCCTTCATTTGGGGGGTAATTTTTTTTAACTTTCCCTCCACGAGTTATAATAGGGGGATTGGTTTCCCGTTCAAAAACCCGGTGAACATGGTGAAAGGGGGGTAATTTCGGGCTTCGATCCCTTCCCAAAGGGAAAGGGGTTATATATAGGCCTATCTGAGAATCTTGAACAAGTAGGCCTATATACATGACCGTGTATGGTTGACTGCCTGAGTGGGGGACCGGGGGCGCGATCTGATAGACCTCTGCATTTGGTTGTCTAAAAGTTTAACAACGTTGTTTAAAATTTTAAACAGAGGTTGTTATAGAGTGACCGACATAAACAATACTTT
This sequence comes from Paracentrotus lividus, assembly GCA_940671915.1. NCBI lineage: Eukaryota > Metazoa > Echinodermata > Echinoidea > Camarodonta > Echinidae > Paracentrotus > Paracentrotus lividus. Next base: position 8,644,022 of record CALNVZ010003014.1, on the reverse strand, counting down.
TAGTTTTTGATTTTTGATTTTGATTTTGATTTTTTTTTACACAGCGTTTTTACAGTATATGGAGGGGGGGGGGGTAGTGGGTCGACGGTCGACATTCATAATACTAAGTTGTTGTTTGAATTGGCACCCTCTTTTTTTTACGTCAGCTGGCCGAGCGATAAGGGGGGGGTATAGGTGTTAAAAATTTGTTCTGCCTTCGCAGTCAGGAAGATCAAATATCAGCCATAGGGTATAGTTTAAGTCGTTTATCGGTATATCGATTATTTTTTCTTTTTTTTTTTTTGAGGGGGGCCGGTTTGGGATTTTTGATCAATTTGGCGCTTACTTTAAGGTCGGGTTGGCTCTTATTAAGGTCGGGTTGGCGCCTAGGCTAAATTTGGAGCCCGGTCTATAAGTTAATTGGCGCCCCTAATTGAGCGTCTACCCGGGGGTTTCGCATATTCAGGGATATAATAGGGAGTCGAGGCACTCGATATCAATTAAGCAGCCACGGGGGGGGAAGACTAGACAGGAACCTTAATAGATAAACGAAACTTTGGAGAATAAAAGAAATAAAAACTTCAAAATTGAAAAAGTTCAAAAGCTCTAAATGGTCTATTGTGTTATATTTAAAAGACGGACCCCTCTTTTCCATGCTTCGCATCATTTCAAGAGACGTTTCCTTTTCTTATTAATTTGAGTGATACAGGAGAAAATATTATTTTTAATCCCACCTTTAGGGTAAACGCAAAGAAAATTAAAAAAAATAAAAAAATAAAAACATAAACCCATAATAGTTACTATTTCCCCAAAAAAACTATTATATAATTAAGTTGTAAAAACTTCTATCAGTATTATTATTTTTATTATTATTGTTGTTGAAACCTTTTATTGTAATTGTTGATACGATGCTTTTGATGACTTGTACATTGATTTGTTTTGATTGAATAAAACACTTAAATATAAAAAAAAAGTTGTAAAAACTATCAATACTGGCTATGGTCAATTTTTTTTCCCATTGTGATCTATGTTTGGCTGAGATTCTAATATATATTTTTAGGGAAGATGGAAATTTCCATGCTGTATAAATGAATAAAAATGAATTTTGAACCACAATCGAAATAAATTTTGACCCTTCCCTTTGACAATAAATTAAAGTCTGCGACCATAAAATTAGATTTAAGAACGAAAACAAACCTATCTATACTTTAAAAACTGAAGTCTTGTTTTTAGCACTTCAGAGGCTGAAATCAGCACTTTTTAAGAGCTAATTGTATAGTGACTGCACTCAAAGTGCTGTTTTAGCACGTTCATGCACGTGAGCTGAAATTTCAGCAAAAATAGGCAAAAATGGCGTGACATCGTTAGGATTCGAACCTGGGTCCCCTGGATGAGAAGCGCTAACGAGCACGTTAGACCAAGTTCACATCTCACGATTGCTAGCAGATCATATTGTATCACGATGAACTTTCTTCAAAGTTGCCATAATTATCTACTATGCTTTCATACAAGTTAGGGAGATCTCCTTTGGTCTATTGGTAACGTCAGCGGTACTCTTCCATACGAGAACCCGGTTTGAATCCCATACCGACAATGAACATTTTTTTTGGATAAATTAGCACTTTGGTAAGTGCTTTTATTTATGGGTACCGACATTGAACATTTTTTAGTTGATAAGTTAACACTTGGGCAAGTGCTAAAATAGCACTTCAAGTGCAGTAATACGAGCACCCATAAATCAGCACTTCAGTTTTTAGAGTGTACAGGACAGATTGAGGGGGCCTAGGTAAGCCGGGTAGCGAAAAGGGGCCCCAAAATGAGAAAATGGCAAAAATGGGCCTAGAGGGAGTTGACAAACTTTTATTTATTTTTCATTCCCCGGGAATGGTTGGGGGGAACTTCCAAAATATAGCCTGGGTCCCGAAACTAAGCGGGGACAAACGATTTTAAGCAAGGGCAGTGATTTCATGTCACGACTGGGAGGGGCCGGGGGGGGGGGGGGACGGAAACTCGGGAATGGGAATTTATAATACACTCAAGCGGAATAAAGCGTCCCAAAGATACATATATTTGTATCCAAAATTCGAAATATGACCTACTTCGCACATTATGCAGAAACTCATGAAAATTTAAAGAATAAAGCGTCGGAACAAATAATTCCATGAATAGATCTCGGGATAGATCTACATGTGCTCTGTTTGCGAGCGCGAAGCGCGAGCTGAAAATTTTACCTGGCTTCACTAGCTTCACTATATAGCTTATCACGAAATAAAATATGTTAAGCTTTAAAAATCGAGGGGGGGGGGGGACACGTCGTCTCCCGGGATCGCCGCCAATGATTTCAAGAAATTAAAGCAATATCAAAAAAATGTTGGAGCACCCAAAAATATCCAATTTTTCTGACCAACAGTGTATTTCACTTTAACTTTTGATTGTATATTATCAATCTAATGTTATCTTCCATTATATTTTTATTTTTCTGAATGGAAGCGCATAGGCCTATTTATGCGCGATATATAGTGGTCTGTTCCCATTTGTAATTTTGTTACATGATTTAGTATGCCAACTTGTCAATCGTTGTATCAATAGGGAAATATTTTCTCAGGATTTAAATCGACTTAAATTTTACAGACTCTCCATTGCGTTAGCTATAATTATTTTGTTTATAAGAACCAACATAATTGGTGATATATCTGATTATTTATATTCAATATCGGTCTCTCTTCTCAGCTCCCCTCATCTCTCCCAATAGTTTTATTTCATGTGTTTTATGTTTAATATAATATGTAAATATATAATCAGGAAAGGTGTCCCTGTCTAATCCTGGCTCAACAACTTTTCCATGTTTTAGATGTTATTTATATATTTATATTAATCTTCATGATATTACTTTTGGTGAATCAAAATCATGATATTACTGTGTTTCAATTTATGGAAAAGAAAAATAAACAATATCTTGAATCTTGAAGCCTGCCTGCTCGCCAAGCATAGCTAGCTGCTCACCCTCCAGTAAATATTGCTTGCAAAATAAAAGCCCTCTTTTGCTGATATGATGCGTATATCCCAATCTATTTTGTCAACAATGACGTGATTGGACAATTTATGACGTTTTCAGGAGAATTCACCAATGGCAAGCTCTGGTAAAGAGTGTGGTCACTCAATCATAGACCTTATTTATTATGATAAGAGGCGAGCTAAAGTACCGGTACACATAACAACTGCTGATCTTGAATATGTCTAGAAACTGAGCTTTATCACAACAGGAGATCTTCGGTATACTTCACAGCAATGGTAAATTTGACAGTAGTGTGTCTTCTGTGCTTTTGAAGATTAAAACCGCAGATCTACCGGTATATTATTGAGAATCAGCTCAGCTCCGACGACCTTAACCGGTATGCAGCGGGCGCCGATGCTGCGGCGAGTTTGTGTAGTGTAGAGACCGGGTCGCCCATTTACGTGTTGTTCAACCGGGAAGACAGCTGATCAGACGTGCAGACTACGAGCGAGCGAGGTGAGGAGGCGAGGGCTGTGACGAGTGGAGTCCAAACACTGTTTATTTTGAAGGAGGAAAGTGAACACAAAGCATGACTTGAGGAAAAGATAGGCAGGATCCTATCTAAAAGTTTTTCATCTTCTTCCCGCACCATGAGTGGGGCATTTTTTAAACACAATCATGACGCGAAAATCGTCGGTCTCTACGACTTGGAGGAGACGCTGGGACGGGGCCACTTCGCGATCGTCAAGCTGGCTCGCCATATCTTTACGGGTGAAAAGGTAGCAGTCAAAGTGATTGATAAATTGAAACTCGATGCCGTATCAAAGGCCCATCTATTTCAAGAAGTGCAATGTATGAAGCTCGTTCAACATCCCAATGTTGTACGGCTGTATGAGGTGATTGACACACAGACAAAATTATATCTTATTCTAGAATTAGGAGATGGCGGGGACATGTACGATTACATCATGCAACATGAAAACGGTCTTGACGAGGATCTAGCTAGGATTTACTTTCGACAGATTGTGGAGGCCATCTCATTCTGCCACAAACGGCGTGTTGTTCATCGAGATCTGAAGCCAGAAAATGTGATCTTTTTCAAGAAACAAGGAGTTGTTAAGTTGACGGACTTTGGATTCAGTAATCGTTTCATGCCAGGAGAGAAGTTGGAAACATCTTGTGGAAGTCTAGCATATTCTGCTCCAGAGATCCTTCTTGGAGATTCATATGATGCTCCTGCAGTTGGTAAGAATGGCCTTGGCTTGAGTTGAGTGGGATACAAGGATAGAATTATCACACAGGTTGTGACTGACATCATATTCATTGAATGAGCATGATGAGTTGGTGCAAAATTATGCTTGATCAGAGCCTGTGTGATATCTTTGTTCCCCTATCGCAGATTTGTTACATTTAATGATTTATAAAGAAGAGGAAGATTATATTGAATAATGTGTGTTTTGGGGTAAATAAAAAACCCAAAACAAAACAAACAAAAATTAATTACAAAATCTTTTTAAATGCCATGTTCTTTGCCATGGAACTGACCATGCTACAGGCCCGTAACCAGGGGGGGTTCGGGGGGTTCGAACGAACCCCCCGCTGGCGAGTAGGGTCCGCTTGACCAAAAAAAAAAAAAAAAAGGAAAAAAGGAAAGAAAGAAAGAAAAGAAGAGGAAAAGAGGGTGTGACCCCATACTTTTATGCCAGAAATGCTCTGCAGACTCTTAAATAGACCTACCTACCTAATGTAAAAATTGTTCATGAGCTAAATTATGAAAAAATAATGCACAAAATCCCCCTTTTCAGGTGAGTCTGTGCAAAATTTTCGCTCACGCTCGCATACATAGCCTACTTGTACATGATTATCGTCAAAGCGTTTTTGAAAGGGCCGGGGTGGGGGGGGGGGGGGTTATCGAGTAGATCGTTGATGGGCTGAACACGTGGAAAAGTAGAGAATCTTTTTCGTATTTTTGTTAATATGATTTACTGGAAAAAAAATTGGAGGAGCTGCACTGGCTCCCCGCCCCCCCCCTCCATCGTCCATCCCTGGTTTTCAAGAGAGATTACAATAAAAATGAAATTATGAGTAATTTAATAAGCGTTTTTCCTGTCGGCTACATGCTCGCATTTCAGTTTTTTAAGGAAGGTGATCATCATCTTGTTATTTAAGAGTCTAAAAAAGCAAATGTGCTCAATGAATATGCACAGCCTCTATGTTATTGAACGGACAATTTTCGGCTCGCGCTTCGCGCTCGCCCTGTTCAATCCTGTTCGAAAGGCCAAATTAGGCCTGTAGGTCAGAAATAAATGTATTTCAAAAAATGCACATCATTTATATCATTTTATGTGAATTTATCCCTCGCGCTTCACGCTCGCATCTTTTGGTCATCCGTTTTATGAAGGAATTTTAAAAATAGATAAAAGTATAAACATGCCTGAAATACAAGGCAAAGTTTTTTCTTCGCTCTTTGCACTGACAACGTTTACTTTCTCAGAGAGGGAGGTTATCGTCAACTTGTGAAGGAATTAAAGGAAAACAGAAAGATATGCGAAAAATTGTGCATATAATACACTACATTTAGGTCACTAAACTGAAAAATTTCTGGCTCGCACTTCGCGCTCGCAAGTTCAATCCTTGCGAAAAGTTCGCTTTTCAAATGTCAAACCCTGATATAAATCTTAATTACAGGTCTGTAAGTATAAGAGGCAATATGTGTCAGAAAATACACTACCTTCAGGTCATTATAAGCCAAAATTTTCGGCTCGCGCTTCGCGCTCGCAAAGTTTTCATAGAAAGGCCCATTGACTGATTCCTGTCTCCAAAAGTGAAGTAATGTAATGGAATATTTTTCGCTCGTGCTTCGTGCTCACAGCTTATATTTTACTAAAAGGATGCTGATCGTCACCTCGTAAACAAAACGAAAATCATGAGATAAAATATACTCCATTCGGGTAGTTATAAGGCAAAATTTTCGGCTCGCGCTTCGCGCTCGAAAAGTTTACTTCTTCAGAAAAAGGTCCACTTTCCGGTTTTCGAACCCCCCCGTAAAAATCCTAGTTACGGGCCTGTGCTAGCAGCTCTCTCTTGTATCCTTCCTCCGCTCAGATCGGAGATCGTCGGCACTGCCGAATTATAGCGTTGGTTGGTAGTTCCGGTATATGCAGACTGGGGCTGATAAATCATGTGTTATTATTTACTAGTTTGAGACGGGTTGTGTGTAGGTTGCGTATAAAGTAGAGCAGCAAAGCCATGTCGGTACTGTGGTGAGACTTTAATAGTGTGAAGACTAAATGCGTTCCCATACAGTTTTCCACTGATCGTCAAAAAATCTGGAGTGATGTTTATTTTAAATTTATTTTCGTAATTGTTCCATTAAATTTATTGAAAAACCTATTCTGTGATAATTAAACTACAGAGAAATATAGGGAGGCTTCAATTTATATCTATTGCAAAAAGGAGAAAAACCTTGGGGAAAAACCAAAGGACCGAGATGCAAAACCTGCACACCCATAGTCCCATTCATCATCATCATCATCACCATCAGCATCTCTGATTGGGGATCATTGGCACTTACAGACTTTAGGACCTGCCAATTTAGTGGTTTTAATTCCTGTATGTGCTGGTATTATTCATTGTTATTAGATTGAGATGGGTTATGTGCATATATCATCACCCCTCGAAAATATATATATTATGAATAAATTAATAAATATTACAGTAGGATGGGGGGTCCGTTGTCCGGACACTTAAGCAGATAAAAACGTCATCTTTTGCTCTGGATTTTCTCAAAATTTGTGCAGTAAATAGCAACAATTTTTTGTGAATATTTGTGCTTTGTTATATTATCTGATATTACTTTCAATCGATTAATGAAATATTGATCACAATTCTTAAAATTGCCGTCTTTGTCCGGACAAACAACCCGTCCGGACACACAACAACCGGGTATACTAATAACCTACATTGTGTGCCAAAGTTTGGTTGAATGCTATGAAGAGTGGCACAAGCTGTAATTAAATCACACTGCATTGCATACACATGTATGATGCACTGACATGTGACATGTGATCTGAACCCTTATACTGTGAAATAGAAATGAATTTATCTTGAACAGCCTAAATACATGTAAGTTTATTTTAAACAACAAAATATTCCTATTTTTAAGAGCTCTCAGGGGAATAGAATTAATTGAGGGTTCAAAATCTTTCTACTCTCATTTGCTGAGAAAATGTCATGATCAGATTGCAGAATAATCAGCACATATCAGGGTATGCACTAAACCTAAAAATTGGACGTACATGTATGTACCTTATGTAGGCTTGATCAGCCAAATACCCTTGGATCTAACACAAGTATGGTACCTTATCCAAATAACCAGTAATACTTGTCGTGAACCTCTCATTGCAACAAATTTGATACTATTTAATTTTTTTTTTTTTTTACAAATTTTGAAAAACAAACTCATGACTTTACATACATGTACATGTCCATGTAGTAACCTACTGTACCCACTGATGGCAATAGTGTGTCACTGAAAAAGACAATAGTTTGTTAATGACTCAATCTTAATGCAGAATCACTTTTTCAGAAAAATGGGGCGGTTTTTCCCCTCATATCCATCGATTACTTGAAAATAATTTACTTGTAAAATAAAATCCTACTGCAACCCTAACCCTACTTGTAACATAATATCCTACTGCTTCCCTAACCCTAACATTTACAACATAAAGCCACAGGCTTTTGTCATTTAAAAGCAAACGTTGTGTCACCATCCTGGTCTACATGTAATGTACAGTACAGTGTACTGCCAAAGTACTGAAAGTTGTCTTAAAGGGGAAGTTCACCCTGGAATTTCAGTGGTTTAAAAATACAGAAAAATAAAAGAAAAATATGAGTGAAAGTTTGAAGAAAATCGACCAAGAAATAGATGAGTTATGAATATATCAAGTTTTGATTCTGTGACGTCACGTGCGAGCAGCTCTCCCATGTGTTGTGTATGTAAATTCCATAAATTCGTCTTTTTTCATGGTTCTTAATAATGGAGTGGGCTAAATTGATATTGGCATGCATATGAACATATGTTTGATGATATATCGACCACACAGGTGAAATAATTAATATTCTTCTGAAAAAATGACACTTTATGGAATTTACATTACATAACACATAGGAGAGCTGCTCGCACGTGACGTCACAAAATCGAAATTTTAAATATTCATAACTTCATTATTTTTTGTTCGATTTTCTTCGAACCTTCACTCATATTTTTCTTTTATTTTTGTGCATTTTTTAAACCACTAAATTTCCAGGGTGAACTTCCCCTTTAACTGCTTAGATTTAAATATTCAAGCAACTTCTAATAGGCATTGTTCTCCTTCTTATATTCTAGATTAATCAGGGTTAAATGCATGGACTTTAATACAACATTCATTGAACCAATCACATTGCATTGAAATCACTTTACACTTTACTTGTCATATTGGCCAATTTATATGGCAGGTGACCTAATTTTGCATACATTGTACATGTATGAATTTATTTTTACAATGTATTTCCTGCATAATCATACATGTATAAAAAAAGGTGAGGGGCCCCAAAATTACCTTACACTTTTTTTACAGGTACATGTATGATAAAACTTTCTCTGGGATATTAAGGCAGGTGTACCGTGTGCATGTAAAATTGTGAAAATAATGTTATTGACAAATCATTGTCAAATTTTGTAGCATTTTGTGTTTGAGAAAAATAAAAATTTCTTGGTCAGGGTCTAGAATGGCTCCAGTGCTGAATTTTGATGTCCTAAAATTTGTAAACTGTTTATTTTTTTTGCTGCAGAGTGCCTGATCATTGACCTGTATATAATTTTGAGATTGTGATATCTCTGAAGGCTTTGACCAAGGTTGTTGAAAAGGACAACCCATCATGAAAATACATGAACATGTAGTTTGTAAAGTATAATATACATGTAATCATGATTAATTTTCTCTTTAATTCTAGGTGCTAAACCTAGATGATTTGATAAAGGACATTTAAGTTTAGTGTCTGTAGATTAGACATGCAAAGGATTACAGACCTACTTGTAAACTGTTCAATTTATCTATATTACACCGACAGAGTATTAGTTACAATGTACACTGTATACTGGGATCCAAATTGTAATGCCTGCTTTTAATGCACGCTCTACAACACCCTTTGTTTGTATACAAGACTGGATGATCTATTATTGGATATCCTTGCACCTCGATGGTTCCTTCTCTGACACGTATTGATTACATAACACCAAAATCTACATATAACTGTCCTTGATTATCCTGGTCAATAATGCACTGTACAGTGAACTTTTGTAGATAATGAACTTTTGTATTTCACTTTTGAAATGCCCAGCCCCATACTTGAAACTTGGTATAGCTTAGACTATAAGTCACACCATTCTGTGTTGATTCAAAGATAAATGCAAAAATGTATCTTTAGAGGATACATTTACATGTATACAATGTTAAGTTATTGAAAGAAAGAAAAACAAAACAAAACACCAAAACATAACAAAACAAAAGAAAATTAATGAGCACAAAATATATAGAACTGTTTAAGAACTGCTAGTTGACTAGATTCTATTGGACAATAACTAAGATTACTCATCAGGCCATTGTTTGAATGATTGATCCTTGATATTGATTTTCTTTTTTCTTCCTACATTAGCATGTCTATTGTTTATTGTATGAGTAAGGTTAAGTTAATGACCATAGCACCTTTCAAATGATCTCATTTGTACTGTTCCAACAATACATTTGCAGACCATAGTACAATGTACATGTACATGTACATGTTTGTCAGTTTCTACAGATTTTGCTCAACCCTGAGGGGACACACATCCATTGTACATTGAAAATACAAAATGTACCTCATCGGCTCACTTCTAACCAGGCTGCCCCAATCATTCTAGACTATTATACATTATGCTGGAAAAAGACATGTTTGTAGGAAAAAAAAATCTTTTATAAAATACAAAAAAGCCACATTGTGTTCATCAGTTGTTCTCTAAAACCTAAAATTTATAAAACTCCATGTTAATATCGCATATTACATGTACACAATAATCATAAAGCAACATGGTTTCAGAATGTAAAAAATAAATTGAAAAATTTCTAAAAAGCACAGTTCTAAGTGCAAACAGTAACTACAAACTAAGGCTTGAGCATTACAGAAAATGGCCTATTGTTTCACAATACTTTATTCGCTGAAATAGCGGGATTAATTTTTCGCGCTGAGCGGCCTCAAAACATGTTAACTGGTTCTTAAATTCGCGCTGCAAGATCATAAGCTCGCTATTGAAACCCATTCAATACACACGTTGGAAAACATGCCTATATATTTGCGGGTTTTTTAATTTGCGCTTGCCGTTATTTACGCGAAATCCGCGAAAATTAATGTACCGTGAATATTTCCACGAATACAGTATATAGTAGGTTCAATGTATGCTTGTGTTTCAGAAGACAAAATCATGTTTGTGGTTAAATAATTGGTCAAAAAACAAAACATGATATGTACATTATTTCATTTCTCTGAATGCATTAAGAATTCAGTTTCTGTGTGGTACATGTATATTAAAAATGGATAACTCAGGAAATCATAAAAGGAATAGTTTACAAATCCTTGAATTGACACTAAATTATTTCCATCGTCATATTTATGTAACCATTATGAGAGCTATGTACCTTGTTTACATGTAACTAAATTTAACCAGGACTTTTCTTTTGTCCTCGGGGGAGGGCTCATAATTATTTTTTGCTGGCTCTCATGATACATGTACATATCTTCCATGAATGTTTAGCACTGAAGTTGATTTTATAGGGGTATTTGAATTACATACTATATCGTCATCAAAGTGCAGAAGGTTCATGTCTTTGACCGGCTGTGGCATTATGCAGAGGATGCTTTCATTTACATAATCAGGGAGATGAAGAAGGTCTTAAAAATGATATAATCCACATTTTCTGTGGTAAACACCTGTCTTACAATGTGGCAGACTTACATGTACATGTATGTACATGTACAACATGAACATAAAGGCCCATATTCTGCTATGAAGACTGAGTTTGTATGCGTCGCAAGTTCGTGCAAAGCTTTTGTGCGATCCGCACCAAGTTAGTGCAAAGCTATTGTGCGATCCGCACCAGACGAAAGGATCGCACGGATCACACTTGAATAGTTTGTACGAACTTGCGACGTATACAAACCCAGTCTTCACAGCAGAATGTGGGCTACTAAACGAGTTGTACTTGTACAATATGTAGGGATTTCTTCGTACATTGTATATGTTCTCATACGTGGACCTTTGAATTCTTAAAGTCTTTGTCCTGAACTCCAAATTATGGGATGGGAAAAAAAAATGGAAATTGGGATGTCCAGTAATTAGAATTTAATCAGCAACTTCCGTTTGATTAATAAAACCCACAAACATGTAGATATGGGTAGTATACTAGCCCCTTTGAGGGGAGCCCCTCAAATTTTATCAAGTTCAATTTGGAATGGTTAAAACAACCAGTAAGAGTAGGTAAAATACAGCAAAAATATAATTTATGTAATGCCCCTTTTTAATACCTAAACAGACATTTCGCAAATCAGATCTTCCTAAAAACTGCGTGCACTGGAATAAATCTTGTATTTTCCAGTCCATTTCAGAGTCTCATCCGATCTCCGTTAAAATACTAGCGTGTAGAGCATATAGCTGCTGCCGATGTCATGCATGCGTGTTGCAAACTGAACACCGCGAATGGGACTTGATTGACTACACGAGAATGGCAATTCTTATGCCATTTCTTTACTTTTTGATCATCATGAAAAACGAGGTTTAATAGTCATCCGCCTAGTATTGTAGGTATATAAACTAATAAATAAAGTAATTTGGTCAATCTAATATACCTTAATTGTGAAATTATAGCCAGGGAAAAGCGAAGGCACCTCATGTTTTCATGCTAGTCGTGTACGGGCTGCTGCAGTAAGTAGTATACATGCATACAGTGTACATGTAGGTTTTTATTTTATGTGCTAATTGACCCACTAATAGTTTTAGAATCCAATATCAGGTCAAGGTGAATAGAGTTGACAAACTTTGCTGAACATTATGGCCCGAATTCACAAACGTGGTTTAGTTAGTCCATGGTCTAAATCAGGTGGTTTGTGAATACCAAAATTTAGACCATGGTCTAAATCCGTGGTTTAAACAATTGATTTAGACCATGGACTAACTAAACCACGTTTGTGAATTCGGGCCAAAGAGTCAGATAATGGCCTAAATATGTGTAGGTTTCATTATGACAGATCAATGCATACATGGCCATGCGTTTTAAGTTGGGCCCACGTTGTGTGACACACTCAAAATTTGTACTAATTGTGCTCATTCCATGAAAGTGGCTGTAACTTTTTAAAAATTCATATTAACCCCACAAAAGTATATATTTTCTGGAAGCTGAATGTCTGAGGAGTTCAGAAATGTGCTTAAAATTAACATAGGTGGCGCCCTTGAAAGGTTATGAATCTTAAAGCCTGAAAAATTCATGAAAAAAGATGGCTGTGGAAAAAAATTGCAAAAAAAAATTCTGCTTACCCTACAACATTATTTACTGCAGATTTGAACTCGTCACATTTAGACCTTTCCAAACATGTATAACTTTCTATACCCTGAGAGAGTTATACTGCATTTTGCTCCAGGCTGGAAAGACGACTTTGAAAATTTCAATTATTTAAAGAAAATGTACCTTGTTGCTGTGTTCTAAGTATTGTAACTCGCTGTTTAAGATACTAGACATGTAATGAAGGATCCTATAAAAGTTGGTAAGGCCGATAGAAGTAGCAAAGCAGTACAGACATGTGAAAGTCCCTTTATCTTGGTAAACATTATTACGGTAACCATAATGTCCTATATACATGTACATGTAAGAGCCCTTTAGCTGTAAAGAAATTGTCATTCATATAGTACATTCACAATAGTGTACAACACTAAACTGTTCATAAATTCTTTTATGGATCATAAACAAGCTAAATTACATGTTGGAAGTGTTTCAGGAGGGTGAATGCATTTCAATTAAAAAAAAATCCATCTCTGAACATGATTTAACTTTGTTTTACAGCACATGTACCATATTTGCTGCGCGGCTCCTCCTGCGCGGCTCCTCCTCCACCCCTGCCTCTCGTTAATTAACAGTTAATTAACAGACAATGATGAAATTTTAACATTTTTAAAAACATGTATTTTGTTGCCCTACATGAGAGCTTTAATTTAAGACCAAATTCAGCTATATAGCTTGTATAGTTTTTAAGTAAATCAATAAACAAAATCATATTTGAGGAGCAGATGTCACAACTCAACCTTTTTAAGGGCCCAACTCAAAACGCATGGCCACATGCACATACATTGTACATTGTACATGTTACATGCATATGTTTTCAATGAAGATAAAAACTGTAACATCTACAACAACAAGTTGAAACTACCCAGGGAAATTTTCATCTTCTACTTCTTCTACTTTTAAAAAAAGTTATTGTAGACAGATTTTGTATAGTTTGCGTAGGGTTATTTCATTTTCTTGCAACTGAATTTTATAGGTATACCTAATTCAATTAGTGAGGTTGTGTGGGGGAAAAAATGATTTAATTATCAATGCAAATAGTGCAACCTGTATTAGAGCAACAAATTCAAATTCAGTGTCATCATGAGACCATTCATGTAAAAATATTATTGAAGTCAAAAGGAGCCTGAGGTTTCGATCCTAGCAGAATCTTCGTCAGAGACAAAATGACACAGAAAGGTAGGGAACAAACATGGATATAGAGAAAGACAGAAAAAAGCTGTAGATGGCAAGCAAGGAGGAAGAGAACAAAGGGAACAAAAGGGGGATGTAAAAGGTGTGAAATAATAATAAAAATATTATTCATAGCAGCAGTATATTAAAACCAACTGTTAAAAATTTAAAACCAAATTTAAAATCTTAAATAGTTTTCTACATTTCCAATACACCTACAGACATATGTTGTTGTTTTTTATATTTAGAAAACCGCCCCCATGTATTAGAGATCTGATCATCTGGACTTATTAATATACCAATCATCAAGTTGCTAATCATGTTCATTTATATAAATACTACATACATACATGGATTTAGAAGCAAATGAATAAGATTTGAATGCAGGCCCTAATCTCTGGTTTTCAACTTCCCAGTTGAAAAGCTTACTGCTTATATATTTAGAATATAAATTCAGAACCCCCTCATTGCCTGAAGGCCTCAAGTGGTTATGAAAGTTTTTTTTAAAAACATTTATGTAATACTTTTATTATTCAACAATAATGCAGAACAGTAAAAAAAAAAAAAAAAAAAAAAAAAAAAAAAACAGTACTAATATAACAACAAACTTTTGAATTGAACTGAATAAATTTGGTGTCATCAAAGAAATTTGTGCCAGATATTTAAATTTTCCCTTCATACATTCTGATGAAAGTAACTACACCAAAAGTAACTTCTAATCAAGGATTATTGGTCATAGCAGAATACTATGAAATGAATGTCAGTCTGTGGGGAAAAGGGGATTTCAATAACATTTGTGATGTATTCGTTGTATAAAGCATTTGAATTGTCAGTCACTGTGAGCTGAAAGACTTGATCTGAGTAATGGTCAATTAATATTTGCTCATTTCCTGAAAGTTTCTATGAAGTATTCAAAACTTAGTCTCTACACTTTGTAATTCCATGGAGATTGGAACTAGTTTTCATGTCATGTACATGGTCATATTCATACATGAGTGACACAACATTAGGACTGATAAAAGGGCGCAAATCTTTGCACTTGTAGGTTATGAATGGATCATGACTACCATATTATGTATAATGTAGGAGTGGCATGTGTCATTACCAGTTGGATTTGAATTTTACAATTGGTCCTGGAAATTATGATTAAAAAACAGTGCGTGAGAGACACGACAAAAAAAAACACAAAAAAAAAACACAAAAAAAAAAAAACAGACATGGGGTTTCTGACCATCATTGGTTATGGTTGGATTTGTGCCCAAGTAGATCTGTAAGGGTACCATAAGTGCTGGTATCCGCTATATTATTACTGTAAGGAATCCGCCCGTGCTGCCGTCCGCGCTCCCTGTAAATCATTTGGGCAGGGTCTGCATTTTCCACGGAGGGCGACCGTCTCCGTCGATGATAGGGTCGACGGAGGCCGGGTCCGCGGAGCGGCTCGCGGGCTTCGTTTTCTTTAACGAGTTCGCCTTGGATTGGACGCTGGCGCGACCCGATTCCTTGACGACGAAATCCCATTGACTTGCGTGTTTTAACGCGACGCACGAAAAAATGAGCTGTCCGTCGGAAGTGTCCATGTCTCCTTGTCAAACTGGTCTGACACTCTTTCTAGGCAAGAATGTGTGCCAACACGTTGTCACCATGAATACGGAATAAAGTAAAACGTCTGAACGGTTAGTCTTTAAGCTCATTAGATGGTCCTCGGACTCTGGAGTTAATCGATTAGGGAGATTATTGCCTGCGATGTTATGATGCAAATATCCAGAATGATCAGTGATTGAATTCATGAACCGAAAGATTAATATGTTCCACGTTAAAAGTTCCTTAGAAAGCTCTGCAAGAATTTGCAATATGGACAACGTTTATACAGTATTTTGGAAGAAAAGAAATAATTTACATTTTTAATATTCATTCAAACTCCAATCGAGGACGGAGTTATCTGTCGATTTTGCACTAGAGATAATGACTCGACCGTCGTGCGAGAAGGAAGGGATTATCTTCACGGGCTTTTGTAGTGGGGGATTATCTAAGTTAAAGTATTATAAGTCATGAGTAGGTATCTTTTATGTTATAGCTAATTGATAAAGCGTGTATTTTTAATTCAAAAAAGTTCATATTCGAATTCAAAATGAAAATTTATTGAAAATAGACTTCATTTGATCTCGAAAGGATCATGTATCTGACATTAGAATTCTCTTTAGAAAACTTACTGCAGATTTGTAAGCGGGAGGAGGGAATTTATCTCTCCCAGGATTTCGTGGTTGATGGGGATTATCTGAATTAAAGTAATTATACGGTCTTGATTGATTAGGTATCTTTTTATGTTGTAGCTATCGATAAAGCGCTCAGTCTTTACAAATTCAAAAGGTCCATTCGAATTAAAATAAAATTTAATGATAATTGACCTTCTTTGATCTCGAAAAGATCATTACATCTGGTATTAGAGTTTGTTTTTTTTTAATATTGAAAATTCTATCATCCTCTCTTTTCGTAATCTTTTCTTGCCATGCATGATTCAAAAAAAAAGTATGGGTATAACGGATTGGCCGTGAGGGAGAAATAAGATTTGATAAGCGTGACTAATCAGTTTATGGAAAGAAAGAGAGAGCGTGTAGAACAGGAGAGAGAGAGAGAGAGAGAGAGAGAGTAATTACGGCGCTCTATAGTAAAGGAAACGAATGAATGAATGGGCGGAAAGTAGAGCGATGGGCATTGGAAAGAAATAGGAATCAGGGAAGCATTGAGAAAGATGGAGGGAGCAAGATTGAGACAAATGAACAAGATCATCAGGATTTCATAGACATAGCATATTTATCGATATTATTTTAATAATCATGCGTACCCCAATGGGCGGATTTATGCTGACCTTCTTGATGGCCAAAGACCAATTTTTTTAACACGAACGACCCCACCAGCCCCTCCCCCCCCATCTCATGAATTCTGGATCCGCCACTGTTTGCGGAATGAGACTGAAATGAAAGAAGAGTGTCTATGGCGGGCGTCGTGGCCATAAATGTTCATTTTTGTCAATGCTGAATCAACAGGAGAATTGATCGAATACGAGGGTCGGGCCCCCCTATTGCTAGCCCCGTGGTTGATTTGCCACGGGGCTTGCTGTCAGTCACTATATTATTCTGTAAGGAATCCGCCCGTGCTGCCGTCGCGCTTCCCCGTAGATCACTTGGGCAGGGTCTGGCATTTTCCACGGAGAGCGACCTCTCCGTCGATTATGGGGTCGACGGAGGGCCGGTGTCCGCGGAGGCGGCTCGCGGGCTTCGTTTTCTTTAACGAGTTCGCCTTGGACGCTGGGCGACGATTCTCCTTGACGACGAATCCCCATTGACTGCGGTGCTTTAACGGCGACGCACGGAAAAGAGTGTCGTCGAAGTGTCCCTGTCTCCTTTCAAGACTGTCTGACACTCTTTCTAGGCAAGAATGTGTGCCAACCCAGTTGTCACCACGAATACGAATAAAGTAAACGTGCTGACGGTAAGTCTTTAAGCTCATTAGATGGTCTCCGGACTCTGGAGTTAATCCGAATTAGGGAGATTATTGCCTGCCGATGTTGAGATTTTGATGAATATCAGAATGATCAGTGATTGAATTCATGAAACGGAGTGGGCATGATTGAATTCCACGTTAAAAGTTCCCTTAGAAAGCCTGCAAAGAACAATTCAAATGCGATGCAGCGTTTTATACAGTATTTTGGAAGAAAAGAATACAATTTTAAAGGGAATCCAACCCAGGAGAGAATCAACCTTACAGGAAGAGAAAATGAGAGGAGCTCT
>CALNVZ010003014.1:8570075-8626433 GCA_940671915.1 Paracentrotus lividus | reverse complement strand
CCTACATTTTTTTATTTATTCCGGCCTAATACAAGTGTAGCGCTGAAAGTATGGATGTGTCTATTTACGTGATGCTCAATTAGATCGTTGGAATTTGAATTTGTAACCATAATTTTGGTTCTCTTTGGGAAGATATAATATTTTTTATAATTATATTTATTTCATGGCTGCGTTGAGACGAGACACACAAAAAAAAACAAAAAAACACAAAAAAAAAAAACGCATGGGGTTTCTGTTTACATCATAGTGGTTTATGCGTTTGGATATTTCTGTTGCCAGTTAACGATCTGTAAACGGGTGATCAATAGTTATGTCAGATGTGAGATCAAGCGCGTCATACAAGGCACATAGCCATTTTTCTTCTTTCGGTGCTATTTGCAAAAGACTATAAGCAGTAAGATCCGTGCTTCTCGTAAAAATTAGCAAGAAACAAGGATGCCCCAGTCTTGAATTCGAATAATGCATTCCCTCAATGCTTGAGATAATCAACTGGGCGACACTCTAGGTCGCATTGTTCACGGAGGGCGGAACCGAGTCTCCAGACCTGGATCTGAATAGGCAATGGGAATCAAGTCCCGGAGGCCGGCTGACTTGACTGAGCGGCTACAGTGCGGCTATACTGTTTTTTCTTATTATATATTAAGATGAATGCCGGATTAGGAGCCCTTGTCGCGCTTTGGCTTCGATCCCAAGAGACCTAACGATTTTCCTATTGATCTGAGGGAACTTGAAAGCAGATCATATGCATGTTTGCGTGCTTGACAACGAGCGTAACGGACCCATCCTCTGGGAGAACAATGATGTGCATTCAGTAAGATTGTCCTGTCCCTCACGCGTTTTGGCAAGTACTTCGTCTTGGCGACACTCCTTATGCATAGGGCCAATAACTTCTGTATGCACATCAAGACGGGGACTCTGGTTTGAATCCCGCTGGAGGTCTGTTTCACCACTTTTCCATATATATACTATTGTTATATATTTACATTTTGATTATATGGATCAGTTATTACACGTTCAAAACATGATACGTACTGAACGGTTAGAACTGTTATTTACATAGCTCATTGTAGAATGGTCTCAAACGGACTTCTTTCGATGA
Organism: Paracentrotus lividus; assembly: GCA_940671915.1. Classification (NCBI taxonomy): domain Eukaryota; kingdom Metazoa; phylum Echinodermata; class Echinoidea; order Camarodonta; family Echinidae; genus Paracentrotus; species Paracentrotus lividus. Next base: position 8,625,334 of record CALNVZ010003014.1, on the reverse strand, counting down.
TGTTTCTATGCTCTCCGATCTAGTAGCCAGAAGTATTGATGGCAGCACTGACGCATGATCTATGAATTTAGTGTATTATGAAGGGCAAGAGTACAGACCATGCGCCAATGGAATTCCCAGTCCTCGCACTTCTTCTCGCAATTTCTCATGACCAACTCTCCAGAGTGTTTGGAGCGACATATTACGTATTGCCACGCGGTGTGAGAAGATCTCTCTTGAAGCCAGCCCTAACCTACAGAGATTACAATCGCCATCTAACCGCGAAATCCAGGCTCTGGAGCGCAGCATCCGAGCTCTTCTTATAAACAAGTAGTGTCTGGAGTCGAGAGAGACATTCTTCGACATCTGCGATGTGTTAGAGACAACTCACAATGAGGAGAAGCAGACGTGGGTACTCCCAACAGTCAGGGAAGAGCGTCATCTCGTCGTCAGGACATATCTGCACTCAGCATAATGCGACGCTGCGAGGCACCATCCATCTCAAGAGGAGTAGGTAATAGACGCTAGTTAGTAGCAGTAGGAGGAGGTCGGAGGAGGAGAACAGGAGATAATCGGACTTAAGATAAGAGACGTTTGCAATGGATAGTGGGAGGATTATTAATAATACTCGTTACACCTCTTGGATAAAGAGCATTCATTGTTGTGGGCAGTGGTACTTTTTATTGTTATAGCTAATTGATAAAGCGTACGTATTTATTAAATTCAAAAGAGTTCATATTCGAATTCAAGAATGAAAATTTATTCGAAAATAGAACCTTCTATATCACAAGATTGTAGAGTTCGTCGTAATCAAAGTCGCATACTATTGTATCTCCAGATGACCATTAGAATGTTCTTTTGAAATTACTGCGATTTTTCGTAATCGACGTTTAGGGTTGACGATAAGTGGAATATTCAATATCTTCGACTCCCTGGATAGGATGTTTTCGTGCATTATGATTTAGGTGAGGACAAGTGTGAATTTGAGTATAGGTCCTGCATGGTACAACAATTTATATCGAAAATTACCAATATTGGTTTAGCTACTGCAGTTAGGTAAGATCGCAAGAGTATTAACATTTAACCTTAAAGGATATGTGTGTGTGTAGGTCTATTGTATTTGAATTTTAGGGAATAATACGGATCTGATCTATTTTATGTGTTGTCAGGATATAGGTACAATTTTTCGGAGTTAGAAGCGTCAGTCGTTATAGCATAACATGTTTCATACAATTGGTAATTCAACCTTATCAGGTATTAGTTAGAATATATTTTATCTTGTAGAATTATAATGATAAAAAGTAACCAATAGGAGACATGACCTCGTATGAAACATTCTACGTCTGGTCTGATAATTGTGACATAGCAAGACGATTTGATTATACGGGTATTTCTTGTTCTGGAAGACAAGAGGTTTTTCTTTATTTCAAACCAACAGACTCTGGGGTAGGATTTGGAGGAAGAAGATGATGAGTTTTTATCTCTGGTTTCTTTTTATACTTAATTAAAGTATGAAAATCGTCTCTTGCTATACTGGTCCGTCTACATTATCCAGTAAGAATGTTCATTCTAATTTGTTCGTATATATGCTTCTTTCTTTTGGAACCAGATAAAGCATCATGATCCAAAAAATAATGAAAGTTGTTGTTAAATGTTAAAGGCTTATGACCTATTCACCTATATTCATGCAACAATAATTAGATTCGTTTTCCTGGGATTACGAGTGGAAGATAATTAAAAATCTTGATTCTCAGTGCGTTGACTAAATTGTTTACAGTTAGGTCAATATGCGAAAGAAGATGTACGGTCGTGAGGCTATAACAAAGGGAGCAGAGGATGAGAGTAGAGAGAGCAATGAGTTAATTATGGAGCTTGGTCGCTTGCTATATAGTTTGAGCGTTCATAGTGAACCGGACACTTAAGTATTGCTCAGAAATATACAGGCGCGGATTGGTATATAAGTCACACGTCGATAAGTAAGGCTGCAAGTAAACAAATTTCGATGACATCAGTGGATTGGAAGTTTTAGTATCTAAAATAAAGGATGAAGGGAGTCTCATGACGTGTAGATACAGATGAATTGATACAAGACTAATCATCAAGGATTTTCTGTTGACTCTCGATGCAGAGGCCCAACGTAACATTTAGTCTATTACCAGTGAAGAGTTTTTGGCACTATTACTCCTTGAATGGTCTCATTCGTTTATTATCCGTCTGAATCCTCTCCCTAAACTAGTCGTCAGCGATTAAATCTGCTATGTGAATCCTCTTACTTCTTGAGATGATGGTCTGCCGGACTCGGCCAGAATGAGATCGACATATTGTCGTCGGATGAACACGAACTGTCATGCTCTGCGGAGACACAGAGCTCTTCCTCTCTGCAGCGCCGCTCACTTCCAGGATCTCATTGGTGGCATTATTTGTCTGGTGGTGTCGAGTGCACTCGTTGCTCCAGCTGGTTGCGCGGGGATTGAGGCTGTAGCGGTATTAGGTGAGGAGGGATACGCGATGTATGAGATGGTCGGGCGGCTTCGTGGTGGCTCTTACTGAGATACTTATCACGTTGTGCATTGGGAGCGTTTATATGATTCGGAGAATTGCCGGGAGAGTGGTTCAATCAGCAATTTGGAATTAAGGAGTATGTGATTTGGTGCTGGTACATCGACGCGGTGCTGGGGCCGCTGTGAAGCGATGTTATGGGAATGAATTGTTGTTCAAGTCTAACGCCCGCTTGATACAGTGGAATTGACTGGCAGCGGGGATTTGACTGAGGATAGTCACTATGATATAAAAAATGAGGCACTAGAGGGAATAGAATCGCGGGTCCCATCGGGATTCCCAATTAGACTGAGATCGTGATACGTGCTGCTAGAGAGGTGTCCTACTCGACTGGGCTACGCGTAGATCAGCTCGGTCTATAGAGTTTGTGCTCCAGAGAACTCCTTACGGAGTAGGCGACCTCTCGGTGCTCATTACGTTAGATTATTGGGTCGCGGAGGGCCGGGTGCCGGTCGGAGCGCTCGCGTGGTTCGTTCTTTAACGTATTTCGCTCTTGGATATCGGCTTGGACGTGGCGCGTCCGATCTCCTTGACCGACGAATCCATTGACTGCGTGCTTTAACGCGACGCACGAAAAAAAAGGAGTGTCCGTCGGAAGTGTCCCTGTCTCCTTTCAAGACTGTCTTGACATCTGCTTCTCTAGGCAAGAATGTGTTGCCAACCTTTGTCAACGAATACGAATAAAGTAAAACGTTGAACGTTAGTCTTTAAGCTCATAGATGGTCTCCGGACTCGGAGTTATATCCGAATCAGGGAGAATATTGCAATTGCCGATTTGATGTTTGATGCAAATATCCGAGAAGTGATCAGTTGATTGAATTCATGACCGAGATGGGCATCATTGAACTTACCACGTTAAAAGTTTCCTTAGAAAGCCCTGCAAGACCATTTGCCAAATGCGACACGTTTTTATACCAGATTTTGAATGAAAAAGAATACAATATATTAAAGGGAATCCAACCCAGAGAGAGAAATCAAACCTTAGGAAGAGAAAATGAGAGGAGCAATCTAAAAAACAAGTTTCATCAAAATCGGTTATAAAATAAAGAGTTATGGAAGTTTGAAAAGTCTAGTTGTTCTTCTATGGGGATCCGCAATTGGCATCATCGGCTTCAAAATGGCCGATCTCATGGACAACTCTCCATTCATTTTGTACACAAATTTTCAGATTTTCCCCATTTTCTTCGAAATATATCTTACCTCCTTCTGAGCTCAACATATGTTGTGTGAAATATATTTTCCCATGACATAGTTTGAGCTCAGAAGTAAAGAAGACAAATTTTGAAAGAAAATGGGGAAAATCTGAAAACTTGTGTACAAAATGAATGGAGAGTTGTCCATAAGATCGGCCATTTTGAAGCCGATGATGCCAATTTGAGGATCCCCATAGCAGGAACAACTAGACTTTTCAAACTTCCATAACTGTCTTATTTTATAACCGATTTTGATGAAACATTTTTTAGATTGCTCCTCTCATCTTCCTCTTTCTTGTAAGGTTGATTCTCTCCTTTGGTTGGATTCCCCTTTAAATTCATTTTCAAACTCCAATCCAGAGGACGGAGCTATCTGTCGATCAACTGACCAGTCCTCAAGAGAGTTATTTGCACTAGAGATAATGACTCGACCGTCGTGCGAGAGGAAGGGATTATCTTCCACGGGGCTTTTGTAGTGGGGGATTATCTAATTAAAGTATTATAAGGTCATGAGTAGGTATCTTTTTATGTTATAGCTAATTGATAAAGCGTGTACTTTTTAAATTCAAAAAGTTCATATTCGAATTCAAAATGAAAATTTATTGAAAATAGACCTTCATTTGATCTCGAAAGGATCATTATATCTGACATTAGAATCTCTTTAGAAAACTTACTGCAGATTTTCGTAACGGGCGGAGGGAATTTATCTTTTCCGGGGATTTCGTGGTTGATGGGGATTATCTGATTATTAAAGTATTATAATGGTCTTGATTGATTAGGTATCTTTTTATGTTGTTCAGCTAATCGATTAATTGCGTCAGTTCTTACAGGGAATTTTCAAACAACGGTCACATTCTGAATCTCAAAAAATTGAAAACTCTAATTAAGGTGACTAATTGACCTTCCATTTATTGAAATACATCAGAGAGAAAGATCATTATGTCTGGTAGTGGAAATCATGATCACAGTTTGGTTGTATGATTTTTTTTTGGTTTATGTTTTATTATAATTGTATTTAGGGAAACCTTCAGTTCATAGGCACATACATCTGTATGACGAACCTCTTATATCTTTGCCATGCACACCGATTCAAAAAGAAAATAGGAACAATGGAAAATATCCAAGTGAAATATATATTGGAGGTATGAAGAGTTATAAAAGAAGACGATTGGCATGAAGGCGAGAACGTGTAAGAAAAGAATCAAGGATTTTAACTAGAGCGGAGCGTGACTAGAAATCAGTTATGGGAAAAGAAAAAGAGACGGCGTAGTAGAGAACACAGAAAGGAGAGAGAGAGAGAGAGGAGAGAGGGAGTAATTACGGGCTTTTGTAAGTGGGGGATTATCTTAATTAAAGTATTATAAGGTCATGAGTAGGTATTATTTTTATGTTATAGCTAATTGATAAAGCGTGTATTTTTAAAATTAAAAAGTTCATATTCGAATTTCAAAATGAAAATTTTATGAAAATAGACCTTCATTTGATCTGCTGAAAGGAATTGATATCTTGACATTAGATACTCTTTAGAAATAACTTACTGCAGATTTTCGTAACGGGCGGAGGGAATTTTTCTTTCCCGGGGATTTCGTGGTGTGATGGGGATATCTGATTATTAAGTAATATAATGTCTTGATTGATTAGGTATCTTTTATGTGTAGGCTAATCGATAAATGCGTCAGTCTTCAAATTCAAAAAGGTCACATTCGAATTCAAATGAAAATTTAAATGATAATTGACCTTCATTTGATCTCCGAGAAAGAATCATTACATCTGTGGGCTTGTTTACATTGTTACTGTATATACGACATTATGTCTACGTATTGGTTTAGCCTAGTTATATAATGGGGTTTTTTCCTTGTCTGGTACTGCTTTTTGTTCCTTCCCTATCCGTCTTTACATTTTTTTATTAGGATCATAAATACGAAAACTTCATTCATCCTCTCTTTTCGTACCTCTTTCTCTTTTGCCATGCACGATTCATTACTGTCTTATAGTATTCTTTAAAACATTAAAATACCTTAGAAGAGAAACACAGAGAACAAAATTTTGTGCTTTAATTATTGATTTTCAAGTCCGTGTTTCCAGAGCCTGTGGCAAATGTCAGTATAACTTCCTCAGGTATGAAAGTTATACCATGTTTGAAAGTCTAATGTGACGAGATTCAAATCTCAAGTAATAATATGTTGTAGGGTAAGCAGAAATTTTTTTTTTGCCAATTTTTTTTCCACAGCCATTCTTTTTTCTATGATTTATGTCAGCTTAAGATATCATAACGCTTTCAGGGCGCCAACGCTATTGTTAAATTTAAGCACTTTTCTGAACTCCTCAGACTTCACTTGCGCAAAAATATTATAACTATTTTGTGGGGTTTAATTGAATTTTAAAGTTACAGTCCATCTAATCTATGAGAATAGTATGAGCGACAACTTGTAACACAATTGTTATGGACTTCAAAGACGTGGGACCAACTTAAAAACGCTATTGCATGTACTGGCATTGATCTGTCATGAATGAAACCTACACATATTTAGGCCATTTATCTGACTCTTTGGCCAATTCACAAACGTGGTTTAGTTAGTCCATGGTCTAATCAATTGTTTAACCAACGATTTAGAACCATTGGTTAATATTTTGGTATTCACAAACCACTGATTTAGACATGGATAAACTAAACCACGTTTGTGGAATTCGGGCCAATAATGTTTCAAGTCAAAGTTTGGTCACTGGCTATTCACCTTGACCTGAATATTGGATTCTAAAACTATTAGTGGTCAATTAGCACATAAAATAAAACCTACATGTAACTGTAATGCATGTATACGACTTACTGCAGCAGCCCTACACGCTAGCATGAAAAAAATGAAGGTGCCTTCGCTTTTCCCTGGCTATAATTTCAGCATTTAAGGTATATTAGATTGACCAAATACTTTATTTATTAGTTTATATACCTAATAACTAGGCGGAGTGAACTATTAAACTCGTTTTTCATGATGATCAAAAGTAAAGACATGGCATAAGAATTGCCATTCTACGTGTAGTCATCAAGTTCCATTGCGGTGTTCAGTTTGGCAAACCGCTGCATGACTCGGCAGCAAGCTAATGCTCTACCACGCTAGTATTTAACGGAGATCGGATGAGAACTTCTGAAATGGACTGGAAAAATACAAGATTTATTCCAGTGCACGCAGTTTTTAGGAGATCTGATTTCGAAATGTCTGTTTGAGGTATTAAAAGGGGCATTAAAATTATATTTTTGCTGTACTTTTAACTACTCTTACTGTTTGTTTTAACCTTCCAAATTGAACTTTGATAAAATTTGAGGGCTCCCTCAAGGGGCTAGTAATCTACCCATATCTACATGGTTTTGTGGGTTTTATTAATCAACGGAAGTTTGCTGATTAAATTCCTGAATTACTGGCCATTCCCAATTTCCATTTTTATTTTCCCCATCCCATATATTAGAGTTCAGGACAAAGACTTTAAGATTCAAAGGCGCACGTATGGAAAATACAATGTACGAAGAATCCCTACATATGTACAAGTACAACTCTGTGTTAAGTAGCTCCACATTCTTGCCTTGTTGATAGACTGGGTTTGTATATACGTCGCAATTGTACAGAACTATTCCAAGTGTGAATCGTGGCGAATCCTTTTCGTACTGGTGCGGATCTGCACAATTAGCTTTGCACTAACTTTGGTGCGGATGCACAGTCCTTTGCTACGAACTTGCGACGCATACAAATCTCGTCTCTCAATAGCAGATATATGGGGCCTTTATGTTCATGGTTGTACCATGTAAGTACATGTACATGTAAGTCTGCCACAATTGTAGACAGGTGTTTACCACAGAAAATGTGGATTATATCATTTTTTAAGACCTTTCTTCCATCTCCCTGATCTATGTTATAATGAAAAGCATCCTCTGCATAATGCCACAGCCGGTTTCAAAGACATGAACGCTTCTGACACTTTGATGACGAGATATAGTATGTTAATTCAAATTACCCCTATACAATCAACTTCAAAGTTTGGCTAATAACAATTTCCATGGAAAGATTGTACATGTATCATAGAGCCAGCAAAAAATTAATTATGAGTCCTCCCCGAGTGAAATATATAAGAAAATGTCCTGGTTATAATTTAGTTCATGAAACAGGTATATTAGCTTCTCATAATTGGTATCTAAATATTTGTACGATGTTTGGAATATGTTAGTTGTCAATTTCAGGATTTGTAAACTATTTCTTTTATGATTTCCTTTGAGTTATCCATTTTTTTTAATATACATGTACCATACAGTAATACTGTAATTTCTTTTAATTGCATTTTGCAGAGAAATGAATTAATGTTACTCATATCATTGTTTTTGTTTTTTTTGTTATCTCAATTTTTAATACCACAAACAATGATTTGTCCTTCTGAATCTATTTCTCTAATGCTCATACATTTTACTTACTTATTATATTCTGGTATTTCGTGGAAAATATTTCACGTTTAACATTTAATTTTTCGCGGATTTCGTCTATAATATAAGTGCAAGCGGCAAATTAAAACGCTCGCAAATATATATGGCATGTTTTCCAGTGTGTATTGAATGGTTTTCATAGCGAGCTTATGTCTTTGTCAGCGCGTAATTTTAAGAACCAGTTTTAACATTTTTTTAGGCCGCTCAGCGCGTAATAAATTTAATTTTTCCCGTTATTTCAGCGATAATATAGTATTTGTGTGAAACAATTAGTCCATTTTTTTTTTGTAATGCTCTAATGCCTAGTTTGTAGATTACTTTGTTTGACTTTAGAACTGTGCTTTTTAAAATATTTTTTCAATTTTTTTTTTTTAACATTCTGAACCAGTTGACTTTATGATTTATTGTGTAATGTAATATGCGATAATTAACATGGAGTTTTATAATTTTAGGTTTTAGAGAGAACAACTGATGAACACAAATGTGGCTTTTTTTGTATTTTAATAAAAGAATATTTTTTTACCTACAAACATGTCATTTTTTTCCAGCATAAAATGTATAAATGTCCTTGATGATTGAGAGCAGCCTGGTTAGATAGTTTGTGCCGATGAGGTACATTTTTAATTTTTCAATGTATATTATTGGATGTGTTGTCCTTCAGGTGTTTGTAGCTAAAATTCTGTAGAAACTGCAAACATGAGCTTTGTACATGTTACATTGTTACTTATTTGTGTCTGCAATATGTTATTGTTTGAACAGTAAAATTGAGCTATTTGTAAAAGGTTGCTATGGTCCTTAACTTGAACTTACTACTCATACAATAAATCAATAAGACATGCTTAATTTTGTAGGAAGAACAAAAATCAATATCATAGGATCAATCATTCATAACAAATGCTGATTAGTTAATTCTTTAGTTATCTGTCAATAGAATCTAGTCACTAGTCAGTTTTAAACAGTTTATATTTTTGTGTGCTCATTTAATTTTTTTTTTGTTTTTTGTTATGTTTGGTGTTTTGTTTTTGTTTTTTCTTTTCCTTCAATAAATTAACATTGTATACATGTTAATATTTGTATCCTCTAATGATACATTTTTTGCATTTTATCTTTGATAACACAAGAATGGTGTGAATTATAGTCTTAAGTATACAAGATTCAAGTATGAGGGCTGAGGCATTTCAAAAGTGAATACAAAAGTTTCATTATCTACAAAAGTTTTACTGTTTAAAGTGGTGCAATTATTGACCAGGTATTTAATCAGGACAGTTATATGTGATTTTTGTGTGTTATGTAAAATATCGTGTCAGAGAAGGATTTATCGAGGTCAAGATTCCATAATATAGATCATCCGTCTTGTATACTAAACAATAGGGTGTTGTAGAGTCGTGCATTATTAATTTAGCAGGCATTTTTTTTAAAATGGTTTTTTTTTTTTTTTTTTTTTTTTTTTTTTTTTTTTTTTTTTTTTTTTTTTTTTTTTTTTTTTTTTATATTTTTAAAAATTTTTATTATTTTTTTTTAAATTTTCTATAATTTATATTTTTTATTTTTTTTTTTATTCTTTTTTTTTTTTTTTTTTTTTTTTTTTTTAAAAAATCGTTTAGTCTAAAGTTTGTTATACGCGTGACTAACATCAGTTATGGGAAAGAAAAGGTGAGAGCCTCCCGTGTAGAACAGAGGGTGAGAGAGAGAGAGAGTATTACGGCGCTTTTATAGTAAAGGAACGAATGAATAATGGGCGGGAAAAGTAGAGCGATGTTTGGAAAAGAAATAGGAAAATCAGGGAAGCATTGAGAAAAAATAAAGGAGGGAGCAAGAATTGAGACAAATGAACAAAATATCAGATTATTCCCCAAATACAGACAAGCGATTATACCGATATTATGCTGACCTTCTTGATGGCCAAAGACCAAATTTTTTAACACGACGCCACGACCCCACCAGCCCCCCCACTCATGTAATTTCTGGAATCCGCCACTGTTATTTGGGCGGAAATGAACGATGAAAAGGAAGAATGTTCTATGGCGGGCCGGGAGGGTCTGCGGTGGCCATAAATGTTCATTTTTGTCAATGCGTCAACAGGAGAATTGATCGAATACGAGGGTCGGGCCCGGGCCCCTATTGCTAGCCCCCGTGGATTGCTGCCACGGGGCTTTCTGCTAGTATGTACATTAATAGTGTACCTGTCTGACATTTATTTTATTTTTCAAGCATTCCCTCTCTGTGGAAAATGGTTGGACACCTCTATGTGTCGTGAGTGACACGACATCCAAAATGTGAGTGATGCAACCAGTGCCTTAAATGCAACAATTCAAGTTCATGTACATTTGTGTACAGTAGGTCGAAATTACCTGTGTGTATATGCCATGTTAGAGCAGTCCATGATAATTACTTTAAGCAAAAAAAAAAACAAAAAAAAAAAAGATATAAGAATAAGAGGCATTTAAAGCACCATAGTCCCATATGTGCAAATTCCTGTTTGATCAATTATTCAGCATAAGAAAACTGGATCGCATAATATTTGAACCTAACTGGTTGTATTGTAAAGAAGCCTTTGTGTTGATTTCAGAACCTAATTTGCATTTTCAAAGGCACAGTGCCACATTGAAATTTCAGCTAAATGTCCCACTTAGTTTGAATATGACCATGTACATGTGCATGTAAATATAAATGACAAGAACAACATTACAATACTAGTACCAAGTTGGTTGAAATACTGATTGTTGAAATAAGCAAAGTGACCGTAAACACCAATCTTTACACGTTGAACCTTTGTGAAAAATTGGATTTGGCCATTAGAGCAGGCTCTTCTGGGGGGCATTTCATTAAAGGACTTGTCGGACGTTTTATCTGACAAACTGTTATAAGCTACTGAATGCTTGCATCTGATTGGCTGAGAGCAAATTTGTCGAATAAAATAAGTCCTTTGATGAAATGCCCCCCAGGCATTGATATTATTTTTGGATGATCATTCTAATAGATAAATTTTATTGCTAATCTGCAATTTAGGTTTAGAGCTATGCTGAAATTTTCCTCACCATCCGTGTCTGTAAAGTAGTTTTCTATTGAAAAAGAGAAATACAAGTACATCTACATGTGTGTAGCCAATTTGCCAGGATTAAGGTTTCTTCTTCTTTTCTTTTAGTAGTAATAAAAAAAGTAACATTAAATGCACATTTTTATGACTTTTAAATTACCTTTCATTCAATTTCAAAGGAATTCTCGAAATTTGAAAACATATATTTTGAGGTTTACCAATACTATAACCTAGCATTAATTGCCCAATTATCATGGAGGCCTACACGGAACAATAAATTCATGTGAACAGTTGTACCAGGTTATTTTAAAACTCAGTCTGCATTTGTGAACATACATTATATGTGGTTTGTTCAAATTATTATCCTTAAATCATGAGGATACACTTAATAACATTGCTATATTCATTAAATAATAAACAAAAAGACTGGACAGTATATTTTGGTAAGTAGCGTCAGTTTGTTCATTAAATATTGGAGGAGCACCCTGCTAATAATACATGTAGGCCTATACAGAAATTTCCTTTTTCATTACAACAGAAAACAGTGCTGCATATCGATGTATGACCATATACACCAGGTTTGAGGCACAAAGAAAATGAAAATGAGTTTGACATTCAAGTGAGGAGAAGTCTGAAATTCAATGCTTTGCAATACATGTGAAACATTTGTGAGCAAGTGACGTACGTTTAAAAATAAAAAACCTACCTAAATTGCACAATGTACATGTATGTAACCAGCTTTTTGGGGGAAATTATAATCATTCATATCTAGACCAGATCTAAGAATTTACTTTCAAATAAAAATATAAAGAAACAGATCAAATTTAACAAATGGGACCACATTTCCCTGTGGTATTTTTAGTTGTTGTAAACAAGATGAAATCAACCGGCAAGTAAAAAAAAAATGAGTTGGACGTCTTTTAATCAGTATTGATCACTTTTGAACATAATCTGTATCAAACATTACTACATATTGTAAATCAGAAGGTCTTAGGTTCGAATCCTGATGGAATCCTATTTTCTTTGCTCATTTTCCCCCCCATATATTTCCTCGTTGTTAAAAAAATATATAATAAAATATAACCTTGCATGATATCTCTAGATGGATGTTCTGTGGTACTTTACATTACACAGACACACTTTGCCTCGATCTGTGTTGGTGAGATACGTGTTTGAGATAATGTGTGTCCTCTGCAATGAGAATGAAGATGTACGATGTATTTCAAGCATGAAGCTCATGTCATTGCGTTTTGGAGAAGGTTTAATGCATAACGATACATGTACATGAGCACCGTTGTAAGGAGATGTACATGTACATGTAGCGTGCGTATTTGTGCCGCATGTGACGTGATCTGCCGAATCTTTGCAGATGCCCATTCTGTCTGTCTGTCTCTGTCTCTCTCGCTCCCTTTTTTTCTGGATCCCGGCCTCTTTCCCTTTCCTTCCTTTTTACTTTTTTTTTTTACTGGGGTCCCTTAATCTTGTCTTCATCCTTGCCTCTTACATTTTCATCTTTTTTCCTCTTTCTATCTTTTTTTCTCTTCTTCTCTTTCCTTCGCTCGCCACTCTATCAATCTCCAGTGCTGTCTCTCTCTCTCTATTTATATTATCTCTTTCTCTCTATATTGCTAGATTTGTAGATCTTCTACACATGAGATCTCTTTCACTCTCTCCATCTCATTTTCCCTCTTCATCTCTCCATTTTTCTTCTATGTCTCATCTTTCTTTGATGATATTTTCTTACCATCGTTTCAATTTCTCTTACTCTCTTTCGTCCTACATTCCTGTAAATATGTTTTTTTTCCTTATCGTCATTTCTATAGCAATATTTCTCCATATCTGTAATCTCTCTATTCTTCTCATTCTCTTCCATCCTTTCTCACCAATCAATTGGCTTACAGTGGTTGCCGTGCGAGACATCTGCTAATTCATCATGCGCTGATCAAGTGACGTCAAGTGTAGTGCTAGCCTCCTTTCCGTGTATGCTCTCCTCGCCCGCTGCTGCTTGGAAGGCATGCTATAAATACTCTGACCCTGCATAGGTCGTTCCTCATATCATAGAGGAGCTTCGGGGGTTGGGGGAAGGTGATCGGCGGCTGTTTTAATGAGCATATACCCGAGCAGCATGGGGGAAACAAATGTGGGATGCTACTGCGTAGGACTCACGCATAATTTCTATTTTCATTTGCATGCATCATGCACAATGGATTTCCCTTGGGAAAACTGATTTCTATGAACTACATTTAAGGGGGCCTAGTATCGTTTTTACTGAGCAATTAGAGAAGGGGATAATCAATAGTAGGTTCAGGATATTAATTTTATTACCTTCCATGAATTTGACCTAAAGAGAATATTATATGGAAGTTACAGCTGATACATTAGATTCAATTACGATCCAAACTGTGTTAATTCCATCATGCATGGAAAAAAATACACGAGGTAGAAGGCCTACATGTACATGTAGTGTATGTACTGTACAGTTGGAACATGCAATAATAATCGTTTTCAAATAACAAGCAAGTCTTGCAAATTGGTAGATCTGACATTTACGGCAGATACATGTATCTAGAGAAAGGAATTATTTCTTCTGCAACGTTTTTATTATACATGTTTATACTTCCCTGTAGGCCTACATGTACATTGTTCGTTTAGGAATGTCATAATCATTGAATTTTTTTTTTTGTGCTACTCAGATTGACATAAATACTTGTAAAATCTTTGTCAAATCCATCAAAAGAAATATTTTTGATTTATTTCATGGCATTGTGTTTACATCATAGAACCACATTTCTATCAATTAAGCTAGTGTCTATTTCAATTTTGTAGTCCCCTCTTTATATTTTGTTGAAAATAGTTTCTTCTCAAATACCAAAAAATAATCAAGAATATATCTTTGTGCATTTGGAACAAAATGACTGAATTCTGATTACTCACGGAACCGGGTCTAAGGGAATAAAATAACATCTAATCTGGGTCCTGGGATCAAAATTGTTTTAATGCTTGATTGCATGAAAATACTGTCTTTTATTTATAAAAAACAATTTTCATCAGTGTCTTTTGTTTAATTGTAAGCTGGATGGATTTCTTGACTTTCTATTTTGAATCTTATTTTTCTGTAATAATAATAATAATAATAATGGTGGCTTCTTCTAAAGCGCTCAAGTCTGTCAGGTGTGACGCTCATGACGCTTTTACATACATGCATAGCTGCCAACTGTTACGAAAAATTCGTAATTATTACGAATTTTTACCCTTTATACGAAAATACGAATGCACCTTTAAAAATTACGAATATGAGCGCCATTATACATGTATTATATTATGACCACTCACGCACGTGTTATATGCATGTTCTATGTAGTTCTACTACGGCGCGCGCGTACGTCCGTACGTGCACATGAAAGCAACACACGAAAACAGCGCATTCGTAATGAAGGCGGAAGGCCATTCAAAGTACATGCACGTTGATCTTAGTGCATACACACAGCGAAAGACGAAAACAGCGCATTCGCGTGAACATGCATGTTGATGTTAGTGCACGTGTGTATTGTGTGATGCAGTTGTGATGTCGCTAGCGAACGTCGACCGTATTTTGTCTCCACTTCTTCTCTAGTTTTGGACCATAAATGGTGGAAAATGGAGCGTAAAAAGGGACAATGTTACAACAGCAAATATGGAACAGAGTTTGACTTCATCACCTAATCGGGAAAAAGCAAACAACATGCATTTTGTACGATATGTCGAAGGGATATCTCCATCGCTCATGCCTGTCATGGCGGCCGTAGTGACATTGTTTTGCATACCAAATCAAAACTAACATCGGGAATTTTGAATCTGAATCTTCATCCACACCCAAGATAACTTCATGGATGTCAACTTCGCAGGATTTAAATAGCAAATAGGATAGGATAAAATAGGATTTTAAAAGCATCAGCTACATAACGTTAGACCTCTTAACAACTGTGGTAAGGTTTTTTTTTTTTTTTTTCTTGAATAATAATCCAAATGTATTGATACTAACTTATAAAGTTAGACCTATGTAAGTGATATTGTGAATGCTCATATTTCATTGAGTTATTCATTCATCTTCAGATTCATGAAAAAATTTTGGCAATAATTTTCTCAAACCTAAGCTCCACCCTAAAAACAACAGAAAAAAAAAAGGTTTAAATGCTCCAAAATAGGGCTCAGATTGCACCAGAGAGCGTCTAGAACCCCAGAGCTTCCAGGGCCCTTAGGCGGGCCCTGGACCCCGGCCGCAAGGGACTTCGCGCTTCGCGCTCGTGATGTGCGCTTTGCGCACATGTTGATGTGCGCTACACGCACATCTCTGTGTTTTTTATCTGATCATTACTAATTTGAAATTTCAAATGTTGGCAGCTATGTACATGTACATGAGAGATACATGTACATATTTATAAAGATACAACATACATGATAAATACATATTTTTAAAGATACAAGTACATGCTAATATGATACAAGATTATCAGCTAAGGAATAAATTCAACAAATATGAAATAGTCGAATATATATATAGAGAACAAATTTTTAATCAATGATAAAATATAAATCATGTACATCTACCATATATATTTATTGGACTTGCATGCATGTACGTTATTTAGCTAGTTTTTTATCTTCCTTGAATTTTTCAGCAGTGTGTAGTTTTGTTTCAAAGTGACATTTGACGGTTCCCACTTCCTGCTTTCTGACACTTCAAAAATGGTTGTCTTCTTTCAGACTTCAGGGTCTTGAATATTTTTTATGTCTTTTCTTGTATGTAGTTCCTGACCCAATCTTCTAAGTTCATAGTAACAGTGTTTCTTTCTTGAGGTATTCTCTGTAAACAAAGACATGCTGATTCACTTTGGGTGGTATCTCACTTCGCGGAGACGCCTCCGCGACAGAATAGAAAATTATGTCTCCGTGACAGATAAAAAGTATTATTACATGTATCTCCGCGATATCGAAGATGTCTCTGAGGCGTCTCTGCGACAATTTATGAAAAAAAAAAAGTCTGAAGTAGTCCCAAATCTGTCTCCTAGACGTCTCCGCGATATTGGAGAGGTCTCTAATATTTTTATCCGTCACGGAGACGAAATTTTCTATTCTGTCGCGGAGACGTCTCCGCAAAGTGAGATATCACCCTTTGCAATGTAGCACTTCTTACATTTTTCTAGTCAGTTTCCTTCATTGTTAAAAAATTATATTAAAAAAAGCTGCATCACTTCACCGTGATCCCTTGTACATGTATATCCCCAAGTTGATTTGTATCCTCGGCTTTATGCCAGGTTTTAAAAGTTTCTGACCACTCGAGCATTGAAAAGTTAACAGATTTCAGGGACAAAAGTCAGCATGGGTTTGTCATAGCTCAGCTGGTAGAGCATCTGTCTAGTAATCAGAGGGGCATTTCGTCAAAGGACTTGTCGGACATTTTATCCGACAAATTTGCTCTCAGCCAATCAAATGCAAGCATTTCAGTAGCTTATAACAGTTTGTTGGATAAAACATCCGACAAGTCCTTTGATGAAATGCCCCCCTGGAGATCTCAGGTTCAAATACCAATGGTACCCCATTTTCTTTGATCATTTTTTTAATGTCACATTTTATATATCTTGTCGGTTTCCTTTGTTGTTCAAATTTAAAATTTAACTTTTTATTTTATTATACATGCAAACTACTATTCTTTGATTTTGTACCATCTGTGTTCTCTTGCCAGCTTTCTTCTCTACTTTCCATCCCTCTCTTGTATGTCATCCTTGTATATGTACATGTCTGTCTGCAGAGACAAAAAATCCCATCCCTGGTGCAAAATAGCGATCCTGGAAAACAATAGATTATCATCTATGAAGCACACAATTTTATAATCACCGATATTCTTCAAGAGCAAGTGATTATAGCCATTGTATCTTCAGCATGACATGCAGTCCAATGCTCCCATAGAAAAATGTATTTTTTCAACAGAATTATGAATCTCAAAAAAATAATGTGATTGTATGTATTAAACCTATTTTTCCTGTCATTTCAATTACATTATACAATGCACTATAGGCCTATTTCAAAATTTTTTTCTGCTCTTGTTTGTTTGTTGGGTTTTTTTTTGTTGTTGCTTGACTTTACCACTTTCGTTTGTGCTTTCTATTTCTTAGATTCTTCAAAATGGATCATGTATCTGTTGTACCTACACGTACATGTAGATGCAGTATTTTTTTCCTCTGGGAAACTACATATAAAATGTACGCACTATTCGTGTAGCTGACTGAATGGTATTATAGGCCTACAATGTACATGTAATGTGTGATTATGCGAAAGGTTTGACCATGGTGTTCAAATGAGATGATAGCGGCCATGTGAATAGGTTCTTTAAATACATGCCTATATTTAGTTTAGCTGCTGGGCCTACGAGCGAGTGAATATTGAATCATTGAGATGAGGTGTAGATCAAGTAAGGAGGAAATGAGAGCTTGAGTGAAGCAATCCAATCTTCCTCAGACTAAGTGCTCATCTTCTCACCCTTTCTCACGTTCTCTCTCTCACTCTCTCTTGCTCTCTCTCTCTTTCTCTCGCTCTCTCTCTTTATCTCTCTCTCTCTATCTCTCTCTGCCTCTCCCTCTCTCTATATCTCTATCTCTCCCTCTCTCTATCTCTATCTCTATCTCTCTCTTGCTCTCTCTCGCTCTCTTTTTCTCTCTCTGTCTCTGTCTCTCGTTCTCTCTCTCTCTTTAGCGATCATCCTGCTCCCACATATGAATACATTTCCTGCATTACATGTATGGCTATCCCCATCCATCTTTCCACACTCATACATGTCGGACTACATACACGACAGGTTACATGTAAACCAGTATTGGGATGATCTTTAACCCATTGAGTACTGAGCCTGAATATATTCAGGCTGAGGTCTATGGGAAATACATGTAAAAGCCATCTCCATCGGGTTAAAGCTTTTTGTGATAGTGAAGGGGAATTTTATTGATATAAGAAAACTGTAGCCTATTGGCACCTGCAATTGATAATATGATAGATTTGATTTCTTTGGTACATACATGTATTGTGCTAATTAAATCCTTCAGTCCTAATGCACTAAAAATGAGTACATGTACAATCAACCTTGCCCCAGTCAAATCTGTTGCCAAGACTGAAGAAATACAATGTAGCGTCAAATAAGAAAAAAAAAAAGACTTAGAATACATAATAATATTAATACCACTTTCTTATGAAGCGCTTGCAGTGTATTATTACCCTAGTCATTAGATTCATTTACAATCCCGCACTTTACAATGCACAATCTTCACTCCTTGAGGAGCATTCCAGCTGGTCACCTGTTAGGCGCACACAAGCTAAAGCGATCCTATATACGTACCGGGTGATCATGTAACTTGGAAAGAGCACATATATTGGAATAACATTGTATGAATTTTATATGCTGTACACCTAAATGATGTATTTATAACTCATTGCTATTTCTGGCAAGCACACATACTCATACCTACAATGTACACTACAAATATACATGACCAATATACATGTAGTAGGCCTACATGTTAATATCAATTTTTTAGATTATTGCTATGACTGTGAATGACCTTCCTCTCACTTTCATGACTGGTTTGACCTTGGTGAGGTCACATCTTTGTCCTTCAGTTCAAGTTCAAATGAGTGAATAGCGTGTGGGATTATGTAGGCCGTACGTAACATATCTCTCCTTGTGACTTCCTGCTATCCTTCCGTCCCATCATTTGCTGAATATAAATGAAGAATATTTATAACTCTTTGGAAACTGATATGAGCTGTCATTTGAATATGGTTTAGAGAGGATTTAGCGGGATAAAGTGCGCTTTTGCAAATCCTTATTACAGTATAAAAGAGCAAGGAGGTCTTGATTTGATACCTCCTACATTAAAGAGCCACATAACATTGTAGATCACTTTAAGCTCACTAATATACATGTTTCTACACTTAATAATGATAATAATAATAATACCTATTATTTATATAATGCGCTTTTCCCATAGTGGCTCAAAGCGCTTTACAGTATATTATTACACCGATCACTGGATTTAACTCCATACTTGTAGTCAGCCATTTATAGGCGCCTTATATGGAATTATCCTCCCGGGTACCCATTTGCACCTGGGTGGAGTGGACGTAAGTGCCGGTGCCGGGAATCGAACTCACAACCTTTGCATTCCCAGTAGAGTGATACGACCACTAGACACTTACACTTTAATACAATATTTATTTTATATTCTTGTTCGAATAATTATTGATTTGTTCTTTGATATCTAAAGATTCCAGCAATTCATGTGTATTCTATTGTCATATTTTATACTGACAAAAGTGAGTCATCTATCGTTTCCTGGGGAAATCCATGTGATTGTCTGGTCTAATGGGGCGACAAGCAATGGTTTCTAGTTTTCTACCAGAGCCATATTATGTCACCATATCAAAGGTTAATTGTACATGTAGATTTAGATGTGCACATACTCCATACTTTAGCTCTGACAGTGCTCAGGACTTTACTTGCATATCGTTAATTGTTTTTCTGAAATTGGGTACAACCAAAACGGCATCTAGAGAACCCCTAAAAAAAATTTGTCTGGATGGGTCCATACATATATTTAGACATTTTTGACATACATGTATATCGAAGGGGCAACTTGCATCCTTGCTACATGTATATAATTTTTCCCTCGCAGTGACCAATTCCCCTCCATCAAGACATGGTATCCCCCGTTTTTCTTCTTCTCAAACTGGCATAATGTACTACATGTACATTTACGTCTCTGCATGTTTTAAAAAGTAGTCCAGTGGAAACTTTTTATAAAGTGGTCTGATATATAGATCCAGATAATAAGTTTCATGTACATATACCTCATTAAAACAATATAACCTGTAGTCAAGTTTCTTCTTCAGTTCAACATTTGAACTAAATACTTTTTGCACTTTTTGTACTTTTTGTACTTTTTGTAGACAGTACTGCATGTTTCAACAACAAAAGGCAGCACTATAAAGTTAATTACCCACAAGCCCCACATCTTTGCTAACACAAACCTGCAAATAGATTTGTGATACAAATTTATCTTTCTTCTTTTGTTCATGTTTGATGAAGTTGTGTGTCCATGACACATGTAGGACCCACAGGGTGCTGCTATTTGTAGCTAAACAATGCTACACGCAAACAATACACATGGGACTGTTGAGATTGTTTACAGCAATACAGAGAGTCTGCCAAGCAGTTGCGACTGCTGCTTCATAGCAATGAAATGGTTGGTTCAGACGTGAAGCATTTATACATGTACCGAAATTTGGTAAGGAAATGTCGTATCAATTTTTCGCTGACACACATAGAGCCTGCGGACCATTCCGACACATACAGTATCTTGACAATTAAAAAAAATGTTGGATGTGGATGTTTTTCACTGCATATTTAGTAGTCACTATATCACGTGACCCTCACCCATGGAGTGTTTTCGAAATTTGACTTTCAAAATTTGACTTTCGAAATGAGAGGTGTAAGCCGTAAGGTCAACCATTTGCTTCATCCTGTCTGAGTTTGCCATACACATGTATTTCACATACACATTGTATTAAGTGATTCATTATCGTGTTCTAATTCGAAATGATATCAAGACTCCAGTTTCACAAAATGATGTCATATGAAATGTACAATGTATGACGTTTCGTTAGTTAGCGTTCAGACACATAAATCCATCGTATAAATAAAACCATTCTAGTCTAGCTATGTAGGCCTACGTGTACACTTTTCTAGGTATATTGGCAAATATTTTGTGTGTGAACGCAGGGATTCATGACGAGAATAGAAAGTGATGTGTGCCAAATAGGAGCACTTGTAGCCATGAACTGGATTCCTGTTCGTTGTACATTGGCATACAATACAACATGTACATGTACATTAGAATACAAGATGTCCCAGTGACATGTCATATCACAGATGATTGTGGTGAATGTAAATGATGTGCATTGCAAAGCCAAAGACATAAATATGTGTGCATGTACATGTAAACAAAGGGATGCTTTGCTATAGAAATATCAGAAGAGTTTCTAATCATTTCATACTTTCATACTGTACATGTCCCTTACAGCAGGAAATCTCTGAGGCCCATATTCTGCTATAAAGACGGAGTTTGGATGCGTCACAAGTTTGTTCAAAGCTATTGTGTGATCCGCATGAGACAAAAGGATCGCACAATAGCTTTATACGAACTTGCGACGCATAGCAGAATATGGGCCAGAGAGTTTATTCATAGACTTTTTTCCTTTTCATTCCATTCATTAGTACAACATTAATTTGATATGAATAATTGATTTGCTCACACTCCCCCTTCCCTTTCAATCTTTATCTTTCAAGGCACTAACAGTAGGGTGGTATCTCACTTTGCGGAGACGTCTACGTGACAGAATTTAAAAAATTCGTCTCCGCGACGGATAAAAAGTATTAGAGGCGTCTCCACGACAATTTATGACAAAAAATGTCTGAAGTAGTCCCAAATCCGTCTCCGATATCGGAGACGTCTGTAATACTTTTTATCCGTCGCAGAGACGAAATTTTCTATTCTGTCACAGAGACGTCTCCGCGAAGTGAGATGTATACCACCCTTAACAACCAAAAATGTTGAATTTACGTTTCCTCCACCTCACCAACTGGAAGTACTGGTACTACATGTATAAGCTCCCCCTATTTTCTTTCCTGCGATTGATTCTTACTGGTATATTGGCAACTTGGGAAAATAAATTGTTATTTGATTCCCTTTATTTTTGCAAGCCATCATACATAGCCATGAGTTTTCTGCACAATATTATAAAAAGAACACTGTTCTCGAATGATACAATACATGTACATGTAGTAATACATCATATTAAAACAATCACTTTTTTTTTAACGACATACAACATTCATATGGCATGGCATTTTTTACTTTTTCAGATTTGCTTGTCTCCAAATTGGAAATGCTATGTACCAGGAATTAAGAAGATTTGAACCTGCAATTATAAACAGCATCATACGTATGTGTATGTTGCCTTGGAGATTGTCAGGGTTGGTCACAGAAGTTAATTTTAGTTGCGACATTATAAATACTTTTGTATTTCATACCAAAGAAATATATGTGTACATGTACCTGGTAGACTTATGCTTTAGTAGGAAAGGCAATATTAAGAAGGTTGAGTGTACTATATATTGCTTAGCCTTGACGGATTAAATACCAGCGCCTCCTCTCTTGGGGGAAGTCATTTACATGTACGCTGTCTGATTTCACACCATATATATTTATTGGCATTTTTAAAGGGGAAATTATAAAGTTGGGTTGTAAGAGGAAAGATAAGAGAAACTTACCAGTATTGGAGAAGTTTTTAATGAAAATCAATTTATAGGATAACAAGGTTATTATTGATTTTATTTTTCATTTATTTATTTATTTATTATTATTAGTAGTATTATTTTTATTATTATTATCATTATCATTTTTTTTTTTTTGGGGGGGTTGTTATTTTGTGATGTAAATTATTGTGAGCTTCTCTCCCATACATTGTATTTCATAAACTCTACATGTACATTACATTTTATTCTATGAATTGCCCCTTTTTATAGTTCTTCTTGATTGTTTTAGCGCAGCACAGAATATTCCTAATGAGGATATTTAAAATATAAAGATACAGTACATGTATGAAGCAGCCTTCTCGTAGAACCATACACACTATATCATGCAATGTAGGCCTACTACAATAATCATATTTATAGCTGGATGTTTTGTGCGAAGTGGCCTATATTCCAAACTTCATAAATGTACATACTATGTGGAGAAGGTTTACGTGGGAAAATTGAAGGACTTCTGGACAATAGAGAATCTTTGATACCTGGATGAGGTTCTGACGTCAGCACATAGGGTTCTATCTGATCTATTGAGTCTTCACCATGCCCATCTTTATTATTAGATGTTTTGTTGTTCAAGAAGGCTACTTCTACAGTTGTATGTGGTCTTCATAGTATTTATTATCTCTTTGGGTGCTGCTTCATTAACCGGGAGTTGAGGATTTTTAGCACTATTTCTGATGACATGATCAGCCAGATCAGAGAATATGTATCATACTTATATGTAGGATTATTTTCATATTTTAGACTGATTTGCAAAGAAGCCAACAATTTTAGGGTTAAGCTCGCTAAAACATAAAATAATCCCATTATTCTTGAGCTACATACATGTACATGTACCGGTATGCGATGTACCAATGTACCAAGCTTGAAGAAGGTTGTGAAATCTCGCAATTTCCTATTGTAGCTCGATCTGATGTAGACGCAAATGTACAATTCAAGCCAACTTTGGGCTGATGAAAAGCAACCTCTTGTATGCAAATTCAAACTGTTTTCATCGTCTTTTGAGTTTATCACCCGTCTCCTCCCTCTCTATACAATTCTTGTTTGTTGTTATGTTACATTTATCTCTAAATGTGTATAGATGGATTACTTTGTCACTGCTATTTTAGTGCCTATTATACTTTTATTATCTCTCCTTTTCACACCTCTATTCCTTTATTTTTCTTCCTCTCTTGCCTCCCTATTTTATTCTCTCAGATCTCTTCTCTCCTTCACTCTCTGTTTCTTTCCCTCTCTTTCTCTTTCAAAAATCCCCTTCACTCTCACTTTTTAACAATCACAAGGAAAGTTAAAGTGCAAAAAAAAAAAAGTCAATGAGATTTGCTTTGCAATAAGAAATCATAATTTTGAATCGGGAGGGTTTACGCAATCTTTTAATACGAAATATCCTCAAACAATATGACATATCTACAATTGTTCTACATCTACCCCTGAAGTGCCTTTACATACTCAACTGTGATAACTGTAAAATGTAACATCGGATGCTGTGGTTCAGATTGCCCTTTGCTGAGCTTGATATTAAAGCTGGTGTATAGTTTCGGGAGAAAGAAAAATTAATTTTGATTCACATTAAGATAAATTATGAAAGATTGAATCCAAGAACTATAATAAAGCAAATTATAGTACTTGAAATCTTGTTTTAGTGTCTTTATTTCATAATATAAGGATAAAAAAGATAAGTTGTGGACCCGTCTCAGGTTAGCGCTCACGTGGAAATCCTATGGGGATTCTCTTGTGTGGGTGTTACACACAGATCGTTCGCACTAATTCATGCCGTAACCTCCGGCGTGCGAACCTGTCAGCAGAGGTATAAACGGCAGTTAATTACACTTCAAACAATTTCAGTGAAATTCATCGGAAATAATGAAAGGAATGTCACAAGATCTCTCACACATATCTTTTAGTGCAATGTGGACAACATGTAACTACATCGGTTTGATCGGTTTCGTGCCAATTCCTTTTTTGTAATACCAAAACTATACACCAGGTGTAAGTCGTTCAGATATGGTCCTACTCTCAAAGGAGCGCTAGTGGGCAGAACCCCTAGTGTGCCCCACTGCTTGGAAGAAGACATTTTACCTCATTGGTCAATTGTAATACATGCAAAAATCTTGATCAGTTATTTGAATTAAATGAAAATATTTTCATTGTCTTTTCAGATATATGGAGCCTGGGTGTACTCTTGTACATGCTGGTATGTGGGGAACCCCCGTTCAATGAAACCAACGACAGCGAGACACTGACTATGATCATGGATTGTAAATATCACATGCCAGATTACCTATCCAAGGAATGTAAAAGGTAAGAGATGAATCAATTATAAAATCCAAATTTGCTTCTAAAGTTTACCTGTTTAAGCAGGTGAATTTGTGATCGGGAAATTATTCATTCAACCAGAGTCACATTAATAAGCACTCCCATGCATGTGATGTGTGAAATGGCAATATTTTGATGTGATGTCGTGATCCTTTTCATTTGTGAAAATGATGTAACCCCTGCGAAATATATGGCTTTCACAGTCTGTGTCAAATAAAATGGTACAGTTGGAAAACATTTTTTAACGTATGAAAATTAATCACATTCTGAAAGTGTTAAATATTTTCATAAAGTAGGAAAACCAGGCTTTCTTCTGCAATTTTGTTTCCATCCCATTCGATGCTGTAGATCTTGAGATATGACCAGTCTTCTATAATCAAGAAAAAATGTACTTTGCGCATGCTTCTGTATGGGTTTCGTACATAATAGCCATGAATTCAGCGCACCGAGACAATACATTTTAGATGTGTGTAATTTCGATTAGCTCATCGCCGCACAAAATTTAGCATAACTTTTGTTTTACAAAAGCAAATTATACAAAATAAAGTGCATCAGCGAGAAGAATATTTTTTCTTTAAGATGAGACCACATTCACTCATCATTTGAGAAGATTTCATACCTAAATAATTTTTTTTTCTGACTGTACCATTTTTTTTGACACAGACTGAACAGTATCTGAACCTACTGGTGGGATATCGTTGAAACTAGAACTTGATAAAGAATCATGATCACCTTTGTGTGTGAATATCCAACTACATGTAGTCAAGTTGCAAGCGTGCCCCAAGTGACCGGCAAGCTTGCAAGGTCATCTGTCACTTGTACAACATGTACTACATGTAGGCTCATTTAGTCATTAGTAATATATTATTTCCACACTCCTTCAACCTGTGAAGCATACTTATTTTGGTATTTAAAGCACAGATCAGGTTCAAGGCTAGTTCATCATAAGTGTCAGAGAGTCACACTTCAGGTGTTTTTACTTTTTGTGCAGGTAGTTCATACTTTAGATGCAAAGGTATTTGTGTCACACTTCATTTTAAATTAAGTTCAACTTTATTCCTAGTAAAAATCACAGAATATATTTATGTATTGAAGGTATCTTTCATTTGTTTAGATGTATGTTACATCTGAAGACCCCCCCCCCCCTTCTGTCCTTCGCTGGTTGACATCCATGGAAAGCAGTGAAGTAGCCCAGGGCTGTGAATATTCAGTTCCGTTCAGTTCTGTTCCGTTTATTCATTTCATCATAAAAAAAATGTTTACATTACAAAATGAGCATCATATATTTTTTAACAAATGATTTACAAACATGATATAGGTACCAATGTATAATATATGTACAAATTAAACATTCTTTAAAAATGAAATATGAGAACTCTAGAAAAAGACTGTAAGTGGCTTTGTAAAGAAAAAAAATCACATTAAATTATTTATCCATAATTAGATATCCATCAAAACCATGGACAACATGTAGTTCACAAAGACTCCAGGATACCTTTTAGTTTCAACCAATAATTTAGGGTGCTAGTAAACATTGTTTGCCGGACTCCATGTATTAAAAAACAAAACAAAACACTGCGAGCATGTTCGTCCTTTGTATTTGCTTGTGCATGTACATGTACGTGAAGCTGACATTTTTTATCTGAAAATGAATACCTTCATTTATGATTAGCATGCAGCGGTACAATTTTGATAATCACTATCATCTTGAGATGTTATTTTCTTGATCAATTCCTCATGGTGGCTGAAACCTCTAAATGTTGAAGTAAATATGAGAATAAAAATAATGATGTCTATATGACAGCTAATGAGAAGCACAGCCTTGTTTACATTGTCACAACAAACGTCCTAGCCTGGATTGACTACGTACATGAATCACAAAAACATCATACATGTATAGTCAACAAGTCTACCGATACCTTACAATGTATGGATGTCCCTTGAACAATATGTAACCTTATTCTGGTAATGTCAATGGGTGATCAGCAGCACATTAAGATGGTGCTTCAATATTAAGTCGTTGGAAGTTACGAATGACTTTACGAACGACTGGTGATCAGTTCTCATGCTGAATAATTGGGCATGGTACCTAGAATAGCACCCAAGAACATGTTCCAGTTGTACTTAAAGACCTGTATTCACAAAGGTGGCCTAAAGTTAAGCCCAGCCTTAATCTGTGGTTTAAGTATGGCTAGCAAAATGGGACACAATCTCGAAAAAGTTAGATGTTCGGTTTATCAGAATTTTTGGTAGTGAAACTATTAAAACTGCCTGGGAATGATAAGTACAAAGGTTTTCCTTACAATTGAAACACAATACCAGAATTTAGTAAACATTTAAGGAAAATGCAACATAGACAGATTGTGTCCCATTTTGCTAGCCATATATAAACCACAGATTTAAGCTAGGCTTAACTTTATGCAACCTTTGTGAACATGGGCCAAAGTCATTCGTAACTTACAAACGACTTGGTGAAACGCCACTAACAGGACAATGGTGTTCAGCAATTTAAGTACTGGACACTTTCCCCTACCTCGACAGTGCTGTGCTCTTGGATTCCTTTAACCAGGACCCTTTTGACATCTCTCTCCATGCTTTCTGAGCAATCTATGCAGATCCTGTCTCTGCTGCTCCACACATGTTCCTCTTTTCTTTTCTTTTTTTTTAAAAATAAAACTTGATGTCAGAGTTGTATTTATGATGGTATAATAAAATACTGCCCTGGTCTCCAGTTCTCATGACAGTAAATTGCAATTTGGTCTAACCCACTTTGACTAATGTCCATTTGGTCTCATCTCACATGGTCCAACTCCATTTTCGTGTAATTCCCATTTTGTTTAATGTCCAGTTTGTCTAGTGTCAACTTGGTCTATCACCACTTAGTCAATTCCAAAACTGGTAGTAGATCAAATAGTCATTTGGGCAATTGGCGAAAATGCAATTAGACCATTTGGCTATTAAACGAATTGGCAATTAGACCAAGTGATCATTAGACTAAGTGGAGAATTAGACCCGCTGCTGTTAGACCCCCATGAAATGTGGAGATAAAGTGACAGGTCCAGTTATAAAAGCCATGCAAGGGCATCATCTGTCACTATTGATGTCTCTGCAACTCCATGCAAACCTTGTCACCACCCAGTCATGGACTTTGTGAAGGATGGTCTTGCGACCACTATCTCCTGCCCAATTTTATTGTGTTTGTAATCTCCTACATGTACTTCTTTAAAACCTTCCTTCAAAATTCCATTTAATGTTTTTCATTACTTTATCTTTTTTAAATCATAATATTTGGAATAATAAAAGATAATCATGTAACAGTGATAATATTGACTTTACTGGGTCATGTTTATAGTTGAATGATAACATGAAAATTATTTTGGAATGCTGCTCTTGGCAATTTGCACGTTGTTAGTTTAAAAGATATCTGTAATTACTATTGCTTTAAATAAACTACTGTGAATATTTATGTATATAGATTTACACTTTTGGACGTGAAAATATACATTTATGTATAATACCCCCAAATCTGAATGTGTGTGACAATTAATTCCCAAAGCAAAAATTCCATTGTCCATCCTACATTCCCAACAACCCACTATTGTCCAATGTCACATGCATTTCCCTAGCCTTCAGAACGGATATTTATGAGTGGTCCAAATAACTAGTGGGCATACTATCACGTTCCTGCAATAGAATTTAAATCAGTGTCGTGTGTCCATCATTACTGACTCCCACCTATCCTCTAGAGTCGTTCTATTATCACCAACCATTTCTATTCCTATGCCCTGCCTGCCCGCCTCCAACACGCTTTAATACCAAAGGTTAATTGTGAAGCCAGGCGGCCGTGCCGGCAAGGCCTGCATCTATCTCTTCCTGTTTACCGTGTATTATGAATATGGACAGCACCTGAGCAAATTGTTGTATCCATAGCGTCCAGTTATGATAGGCAGTAATATGTGTATTATGATTTAATGTTCACTTGATTCATTTTGTGAGATGCTTGTATGTACATGTATGCACTGTCTGTGTTTTGTTGTTGTTTATTTTATTTATTTTTTTATTTATTTATTTTTTTGTTGGGGGGGGGGGGGAGAGGAAGCTAGGAATAACATGCTGTACATATATGTTTGAAGAGTGATGTCCCCCCATAAAAAAATGGGTCGACGGCAGCCAACGATTTCTTAAATTAACCACTTGGCTGCGGACCACGTAATATTACGTTCTTGGTTTGTACACTGTGCGCAGACCACCTAATATTACGTGCTCATGATGTTGTCTGAGCTATGTCTGTTTTGAAGCGCCAGCGCCACGCTGGTCATACCCGTACTGTGCAATTAGCACCATGCAGCAGTTAAGTGGTTAACCTGTATATTCAATAGGTGATTTCCAAAAATGGGGGGGGGGGGGTGGTTGCAAGCCTTTTGCGCTCCTGGGCTGCTACTCTTGTTTGTGCTAATTTAAAAAGAATTTCTAGTGAAAATTAATGAGGCTCTATTGCATGCTGACCTGTCACTGTTGACCAATCGCATACAGCATGAAGAGACATCTGGCTATTCTTGTCTGCTCCAATTATGTAACAGAGGAAGAAAGGAAAGTGTTGTGACAGAGGATTTGCTGTTATTTTTGCGCACTGCATGTTCGTAAGCTTGCAATTGAACCTATTCAATAATAAATCTTGGCCATATATTCGCAGGTTTTTAACTTCGTGCCTGCCTCTCTTTGCGCGAAACATGCAAAAATCAATATACCGCGAATATTTCCACGAATACTGTACATGTAGATGAAAGTTTGGAAGTGAAGGGAATAGAGAATGATAGAGAGAGAGAGAGAGAAAGAGAGACAGAGAGACAGAGAGAGAGAGAGAGAGAACGAGGAATATTACAGTTCTAGGGATAGAGAAAAGGCACAATTAGATCTAAAGGAAGAGTAATATAAATATAGGATAGAGGGATAGAGAGGAGGAGATGGGGAACGGAGAGTGGGAGTACAAAGGAAAGGTAAAAGGAAGAACGTAGTACAATAAAAACTCATGTTTATGTCCCTTTTGATTGAAGAACATTTGAAGGCAGAAAGATTGATTGGAAATGAAAGAAGGAAAAAAACAAAACATCAAAGAATAAAAATAATAGTACATGTAATGGGAGAGAAAGGGTGAACAGGTGAATGGAAATGTAGAGAGGAGGAAGGTGGATTTTGAAGAAAAACATTTTATTACAGGACAGTGACAGGTAGTTATATACAGTCTGTGTCAAATAAAATGGTACAGTTGGGAAACATTTTTTTATTGTATGAAGATTAGTAACCACTTGGTAATGCTTGGTATTTTCATAAAGCAGTGAAAATAAGCTTTCTTCTGCAATTTTTTTCATCTCAATTGGTGCAGTAGATCTTGAGATATGATTAGTTTTCTATAATAATTAAAAATCCATTTTGCGCGCACCTTGCCATGCCTTTGTGTAGGTTTCGAACATAAGCCGCCGAAATTGACCTAAAAGAACAATAGGTTTGTGCAAAACTAAATATCTTGTCTTCACAGAAATATTAGCATAACTTTTGTTCTACAAAAGCAAATTATTTGAAATAAATTGCATCAGCAAGAAAAATATATTGGCTTTAATTTGATACCATATATACGTAGTATTTGAAAAGATTTCATACCTAATTTATTTTTTCCGCGACTGTACCATTTTTTTTTGACACAGACTGTACAATGTACATGTTGGTGGGTTTTAGCTGTACAGTATAACTCTGGGAAAATTCAATAAAAGTGCAAATTTGTGGTGTATGATATGAATCCCCTGGGGACGCTATCATGCATGGTTAACCATGATGAGAAATGATAGTTGACTGTGCTTTATATCTCCTCATTAGCATCATCGAGCCTCCCTTGCTTAAATTATCTTTAAAGCTCGCCAGGACAGTCTTTGAAGTTTCAATACCATATATATTGCTGAGAATGACCATAGATTTAAAAGAGCATTATTATAAACAACACCCATTTTGCCCCATCTGCGGATGATGTAGATTTGGTTTCTGGAAAAGCTATCATTGCCTACCTAAAAATTACTCTACACATTTGTATCTTAAATTCTCATTCAATTTGCTCATTTTCTGTAGTTTTGGAAAAGCCCTAATATTATGTTGCTTTTTGCATCTTTCCGGATATCCACTATAACACCCAAGTGGAGAGGTGCAATGTAGTTGAAATGCATTTTCCCCATTGATCAGCCTTTCTTGAACATGTAATGGGGATTGAACCCTCGACCTTTGCATCCCCAGTCAAGTGATTGAACCACTCGACTATGATATCTCTACAACTACTGGAAAGCTCTTATATTAAATAGTTGGATTGAATGTCATGAAATGCCATATTTTGCATTAAATAATGAAAATGTGGTTTATATGGTAGGCTCTATCAAATGTTCTCCTTGATAGCTAGCTGGTACAAGTATTTATAGTAAAGCCCACACACTGACTAAACGTGGGAGGATTATATTAGATGTAATTGTAGTTCAACCATCACTCTACGTGGGAGGGAATTGGAAAATATTCCAAGTAGCTGTGATAAATGTGTTCAAGAAAATTCTGTGTCTGTTACATCTACATGTACTTCACTTGTTTTGTAATCTAGATAATGGCTGTTTCCATGTCATAAACAAAATACCCCTGTACCCCCTCTAATACAATACAATAAATATTTTTGGTGCCATTCATGTAAGGCTCAGATCATTTGTAACATCGAAAATAATTACTGTTCTTGCATGTAAACTACATGGAGTAATTAAAGGCTAATTACAATGTAGGTAAATGTGAAATATTAAATTGAATTGGTGAAGATTAACAATTGAATAAACATGATGCAGAGGAGATATCATGACTTTTCAGATACTTAGAAATACTGGTAGAGGCACATTATCTAATGCATGATTGTTTTACTTTATTGTCAGAGAGGAGATTCATTTTAATAAAGAAAGATCAAATGCTTTTAATAGATAATGCTCATTGCCTCTTTCAGGATCAATCTTTTGTTGTCAATATCCATTTTAACGAGGAGCAATATACATGTATTTCAGAAGGGATACAAGTTGTATTTCATCGAATGCAAATTTTTATGTAATACTTCAACATCTAAAGTAGATCGTATACTTTACCTAGTACATGTACAGGTATGCACACATGATTGATGGTACAGATGGGCAATTTTTGGCATGAATATTGTTTTCTCATTCTTTAATACGTTCATTTACTTTCTCTTGATTTTATATAATTAAAAAAAAACATATCTATAGTTAAAAAAATCAAATAAGCTTCTTGACCAAATTCTGAAGAATAGTGTCCACATACTTCTTGGCGTTTGAACAGCATTTGTGTTTTATTTGTACATTTAAAAAAAAAATAATGTAATATCTTTGACTGGTATCTTTATCAAGGTTTTGAAGAAGGTCTTTTCAATATTCATTTTTTTTCCAACTTGTTCTCCCTAGCTTGATAATGGGTATGTTGGTTCGTGAACCAAGCAGCCGTGTGACGCTTAGAGACATTGAGAATAATTCCTGGCTGCAGGTCAGTAGCAGAAGAAGAAGAAGACCATCAGATCCGATCATTACGAGAGAACAGATCTCAAAGCAACTCCATGATAGTATACTGTATTTTAATCCTTTTTCTTTTCAATTTGTTTTTCCTAGCTTGATAACGGGTATGTTGGTTCGTGAACCAAGCAGCCGTGTGACGCTGAAAGACATTGAGAATAATTCCTGGCTGCAGGTCGGTAGCAGGAGAAGAAGACCATCAGATCCGATCATTACGAGAGAACAGATCTCAGAGCAACTCCATGATAGTATACTGGATATCATGCTCAATGGCAAACTGGCTGATAGAGCTGCTATTCTAGAGTAAGTTGTTAATAATTGGAAGTGAATGTAATTGAAGAGCTTCGTTCCAAATGGTACAACATCCACTTTTTATGAAAATTGAGTTATTGATATATCACACCATTATTCAGGGAGGTACCTTCCTTTGAATGAAACTGTTCATCTAACTTTTAAAAGCAATCATTAGAAAGTGCCCTTTCTAATAACTTTTTTTAATCGAGCTATGCCTGTATAAAATATCGAACACAAATGCATTTTCCTCAGAAGTAACAAAGACGGATGTAGTACCTTTTGGAACGGAGCTCTTCATAAATGTATATAGGTCTTTAGAGAAGAATTCCTATGTTTACCGTTCTGCTACTTACTTCCTTTTGCCTTTCACATTATGATTCCCATGTCTATAATATGTGGAGAAGAATATATGATCACCTTTCTCTGTCTTTTTGCCTTTCATGTTCTGATTCCATACTGTTTTTAGAGAAGAATTACTATAACTACCTTTTTGCTAAATACTTCCTTTTGCCTTTCATCATATGATTCCCATGTGTATGTCTGTAGAAAAAGATTGTTGCTACAATGACCTTTCTGCTCTTTACTCCATTAGCCTTACATTTATTGTGATTCACTTGTGTATGTCTGTAGAGAAGGATTGCTAAAACTACCTTTCATGCTATTTTTCTTCCTTTTACAGTTCATATTACAAATCCATGTGAAGGTTTGTAGAGAAGGGTTGTTACAATCACGTTTCTGCTACTTACAGCCTTTTACCTTTCCTTTTATGTTCCTTTAAACTGTAGAGAAAAATTGCTACACCAATGACCACCTTTCTAGTTATACTTCTTTTTGATTCCCATACATGTTTGTAGGTTTGTAGAGAGACTGTTATCAGACCCTTCCTGTCATTAACTTCCTTCTGCCTTTCAAATTACTTTTCCCATGTGCAGGTCTGTAGAGAAGGATTGCTACGATCACCTGTCTGCTACTTACTTCCTTCTGGCGGAGCGGAAGCTGAAGAAGCAGAAGGAGAAGGAAGAGAGACTCAAGTTCTCAGCCAGTGACCTCCGGAAGGCCATGATCTCAGGACAGCCCAAGCAGGGTGCTCTAGGTCAGAGGTAAGTGTTCCTTCAAGGGTGTCTTCAAGGGCTCCTGTCATGAGTTGAGGAGTGGTTCCACTATGCTTGGTTGCACTCCTGAGTGAGGACAGATTTGTTGGAGAGCACGGCCCTTCATGTTGGCAGTTCTGATTGCAACTTTCTCCCAATTGATTCTTTTCTTGGAGAAGAGGTGTTAGGGAAGGAGCAAGTTGAGTGTCTGGTGTGGGTGAGAGAGGAGGAATATTCAAGTATTAAAGTAGAGGGGGAGAGAGTGATAGTGAGCAATGAAAAAAAAAAAAGAGAAAATATACATGTAGCAAGAGAAAAAAATTAAATGAAAGACAGGGCAGAAAATGTGAAAATATGAAGGAGAAGTATAGAAATAGGCAATCTACACAGGAATGGAGGAGAAATGGTTTATGTGAATACAAAATTTTTGAAAATGTTTGAGTGCAATGGTTCTGAATATTTCATGAGCATACAAGTTGAACCATTTTATTCAATGGCACGAAGCAGAGTTGAATAAAATGGTTCATCGTGCACCACATTTTATTCTTGTTCACATGATACTCAAAGAAGACGTTTTACCTGTAAACTCCACTCGCTGTATCAACAACAACATCAAACAGATCTCCAAGCCTCCACTACGCCTCCTGGGGGTGATTCTCTAACGGCTAAGATCAGTCAAAACTGGGATAAAATCAATTTTAGGATCAATAGCTGTAGTATCATTTGTCATAGTTTGTATTGATGTTAAATGTTGGTGAATCTCCCCCAGCTTCCAAGCCAGAAAGAAGTGTTTCCACACCTAATCATGTGTCAAGAAGACATTCCACCTGCAAGCTCCAGCTCCAATCCTCGCATCAACAACAACAACAAACAGACTGTCCAAGCCTCCACCACCCTCCTGCTTCCAAGCCAGAAAGAAGTGTTCAGATACCTAATCATACATCTTCAATTCTTGTTAACAGGAGACTTCAAGAAAAAGTTCCACCCGCAAACTCCAATCCTCACATCAACAAATAGATTGCCCAAGCCCCTACCACCCCCCTGCTTCCAAACTAAAAAGTGGTATCTCCATAATTTAAATCTTTCATTTAATCTTGTCTTACAGGGGACAAGATGACGTTCCACCTGCAAGCTCCAATCCTCGTATCAACAACAACAGCAAACAGACTGTCCAAGCCTCCACCACCCCTCCTGCTTCCAAGCCAGTAGCCATACCTGGAGCCAGCGCAGGAGGAGGCGGAGGCAGCAAACATGATTCTCGCAGCCTGGATGACTCTCCTCTCTCTAACAGCCCTAGAAGACATCTGATTGAGAGGGAACATCTAACTATCCATCCAAGGCATGGAAGGAGTATCGTCAAGGAGGGACTCGGCTCTCTAGATGTAAGTTGCATTCGTTATTACATTATATTGCTTGAATCTTTACATCGTCGGTGGGGGTGTTGAAACCTTGTCATATTTTTGTGACGATTATTTTTTATTCGTCAACGACTTGGCTGCAGACCACGTAATATTACGTGATCATGCTATTGTCTGAGCTTTGTCTGTTTGGACGCACCAGCACCTGTACTTTGCCATTATCACCACGCCGCAGCCAAGTGGTTAAGTCCAGGTAATCAGTCACATGGTGTCCTGTCCAAATCCCTGCATTCTTACCCCCGAAATAAAGCCACCACAGCTTATCAAAGAAAATGCAATCCTCTAGGGTATAGTGCATTGGCTGCCATGTTTTTGCCTCTCCTGAACACTTGGCGTATTTGAGATACGAGGTTTTATCACCCCACCGACGACGTACTTTGTTCGCCAGTTGGCCAGTTCAATGGCATGCTGCATTCACCAATTGGCACAAAGAATAGACACCAATAAACAGGAAGATTGTACTATGCAGTATAAGAAGCTTTGGGTACTAACCCACATCTTATTATAATTTACAGAAATATAACTTTATTTCTAATTTGTTCTTTTTCGCTTGAGGAGGAGGAATACCAACATCAAGCCGAGGATGAAGAAGCAGTTGTAGAAAGCCAAGAGACCATTCCAGATGTTCCAGAATCAGTAGCCCCTTCCTCTCCTACAGAAGGAACATGGAACAGTGGGGCTAGTAGTAAGGATAGCGGGAACGGAGGCAATCGACAGTCTCTGAACAGCAATCGTCCACCCCTTCAGTCTAAGATCTGCACGTCAGTACTAAACCAAATCACAGAGGAAGAAGGTGGGTGCTTTGCTCAGAGGTGCCAATTTTCAGGGAATCTGTTACTTTAAAATTCTGCCTTTTTATTTATTTTCAGCACTTTTTATGCCTCCGCCACCGAAGGTGGTGCCGGAGGCATCATGTTTTCGGGTTGTCCGTCCGTCCGTACATTTGTACATCCCGTTTGCTCGTTATCGCGATATCTCAAAAACCATTTGAGATATCAACTTCAAACTATAGGAAAGTATATATCACCATAGGAAGATGATTTGATTACATTTTAGAGTATGTAGGTCAAAGGTCAAGGGTTACAGAGGTTAAATTGTAAAATTCCATGTATTGAGTTAATTATCGCAATATCTTGAGAACCACTTGAGATATCAACTTCAAACTTGGGGATAGTATTTATCACCATAGGAAGGTGATCTGATTAGATTTTGGATTGCAAAGGTCAAGGGTCACAGAGGTCGAATTGCGAAATTCAATGTATCGAGTTCGAACCATTTGGGATAGGAGCTTCAAATTGAAGGGTAGTGTTTATTACCATATAAAGATGATCTGATTAGATTTTGGAGTATATAGGTCAAAAATTTAGAAGGGACTATGATCTAATAAGGTTTGGGGTCACAAGGTCAAAGGTCAAGGTCAACGATGTCTGTGTATAAAGGAAATTGAATTAGATGAATATGCCATACATTTCTAATCTGGCAATGGCATGTATTTCGACCGCGCACTGTCAAGGATTCATCTTGTTTTTTCTTTCTTCTTTTTTTACTCACTTTTTCATGCAAATTTGTATGCTATTTCAGGATTTTTTTGTTCCAACTTCAGGATTTTCGAATGGTACTGAGGGGTATCTCTGTTAGCTTCTCTTCAAATGAAAAAAAGTAATTTTTCATGTTTTGTTGTGTGCTTGGCTTTTTTTTGTTTTGCTCCAGACAAAAACATTCAAGTTTGGTTTTGTCCTCTTTTTTTTTTTACCTAACCAAATACTCATCAAAGTACTGAAATGCTGTGGTCCACGTTTGCAGCTCGGGCTTAAGTAACATTACAGATTAGTCCAAATATTCCACATGAGATCATTATTAGACGTATTGACGAGCTCATTGAAAATACATCTATATGTACAGACCATTTAACCTTCATTTCTTGTTGTATTTTTAATCATTAGATGAGTATGAATCAGACGAGGACCGAGGTGTTCTGAGGCGGTTAACATCCCATGATGCCAGGCGACCAAAGACTCTATCAAGTAGCAAAGACAATGTACGCCAAATCAAACCAAGCAGTAAAAAGTTCACACCTCCACCACGAGGGGGCTACAGTTCCTCGGACGCGAGCGACGATGATTCAGAATCGCGGAGGAGATCGGATAGGTTTGATTTACCGCATCCAACGACGCAGCGTCGCGGAAGCAAGGATGGTCCTCCGAGTTCAGGAAGCGAAGGTGGAGGAGGGTCATATGGGGGTCATGGTAGTAGCGGTGGTGGTGGTGCTAGCGGGGGTGGTAACAAACAGAACGGTAAGGCTGGTAAGGGTAGTGACTCTGGCGGTACCAATGATAACGGTACTTCCGGTGGAGGCAACAAGGGCACCGGTAAGGAACACAAGAAGAGCAATGAACTCCGGGAAAGTCTTAAAATGAGTAATCTGAGCGTGAACTCTTCAAACTCCTCCAGCTCCTACAGCATTAGCAAATACGCCATCGACCCCGCTAACAACACGCCCAGCGATTCCGACGACCCCAACTCGGAAGCCAAGACGTGGTCGCGGAAGAACAACCTTCGCAAGGACCACGTGACGCGGTCGGACAGTAACCTCTACATCATTCCAAAGAATGGGGAGAAGCCCAAACACATTCACACTTCACCGTCCAAATCCAGTCTCAAGAGGGACAGCTCCAATCTGAGCGAGAAACTCAACTTGGATCTCAATAGCAACATGCCAAGGCGCACCTCCAAAGAAGCCAGAGACATTCGTAAGAAGCGCAACCGAATCGCCAGCGCCAACGGCCAAGGGGGTAGAAACAAGAAAGATCCAAACAAGAAAGTGGAGAGCAATTGTTGTCGTATCATATAAAATTAAGTCTCTGGAGAATAATATCATAATATATTTTCAGTTTTATTTCCAATATCGAGTTTGTAATATGATGAACAGACTGACGGATATTTGTCTAATCCTGTTGTAATCTTGTCTTTTATTGTCACTTTAGTTCAGGTAGCATCCATGAGTGAATTCAACAAACCATGAGCTTGTTCATAGCAGGTCCTCATATTATCCTTAATTTATGTGCCCCATGCTTCATTTTCTAGATAACCTGTATGTCTGCTTTGCTTTCAAATAAGATCAGGATATGTGTGCTACGTTTATATCCTTTTCTTTAGAGGGTGTCGACCAACATGTGCTATGTAATGTCCAACATCGCTTCTTTGTCATGCACAGCTTTAAATCTTTTAAATAAACTTAAACTGCTTTCTGTTATAAGGAGAGGATTGGTCCAAAGAATAAAGTTTCAAATCATATTATTTTCTCCCCTATAATATTCTACCCTTTTCCTGACCTTGCACCATCACTATTACATTAATATCCAAATAGCATTTCCTCATACAATACTCATACAAGCAACATATTATGTAAGTGGAGTTGAAATTATTTTTGGTGATTCTTTTGTGATTAATTTTCTTTTTGAGAATTAAAGGCAAATGCTGCATTATTCAGGAAAATGGGTTTTCAACTAGTATCAGGTTTGCTTTCTGCTGTATATTCGGACTGAATTTTGTTTTTAAAAAGTTTTTTATCGGATACATTACATTTCTGTCAGACATTCTCTGCTGCATATTGCCAGAAAATTTTTGAGCAAAAATTGAAGAAAAGTTATTGAAAATATTTCATCATATCTGACCTGTGGATAATCCCTTTTAAATAGTCTGCACTAAATTAAAATTGAAACTTGGCATATATTAGAAAAGAGTAACATTTTTTTCAGAAACAAACCTTCTTAACATATTTTAGTTATGATCAAATAGGTTGAAATTAATTGCCAGGCTATGGGTGTCAGAGGAAGTATTATTTTTCTTCCAGCATTATTTTGTGCTGATTGAGTTAACTTTTTTAAAAGAGATGCGTTTATCCAAGTATACTTCTCCTATATTGATATCAGTTGTTTTTACACGAATGTATTTTAATCACTATAAGTATTATGGTCAAAGTTTATGTTTCTCTTTATTCCGTTATAAAAAACATGACTCGACTCAGGAATCGGTTTCCTTAGCCAATCCCCAAGCTTGGAAATTAATGGAAATTAAAGAAAATTTATTAGAAATACCAGAAATACAGGAGTGGCATTCCATTATTTGAATATCTCACTTCCCTTTTTGATTTAGAAGAGGAAGCGATAGAAGCTGTTGAAGCCATATTGAAGTAAATTCTCTTTGGCGCATAGGCAAAAATATAGATTGTTGTGGTACTTATTATATGATTACATGTACGTCAAAGTCAGTTTAGTTTGGCTTTTATTTAAATCAATACAGGCTTTTTAAAATTGATTATTTATTCAGATTATTATCCATATAGCAGCCATATTGTAGCTCGGATATGCCTCTTATTATTTCAAAAATTATATATGATTGAAAGTGATTTTGTTTTATTTGCTGCTTGGTCTATATGATCCTGTATGCTGGATACATGCAGTGTGATAAAATGAGTTTTACCATTGTGTTTTATGTTTTATGCACTCCAGTTCTGCTGGTTCAGGACTTACACAAATTGAGATCATGTAACATATTTTTGTTTTAAAAGAAGAAAAGCACCTGAACATTGTTTGCTGTTTAATCTTTGTTTATGTACATTTATCCCCGTTTTGTACAGAAATTGTCCAACGTGTGTGTTTGTATATCAGAATCGTAATATATATATGGACAATACAGCAAATGCAAGGTAAATATTGTTGACTTGGCTTTTCTTCAATGCAAGTATTTTTGTAATATTTATTGAACAGAACTGGGAAATTCTTGTTTGACAGATTCATTTGTATTTAGATTTTAATTATTATATTGATGAGAATGGACAAGATTAGATGAGC
The DNA here is from genome assembly GCA_940671915.1 of Paracentrotus lividus. Lineage (NCBI taxonomy): Eukaryota > Metazoa > Echinodermata > Echinoidea > Camarodonta > Echinidae > Paracentrotus > Paracentrotus lividus. Next base: position 8,585,142 of record CALNVZ010003014.1, on the reverse strand, counting down.
TAGTATGTCCAATTTTTAAAATGTTAGATCAAAGAAATATTTTACTTGTGTAAAGAGCGATGTCAAATCAGATATTGCGGTCTGTTACTGAAGTATTAGGTCCCAATACCAATGCTAATAGTCTCCAATGAATGAATTGTAAACTTACTTGCCGATCCACGTAGCGAAACAATCAGAGTCTTATACTAATAGAAGTTTATATGATAATTTTGTCTTTTAATATGGTTATTATTGTAACCCAAGTAGCTTTTTTACGCAGACAAGTAACAAAGGATGGAATCTGTTATTAAATCTCCCAAGATTACATTTACGTTTGAAGGCGAAACTGAGCTTTGTACAAAAAAAAATATCATTATTACAGGTAACAGGAATGGAGGGGAGGGTTGGGTGATTTTGAAGCAAGTCTTATCACTTACAGAATCGATTAAATATATTTATGTTTTGCGTGTGAAGCATTTATGAATATACATATATTAGAAGTGATACATGTCTTCCTGTGTTGTAGTGTATGCATGTATGTGTGAGTGTGTGTGCGGGGGTTGCAGGCTGAAAGCAGAGATAAAACTAATTGCATGTACAACATCAAACGATATTCTAAATGAGCAGAGGTATATATCTTTATAACATTGGGTCATTACCTTTATTCATACTGTTGAAATTAATTTGTCCTGGGGCCTGTTGCTAGAAAATTTTATGAACATATAACGTGACATAAATATATGTCATGCTAGGGATGTTATGTCATGATTTTATCCCATTTAAGTTACTAGCAACAGATATATGTCATGATCCCAGGGTTTAAATGTTGTGATTTACGACTAAAATCATAAGAAAAAAGTTCTAGCAACATGGCCACATATCATAAACACAATGTGCTATTCAAAGTGCAAATGTTTGAATTTTTGTCTGTTTTTTCCACCTAGATTTGGTCCTTTAAAATTTAACATTAAATTTCTGTGGTGTTTCTTGATGTTTACCAAAAATTATGTTACCAAAGAATTTATTGGTAATATGTTTGATATCTGATGACGAGATAGCAATATATACAACACAGTATCTTACCGAGTTGCAAGCCTAGGCGAATGAAGAATGAAGCGAATTTGCACAGTTCCATATATAGAGAGAGTGTACCCAACTCGGTGAACATTAGGTATGCACATGGCACATTTCCTTTCATACTACTTTTTTGGGCAAGCACATAACAAAAGAAAATGCATCATATTGATACCTACTGTAACAGAGTAGACAAGTCTCTCTTTATATATGGCACTGTGTAAATTCACTTTGCTAACCTGGGTGAGCTATCCCTTTTAGACCTACCCCAGTACATATACTTGATAAAAGCAGTTTTAGGCCATCACATTTCAGGCATTTTCAAAGTTCATAGATTAGAATCTTTTGGCTTGAGTGTGAAATTGGTCATAAAACCATCTCTCAAGGTAATATCTGTTTCAAGCCAAAAAGCATAGGATTTCCTTTGTCCCAAAACATTGTGGAAAGCTCTGTAAGGGGTTGATGTATTGTTATTAATCAAAATAACACCTTTTTGAATGCATTTCTCAGGGGCAGAGAAGAGGATTATGATGTATATTCCATCCAAACTTCATGCCGTGTGTGTTATAAAGCCATTTTGTCACTTACATAGCTATGAAGATGTATCATTTGCATTAATGTGGACTAATAGGAACAAAAGATAATTAAGATGAAAATGCAGGTTCATAAGACTACTCTTGTTATGATGAGCATGGATAAAACAAGGTTTCTTTATCACGAGGCATTTCTAGCAGTCCCAATTCGAAACATTTGCATGTATGTTTTTATGAGTTCAATATACAGATTAGAGAACGATGAAAATGGGAGGCTCATACAATCTACTCCTGTTAATATGAGCACAGATGTACATGTAGCAAGATGTCCCAATTTAAAACATGTGCACATGTGTTTTTGAGTTTGTAAAGAGATTTCTGATGCTCTAGAGCAAACCTCATTGTTATGGGAATGGACTGTAATATTGGAATGGATTTTGTAGAACTTGCCCTCTGTTGTAAAAGAAGAACAAATCAATCTGGCTTAATAATTTTGATGAAAGATGATGGTTCGTAAATACTTGGCTGCCACAGGAAAGATACCTTCCTACAACTCTTGTCTCTTTCTGTCTTTTTGTGTCCTGATGTCCCGTTTTATATGTGTTTGTATCCATCTATTGCCCTAATTTATATTGTCCATGGTCTTATCACTGATTGTCCTAGTAGAATCCATGGTTTTATAAAGAGTCCTGTGGTGAAATTTAAACCATGGTCTAAAAAAGAATGTCTTATGACAGTTTGAACACGTTTAAAACCATGGTTTAAGTAAATGCTTGTGAATTTGTGCCAATTCATCAATCTTAGTCCCTCCGTTTCATTCTGCCTCGCTGTCTACAACAACTCAATGGATTTTTTTCCATCCCTTACTTACCTTTTTTCGTCATCTATTCCCTTTTAATGTGTCTCCTTCAATGTCAATCATGAGTTCCTCTCTTTGTGCTCTCCAAGGAAGGTATTTAAATTCCAGACTTGAAATACAGTGAAATCTGGTGAAACTCGAGAAGAACATTCCACGCTCATTTTTCAGTTATACTTTTTTCTGTTTTGAAAGGCTTCTTGTAGAATGCGAGGCCTTGTATTTATGACCAGAGCCCTTTATTATAGTAACCCCAAATTAGCCCTAATTATAGCCAAACTGGGAAAAAAATTTTGGAAAAGGTTTTTCAACTGATTTGAGAAGGTATACATCCCAACATTTACCAAAAAAAAGTTAGGTGAAAAAAAAGTTGGGGAAAGTGCTTTTTTTCAAGGTCAAAGGTCAATGACCTTTTCTAAAATACCCAAAAAATGGATCTCTTTAATAAATCATGGTATGTGGTTGATCTTGGTGTCAAAATGCATAGATTTGTACAATAAGATGTCAAAAAATATAATTAAGCCCTAAATATTCAAATTCATCATGCTATTTCAAGGTCAAAGGTCAAAAGTTTAAAATATGTTACATAAAATCCAGGTAAATAAGCATCACTAAATTACTATCAAATAAATATATGACGAAAAAATATGCCTGCATCATTTATAAATAATGGGAATAGGTAAAAGAATCTACTCATGAGGAGAATTACCCAAAAGGAGGCCGGGGAAAGCGTTTTTACAAAGGTCAAAGGTCATTGAACTTTGCTGAAAGAAAGCAGATGAAAAAAATTATGTTAGGAATAACACAAAATATACAGATGATCTGGGTATCAAATCGCACAGATTTAAACAATAATTAAAAAAAAAAAACAGAACAAAAAAATAAAAGAAGACAATATATAAATTCCTCCTCTCCTAATTCAAGGTCAAAGGTCAAAACTTTTATAGAATATCACTGAAAAACCAATTACATTGCTATTCATGTCCTTGAAATGTCAAAGAAATGGAAAATATGTATCTTTATGATAACTAGGTATAGAGGATAGGATCTACTGCTGAACACAATGGCTGGATAGGCCAAATAAAGTATTTTCAGGGATCAAAGGTCAAAGCACATTGTTGAAAAATTCATGTAATATATTGAATCAATGAAATTAAAACATGGTAGGTTGATTTTTGGACAAAAGTTGACAGGATTGCAATCAAAGAAAGAAGGCCTAAATGAAATTGATGTTTATCACTTTGATTAATTATGTAGTCCCGATGCAAGGTCAGAAGACAAATTAAAAAATTCCTAAATTATAGATAGAGCATGAAAAACTAACAAATTGCCATAATTCTGGATCAGCTGAGAGAAATTTTGTCTGATGCAGAAAATAGGAAAATACTGGTAATAAAAGTTTGATGTTATTATCTATCAATATATTAGGCCTATACAGAAGAATAATAAAAGTGATATTAAAATAGAAATGCTACCTCAAGGACAAGAACAAAATATGATACGAATGATGTTTGCCAAAGGACCCATAAAGTTACACAATCTTAAGATGGGATAGATCATTTTGATACGTAAACTCTAACGAGTCTGAAAACTGTTATGCCATACTGAACTTTGATAGTGTAAGTCTGCTAACAGCAAAGAAAACCAATACCATTAGCAACACCTCTTCTTCCTTTTCCTTCCTCTGTTGGCTTCAGAGATCAACAGGCAGTTCATACAAAGGTATAGGATCATAAAGTTGTATTTGAGGTAAAGGACTATTTCTGACTTGTCGGTGACCATATAGTGTATGGGTTAGCTATATGAAGTAAAGGGCAAGAGTTAATTTGGAAGTCTTAGTTCGGCAAAAGGAATAGCTATGGTTAGCACTGCAAGGTTGTCTCTGTAATCTAAGCATTTCGTAGCTTGTTGTTGCACCGTTTTTGATTTATAGGCGTTGTCCATCCGACGATTTCCTCTGTTCTTTTCATCATCTTCTCATTGACATTCTTCATAAAGGTGTTATGGCTTTCCAGGTGCTGGCAGGTAGAAATTGAATATTTTGATGCACATCTTCGGCATCCAAATACATAAGGAGCAGTAATATGTATCTGTTTTAATATTTGTTGACTACCTGTTTGGGAGAGCCGAGCCGAGCAACATTGGTTGAGAAGATTGAAGATGGTCAAGATTTTTCAAGATGGAGAGGGTTGGCTTGACTTTTATAGCATCAGTAGTATCCTGTTGGACGTTTGTCTGGTTGGACTTCTTGACCAGCAGTTCCATTTAAAGGAATGGATGCTCAATCAAGGAGGGAAGATCTAGAAAATTGCACTTTGGGAGAAAAGTGGTACTGACTTAACAGTGCCATGGAGAAGTGTTGTTTTCTCAAATCATTTTTTAGGCAACATGGGGATCTCCAGCTGTCCTATTATTGTAAGACTGCTTTGTTATACCCAGGAGCAGGGAGGTTGTGATGCCTGCAGTTTAGTACAATGTATCTTCTTGAAGAAGTAATTATGTACGATGCTGTGTATGCCTGGGAAGAAGTCAACAGAAGTTGAACAGAAGTTGAAGATCTCTCTCTCTCTCTTTGCAATCCCTCAGTATAGAGTATGATGTCTGCTTGCTAGTGTATTTTCGATTAGAGTTTGTACATTCCATGTACCAATTTTAAATTTATTATTTTCACCGCTGTATGGTGAACCCACTGGACGCGGCATTCCAGCCAGGTTAGTAGGAACAAATTATGTTTGGGGCACCTTTTCTAGCCCTTCCTCAAATTTTGGGTGAGCAGAGTGATCCTAAAGAGGGCTGCTCAGTCATAAAGGCAATTACCGAACTACTCTCCTGTTCCTGCTTTCAAGAGTTGAGCGACTGAATAAACCTTCACCGCCTATACATGCTGGTTTGTGACCGAAGGCCCCCCCCCCCCGATTTCACAATCCTATCCTTGTCATCACTCCCGAATCGCCGCAGGGCTTGAGATGAGTTGGTTTCAAGCGGAAACTGGGTGTGCTTTTGTAACTAGGTTGCGCTCCAGAGCTCCACGATCTTGGCTGTCCACATCTTAGTCCAAAGGCAATGCTAGCTTGACGATCGGAGACATTAAGCAGCTGCAGTGAATGGCCCTTTGTCCTACAGAGAACTCATCCGTCCGTTTCAGGTTTTGTTTTTAGTCCTGCAGGGTGATCACACACCCTCCTCACCTCACACCCTCCTCACTATTGACCCAGACAGCTAGGTTACTTGAGACAGAAGATGCAAGAGGAGTCTACTGCAAATTGAGGGTTGGAATTAGTTTGAACACATCAGTCTTTGACCTTGATGAAAGAGGATATGAAGTTCCAAATTATCCCAAACTACTGAGATGAGATACTTATCTGGTAACATTTTGATCCCAAAGTCTTCTAAAAGGAATTTGCTGCAACTGATCACCCCTCCTCCTACCCGGGGGGCAAAACCCATATTTTTAGAGTTAGCTGCATCGGCGAGATCTAAAAAGTAGTCCTATGTAATATGATTCTTTGTACCCATACCAACACCGCTAGGGTGGACTACCCGGTGGTTAAGTGACACGAGGGTCTCTACAGGCGGGGGCGCCCAAAATAGCCGCCCTTTTTACAAAAATAGTATTTTAAAGAAAATGACTAGAAATAATTCTCTAAACTCAATGTGTTGGGTCTCATATGAAAGATTATTAAATTTCCTTTACAACAATGCTAACTTTAGTGAGAATTGAAATTAAATAAATTCAGTTTTGTACTTAAAAACGTCATTTTTTGAATTTTTTTCCAAAAATAAATTTTTTACTTATTTTTTAATTGAATGTATCAAAATTTCTAAAAAGAGCTGAGAGTTGTTACTTTCTGAAAAATTGCCCATTGGTATTTCCTATGATCTGTAAAAAGATTGGGGTAAAAATTTTTTCTGTTAAAAGCTATTAAACGCTATACCTATGAGCGTAATATACGAAAAATCCAAAATTTCGCCAAATTAAAGCGCAAACCCGTATATTCACGTGTTATACCGTACATACTGTATACGTATACTGTATTGTGACTGACTAGGCTTATCTTTCAGATTAATGCTACAGTCACACAGACACTTACGTATAGTTACGTCTGGTTGCGTTCAAAAATTATTTTCTTTTCTTCGGACCCCCAAGGGTGCCTTCCCGTCGTCAGCAGAGGAAATAGTGATAATTTCGTACATCCAATAAAACAAAGAAATACATAATTATAACAGGCCCGTAACTAGGGGGGGTTCGGGGGGTTCGAACGAACCCCCCCGCAGGCGAGCAGGGTCCGCTTGACCAAAAAAAAAAAAAAAAAAAAAAAATTAAAACCACCACTTTTTGGCAGAAATGCAGCAGATACTTGACTAGAAATACAAGAAAGGACGATTAAAACACTTTGCTTTCAGTCCCCCTACATGTAAAATCTTTCGCTCGCGCTTCGCGCTCGCAACTTTTTATTTTGGGGATAATAATCATGTTTTTTTCAGAACAAATTACGCAGGAATTACACTTAAACCAGAAATGTTTTCGTTTGCATTTGTGTTCTATTTTTATATTTTTAAATGATGTTATCTTCAAGTTAGGAAATGATATAACAGAAATAAGACCTAATGGCAGAGGTGGTGGAACCGGGAAGGGGGCACAGTGACCCCCCACTTTAGTACCCCTCTTCATGACCAAAATGTGTCCCTTTTCTAAGCTAAAAAGTGTCATCTTTATACTAAAAAGAAGCCTTTCAGAGATTTGAAAAGTCCCGTGGACAATTTCTGTTTAAAAAGGGGCACTTTTAATACTAAAAACGGCCCTTTGTTACTCCATAATTATGTCTTTTAAAATCCCAAATTTTCGGCTCGCGCTTCATGCTCGCGAGTACTAAATAGGGTCCATAATGCACAATAAACTACAATTTTGAGCTCAAAGTTTTCTCCTCTCGCTTCACGCTTGAGGATATTGGGGTCTAACAGAGGCGATGGAACCGGGGGGCGGGGGCAGAGTGCCCCTTTTCTTAGCTTAAAAATGTCCCTTTTATACTAAAAAGAAGCCTTTCATATACTCTTTAAAAGTCCAATTATGGACAATTTCTTCGAAGGTGTCACTTACAATACTAAAAAGTGACACTTTCTTTACTTCATAATTATATCTTTTAAAACCCCTAATTTTCCTGCTCGGTCGCTATGCGACCTCGCACTGTAAAGTTACCAAACAATAAGTATAAAAAAAGGATTGGACCCAGTGCCCTCTGCTGGACACAAACCTTGTTCAAAGAATTGGTGTAATTGCGTTTGGGCTAGATTGGGGGTGGTTTAAGCTAAGATTATTGATGAGCCAAGATTATTATGTATCTTCAACATGGATCCTAAAAAGAGTCTATTATGCACAATTTTTAGCTCAAAACTTTCAGCTCGCGGATACTAAATAGGCACAATAAACTCCAATTTTTATCTCAAAATTTTAGGCTCGCGCTTCGCGCTCGCATTCCTTTATATTCATTACTAAATTTTATTTATTTATTTATTATTATTTTTTTTTATTATTATTATTTTTTTTAAATGCACAATTAGCCCCAGTTTTGAGCTTCGTGCTCGCGGATACTGAATAGAGTCTATAATCATGATAATGCATAGTTTACTCCAAGTTTAACTCAAAATTTTCGGCTCGCGCTTCGCGCTCGAAAGAAAAAAAAATCCTTGAAAAAGGTCCACTTTTTCAGATTTCGAACCCCCCCGTAAAAATCCTAGTTACGGGCATGTAATAAATGATAAAATAGAAGATGAAATAAGATTAAAACAACAAAAACGTAACTATACGTAAGTGTCTGTGTGACTGTAGCATTAATGAACTTTTGGGAGCATGATAAAGTTTCCAAATGGATTTAATAAAACACTACCAAATTTTCTGGTATGTATATAGAAATGGAGCACATGTGCGTTAATAATAATAATAATAATAGTGGCTTCTTATATAGCGCTCAGGTCCGTCATGCATGACGCTCAAGGCGCTTTAATGGGGGAGGCAGGTTTTATTATTGTTAATATTTTTCATATACTTTTATGAAGAATATATTGCTCTAATATCCTTAGTTTTATTATGCATTTTTTTACCTAAACGAATATGTTCATACTAAAATGATTGGATGAGTGTCAATTAAGTTACCAAAGGAGTAACCGGGGGTGGGGGTCTGACAGTTTCACCCGAACCCAAAATTTAGTGGGAAATTAAAACGGGAATTTTGTGCTGTTACACGCACACTCCCACCCCAGGAAAAAAGAAATTAAAAAAAAATATGAATGGGTGACCGACAAAATTGATTTAAATATCTTTACCACCCACATGGTTCTTATTTATTTATTCTATTTATTTATTAATTTATTTATTCATTTATTCATTTGTTTATTCATTCATTCATTCATCCATCCATTAATTCCTTCTTTTTTTCATTTATCTATTCATTTATTCATTTGTTTATTCATTCATTTATATATATTCATTCATTTATTCACGTCTTATTTATACAGGTTGGCCTCTGAAATAACAAATATTGTTCTTTCAAGGGGCGATTCTATACAGTTGTGAAGAAGTAAATCATTGCACGTATTGTCAGTGATGGTATACATACAAATAAGATCTATATAAAGTTAATACATATACTCTCATTAAAAAAGTGATGACTAATTATAAGACCAAAGGATGATTTCCTTTTCACAACACAACACCCCCTCCCCACCCTGAGAGCAATTTTATATCGTGTGACCTAAAAAATGTGGGCGTACGTTTTTACTCGGCTCGTGTGTCCTAACAAACTCTTGGGTTGTCGAGTTTGATAAATCTGAAATTCAGATTTTGGCATCCCCCTCTCAAGAAATCTGAATCCGTGCCCAATTTATAAGGGAATTTAAATTTTAACACCATCAGGGAAATTTGAATCACTGTAAACTCCTTATTAATAGGTCATGGGGCAGTTTTTGGGATTAAATACCTTTTACAATAAAACACATTTTAAAAAATGTAATAAAATATGCGGCCTCCTTTGTCTTTTTATATTGCTTTTACGACATATTATATTTAAAGCTACATTATCGAAAGTCTCTCATGAAAATATGTTCCCTATATAATGATTTCACTGAGGGAGATAGAGTCATTAAATTTTTTTGCCTCAAAATTTTAACTTCATATTTATCCGCTTTATATGTTGGTTCAAATTGAAATGATTATGGTGTAAGCAAAACTGATTACAACTGTTCACAATCTTAATTGGATACTGACCGCAATTTAGAAGCATGTCGTTCATGTCATTTGACAGGTTGTGTCATTTTTATTTATTTTTTATTTTTATTTTTTATTTATTCATTTATTTATTTATTATTATTATTTTTTATTTTATTTTTTATTTTTTATTTTTTATTTATTTATTTATTATTATTATTATTATTTTTTTTTTTTTTTGGGGGGGGGAGTGCGACCGTTGGACCATGGGAAACCAGGGGTGGCAAAATAAATGAACTTTTATTTAATCAATTTGTGAATCATAAACCATTAAAATTTGGGAATTATGTCTTTCAGGCATTTTTTTTTCACTTATATAATTGACCAAAAAAAAAAAAAAAAGAAACTCACCAAGGCTCTTGGCATCAGCCCATTTGGATACGCCACTCCGTGTCAAATACATTTATTGTGGCCTTGACAGAGCCCCCGCCCATTCATTATTTCCATAACCTATCAACATTTTGTCAATATCCGTGTTTATTACAGAGTTGTGATATGCGTGATACATGTATAAGGGAGTGTCAGTCTCCATATTTCATATAAAAAGGGTCCAGGGGCGAAGTTGTGGCGGTCTACCCTATGGATACTACAATTTTTTAATTATATTTTTAAGAGCTGAAGATAATATAATTTACTTAAAGTGGCTAATGAAAAGCATAAATTCCCCATGCCTGCCTAAAAAGCATCAAGTGGTTATTTAAATGAAAAGTAATGAACTAAAGCGTGTTTCTTTTTATCGCCCCTGATCTCTCTCTCATCTCTCTCTCTCTTTCATTCGATACAACCAGGCTGAAGCCACGTAAGGTGTTGCCCCGCCCCGCCCCCCCCCCCACTCAGAACTCAACTTACACGTATGCTGTTCCCGATTTCTCCGGAAAGGGGTATATTTTGGGGGCTCAGGTCGTTGTAAATCCGCGATTGGGGATAATTTTCAATTCTTTGAGGAAAAATCCTGTAATATGGGCCTAAATATGGTCCAAAAACTTGTGAAAAAGGAGTATTTTTCCTTGCTCCCCCTCCAAAAGCCTGTAATAGGGGGGTAATTTTGATGCAGCTTTCCCTCAAAAAGCCTCTAATAAGGAGTAATTTTGACACAGTTTCCCCGACTGATAGGGGTATCTCTAAAAATCTGGAACGGGCATAGGTGTATGGTTGACCTCCTGAGTGGGGGGGGGGGGCGGTGTTGCCCCTTCTCGCTTGAAGTGTATGCCTTTTAATGATAGGCGAAAAATAAATTTTGAGTTCATGCCTTTTTGCTTGCTTTTAACTGTATAGACAGGGGCTCTTGAAGAGTAATATTCCTCATTTAAAGGGCCACCTTGTATAAAGAAGATATGAATGAATAAATTAATTAATTAAAAAAAAGAGCCATGGGGATAACCCACTTCACTTTGGTCGGACAACCACATATATTTTCTTTCCCCTTTTTCCCCCAAGGAAGGGGTGGGGGGTACGTAAGCACCAAATTCCCGATTTTAGGGATTTCCCCTAATTGTTTTGGTTGGGGCGGACCTATGAGCCAACCCCCAAGAAGAGAGATAGTGCCTTTTCTTAGCTTAAAAATGTCCCCTTTTATACTAAAAAGAAGCCTTTCATATACTCTTTAAAAGTCCAATTATGGACAATTTCTTCGAAGGTGTCACTTACAATACTAAAAGTGACACTTTCTTTACTTCATAATTATATCTTTTAAAACCCCTAATTTTCCTGCTCGTCGCTATGCGACTCGCACTGTAAGTTACCAAACAATAAGTTAAAAGGATTGGACCCAGGCCCTCTGCTGGACACAAACTGTTCAAAGAATTGGTGTAATTGCGTTTGGGCTAGATTGGGGGTGTTAAGCTAAGATTATTGATGAGCCAGATTATTATGTATCTTCAACAGGATCCTAAAAAGAGTCTATTATGCGCAACAATTTTTAGCTCAAACTTTCAGCTCGCGGATACTAAATAGGCACAATAAACTCCAATTTTATCTCAAAATTTTAAGCTCGCGTTCGCGCTCCGCATTCCTTTATATTCATACTAAATTTTATTTATTTATATTATATTTTTTTTTATTATTATTATTTTTTTTAAATGCACAATTAGCCCCAGTTTGAGCTTCGTGCTCGCGATACTGAATAGAGTCTATAATCATGATAATGCATAGTTTACTCCAGTTTTAACTCAAAATTTTCGGCTCGCGCTTCGCGCTCGAAAGAAAAAAAAATCCTTGAAAAAGGTCCACTTTTTCAGATTTCGACCCCCCCGTAAAAATCCTAGTTACGGGCATGTAATAAATGATAAATAGAAGATGAAATAAGATTAAAACAATCAAACGTAACTATACGTAAGTGTCTGTGTGACTGTAGCATTAATGAACTTTTGGGAGCATAGATAAAGTTTCCAAATGGATTTAATAAAACACTACCAAATTTCTGGTATGTATATAGAAATGGAGCACATGTGCGTTAAAATATAATAAATAATAGTGGCTTCTTATATAGCGCTCAGGTCGTCATGCATGACGCTCAAGGCGCTTTAATGGGGGAGGCAGGTTTATTATTGTTAATATTTTTCATATACTTTTATGAAGAATATATTGCTCTAATATCCTTAGTTTATTATGCATTTTTTTACCTAAACGAATATGTTCATACTAAAAATGATTGGATGGTGTCAATTAAGTTACCAAAGGAGTAACCGGGGTGGGGGTCTGACAGTTTCACCGAACCCAAATTTAGTGGGAAATTAAAACGGGAATTTTGTGCTGTTACACGCACACTCCCACCCCAGGAAAAAGAAATTAAAAAAAATATGAATGGGTGACCGACAAAATTGATTTAAATAATCTTTACCACCCACATGGTTCTATTTATTTATTCTATTTATTTATTAATTTATTTATTCATTTATTCATTTGTTTATTCATTCATTCATTCATCCATCCATTAATTCCTTCTTTTTTTCATTTATCTATTCATTTATTCATTTGTTTATTCATTCATTTATATATATTCATTCATTTATTCACAGTCTTATTTATACAGGTTGGCCTCTGAAATAACAAATATTGTTCTTTCAAGGGGCGATTCTATACAGTTGTGAAGAAGTAAATCATTGCACGTATTGTCAGTGATGGTAATACATACAAATAAGATCTATATAAAGTTAATACATATACTCTCATTAAAAAAGTGATGACTAATTATAAGACCAAAGGATGATTTCCTTTTCACAACACAACACCCCCTCCCCCCCACCCTGAGAGCAATTTTATATCGTGTGACCTAAAAATGTGGGCGTACGTTTTTACTCGGCTCGTGTGGTCCTAAACAACTCTTGGTTGTCGAGTTTGATAAATCTGAAATTCAGATTTTGGCATCCCCCTCTCAAGAATCTGAATCCGTGCCCAATTTATAAGGGAATTTAAATTTATAACAACCATCAGGGAAATTTGAATCACTGTAAACTCGTTATTAATAGGTCATGGGCAGTTTTTGGGATTAAATACCTTTTCAATAAAACACATTTTAAAAAATGTAATAAATATGCGGCCTCCTTGTCTTTTTATATTGCTTTTACGGACATATTATATTTAAAGCTACATTATCGAAAGTCTCTCATGAAAATATGTTCCCTATATAATGATTTCACTGAGAGGATAGAGTCATTAAATTTTTTGCCTCAAAAATTTTAACCTTATATTTATCCGCTTTATATGTTGGTTCAAATTGAAATGATTATGGTGTAAGCAAAAACTGATTACAACTGTTCACATAATCTAATTGGATACTGACCGCAATTTAGAAGCATGTCGTTCATGTCATTGACAGGTTGTGTCATTTTTATTTATTTTTTATTTTTATTTTTTATTTATTCATTTATTTATTTATTATTATTATTTTTTATTTTATTTTTTATTTTTTATTTTTTATTTATTTATTTATTATTATTATTATTATTTTTTTTTTTTTTGGGGGGGGGAGTGCGACCGTTGGACCATGGGAAAACCAGGGGTGGCAAAATAAATGAACTTTTATTTAATCAATTTGTGATCATAAACCATTAAAATTTGGGAATTATGTCTTTCAGGCATTTTTTTTTCACTTATATAATTGACCAAAAAAAAAAAAAAAAGAAACTCACCAAGGCTCTTGGCATCAGCCCATTTGGATACGCCACTCCGTGTCAAATACATTTATTGTGGGCCTTGACAGAGCCCCCGCCCATTCATTATTTCCATAACCTATCAACATTTTGTCAATATCCGTGTTTATACAGAGTTGTGATATGCGTGATACATGTATAAGGGAGTGTCAGTCTCCATATTCATATAAAAAGGGTCCAGGGCGAAGTTGTGGCGGTCTACCCTATGGATACTCTACAATTTTTAATTATATTTTAAGAGCTGAAGATAATATAATTTACTTAAAGTGGCTAATGAAAAGCAAAAAATTCCCCATGCCTGCCTAAAACATCAAGTGGTTATTTAAATGAAAAGTAATGAACTAAAGCGTGTTTCTTTTTATCGCCCTGATCTCTTCTCTCTCTCCTCTTTTCATTCGATACAACCAGGCTGAAGCCACGTAAGGTGTTGCCCCGCCCCGCCCCCCCCCCCACTCAAGAACTCAACTTACACGTATGCTGTTCCCGATTTCTCCGGAAAGGGGTATATTTTGGGGGCTCAGGTCGTTGTAAAATCCCCGATGGGGATAATTTTCAATTCTTTGAGGAAAAATCCTGTAAATGGGCCTAAATATGGTCCAAAAACTTGTGAAAAAGGAGTATTTTCCTTGCTCCCCCTCCAAAAGCCTGTAATAGGGGGGTAATTTTGATGCAGCTTTCCCTCAAAAAGCCTCTAATAAGGAGTAATTTTTGACACAGTTCCCCGACTGATAGGGGTATCTCTAAAAATCTGGAACGGGCATAGGTGTATGGTTGACCTCTGAGTGGGGGGGGGGGCGGTGTTGCCCCTTCTCGCTTGAAGTGTATGCCTTTTAATGATAGGCGAAAATAATTTTGAGTTCATGCCTTTTTGCTTGCTTTAACTGTATAGACAGGGGCTCTTGAAGAGTAATATTCCTCATTAAAGGGCCACCTTGTATAAAGAAGATATGAATGAATAAATTAATTAATTAAAAAAAGAGCCATGGGGATAACCCACTTCAACTTTGGTCGGAACCACATCATATTTTTCTTTCCCCTTTTCCCCCAAGGAAGGGGTGGGGGGTACGTAAGCACAAATTCCCGATTTTAGGGATTTCCCCTAATTGTTTTGGTTGGGGCGGACCTATGAGCCAACCCCCCCCCCCCGCCCCCCCAGGTCCTCGTTGATAATGGACCCCATTTCATTATTCTTGTGCCCGTGACTATTTGAATT
>CALNVZ010003014.1:8544254-8570050 GCA_940671915.1 Paracentrotus lividus | reverse complement strand
GAAATTGTACGATGTACATGCATTTTACAGATATGCGTGCACAAGGTCAAAATGTATTATCAATGTATTCTTTATGAAAAAAATAAAAACAGCCGCCCCCACACATGGGCTCCATTTCTAAATGCAAAACATTAGATGTTGTCGGGTTTTATTTAATCTCTTTAGAAACTTTTATTATGCTCCCAAAAGTTCAGTAAATCTGCAAAGGAATTGTAAGATGATATAAGCCACGGTCAGTCACAATGTTTCGTACACATACATCATGTACATGTATATACGTTAAGTACTGTATAACACGTATATATGCGGGTTTTCAACATAAGTAGACGAAATTTTGATTTGTTTGTATATTACATTCATATATTAAGCGGATTATAACTTTTTTTAGAAATAAGTTTTTGCTCATATTCTTTTTACAGATGATAGGACATACCAATGGGCAATTTTTCAGGAAGTAACAACTTTCAGCTCTCATTACAAATTTTAATACATTAGATTAAGAAATATGTAAAAAAATTATTTTTGGAAAAAAATGCAAAAAATGATGTTTTTAAGTACAAAATTGAATTTATTTAATTTCAATTCTCACTAAAGTTAGCATTGTTATAAAGGAAATTTAATATTCTTTCATATGAAACCCAAACTATTGAGTTTAGAGAATTATTTCTAGTCATTTTCTTTAAAATACTATTTTTTGTAAAAAGGGCGGCTATTTTGGGCGCCCCCGCCTGTAGAGACCCTCGTGTCACTTTACCACCGGGTAGTCCACCCTAGCGTTGTTGCTATGGGTACATAGAACCATATTATATAGGACTACTTTTTAGATCTCGCCAAGTCGGGTCCACACCTCTTGCCCCCTGGGTATCCACTCAATACCCAGGGAGCAAGTAGGGTGCACCTGACATGTCGAGATATAAAAAGTAGTCCTATCTAGGATGGTTGTATGGACCCTAACCAACATCGCTAGGGCGGACTACTCGTGAGATCAGCTGCAGGAGGGTCCCTACAGGTGGGGGCGTCCAAATTAGCCGCCCCTTTTACAAAAATTAGCATTCTGAACAAAAATTTTGGAAGCAGAGTTTCAAATACATTGAATTTGGCATCAAATTAAAGATGATAGAATTTCCCACGATTTGGTACTATTTTCAATAAGAATCATATTCAGTAAAGGTAAAATTTTAAGCGTTAAACTTGATTTTTCACATTTTTTTCAAAAAATAAATTTTTATCTATTTATTGTTTTACCTCGTGTAATAATCATGTCAAGACCTAAAGCGCGAAACTTTTCAGAAATGTGCCCCAATCTATGGACAAGAGTATGTGAAAAAGACAAAGTAATACCCTTTTCCAAAAAAAAAGATATAACGCTATAAAGTTACCTCCGCAATATACGGAAAAACGACGTTTTTGCCCCATTTATGTGGTAAACCCATACATACACGTGTAATACCCCACTGCAGTGCGCGCATGTGTATTGCACGGCATGATCTAACAATTATTACAGGAATATGCAAGTTTCCATGAAGGTTAATAAAGAATGGACTTATCGACCAATCTTTTGTGAAGGGAAATGGAATGGGGGGGGGGTCATGACACGGGAAAATTTTGGGGGGCAAAGGGCGCGCGGAGCCAGGGGTGGGACTGGGGGCTGCACTCACCACTTTTTGTAGGTAAACGTGTACAAAACGCGAAAATGGCCATAGATTTGTGATTTTTAGCTTGTTCAACCCCCCCCTATTTCGGCTAAGCCCCTCCACTTTCAAAACGCTCCCGGCCCCTGCCCCTCCCCAATATGTGTACCTGTTGGATGTGCATTTTTAATGTAGAAGTTTTTCTTACAGGCTGTGAATCAAACAGATTTTGGAGTAAAAAATAAGACTTCAAACCAAAGCAAAATGATGTGCCTGAAGCTTAATAATAATAATAATAATAATAATAATAATAATAATAATAATAATAAATAATAATAATAATAATAATAATATAATAATAATAATAAATATAATATAATAATAATAATGATAGTAATAAAAGATAATGATAATAATATTGATAATGATAATGATAATGATAATGATAATAATAATAAATATAATAATAATAATAATAATGATAGTAATAAAGATAATGATAATATATTGATAATGATAATGATAATGATAATGATAATAATAATAATAAATATATATAATAATAATAATGATAGTAATAAAGATAATGATAATAATATTGATAATGATAGATAATGATAATGATAATAATAATAATAAATATAATAATAATAATAATAATGATAGTAATAAGATAATGAAATAATAATATTGATAATGATAATGATAATGATAATGATAATAATAATAATAATAAAAATAATGATAATAAAATCTGAGCTTTATGACCACAAAAAAAAAAAAAGAGAGAGGAAATCTCGTTTTTTTCGTGAAAAAAACCCCGGTGTTTCCTGAAAAGGAGATTATTTGGAAATATAATTATGGTAAGATAAATCGTTGGTTTTCGTGAATAGCTTACATGGGATGGTTGTATAGACCAAACCAATATTCTTTCGGATTGTTTCGATAGGCCAGCTGAAGTAGGGTGCCTACAAGCGAAACTTGGGAGGGGCAGGTTGTTCAGTGCATCCCACTTTTTCAGGCATCAAAACATGACAAATGTACCCCTTTCAATAGTATATATAGTGCCCCTTTTTTCTCAATTAACAGTGCTCCTTTTTTTCTAAACAAAACCTTGTGAAATTGTAAAAATCTAAAAAGAGCACTTTTTATTATTTTATTTCAAACCCCAAATTTTCCTCAACCTCGTATTAATTAAGAGGTCACAGGCATCATGGTTGAATCAAACAAACTTCCGCCTGCTGCTACGCTAGAGACAAATATATTTCAAGTGTGTTGTCGACAATGGAAATCAACAGTGTCGTCCTGAGAGGGCTCGGATAGGGGGGGGGGGTATGTAGTCGCGGATCCATGGGGAGCCAAGTGGGCCCGACCCCCCCCCCCGAAAAAATGGAAAATGGACAGGCGGGCCGATTGAGCCTCTATAACCTTACCCCTATGGCTGATTCAAGATGACCTTCTTGATGGCGCGAAGCCACAAAAAAAGGCCCTGTAATGAAATCCTGGATCCACCACTGGTATGGACTAAAGCCCCAAAATGTTCTTGACAAATTTCTGGTTTGGTTCCCAGTCTATTCCCAATTTTAATACTCCGCTCTTTACGCCACTGGCTGAAAGTACCCACCATTTCAGAAAAAAGTGCCCGGCCCTTTCCCCTGTGCCCCCTCCCTACTTTCAAATATTTTGATCTCAACATCCCGATGCTAATTCATGTACTTGACTCATAATTGCAGTAATGCATGTTAATTATAATAATGGCGAACCTGTTCAAAGAAAAATATGATAAAGGGGTCTCCTAATTCTATGTCTAACCTTTCTTTCCCTCTTTTCAAAAGGAACTTATTTTAGCTTTGCAACCCATTCATCTGGGCCTAATTTCAAAACCCTTATAGCAGAATGATTGAATAATTGATTGTATAATATAACATCAAATAATTAGCTCATAAGTCTATGAAGTGACGTGCTCCAGGCTAATATTATTGTATTTAAAGTAAGGATCAACAATATAATAATATATAATGATAATATAATAATAATATAATATATAATAATAATAATAATAATAATAATAATAATAATAATAATAATAATAATATAATGATAATAAATAATATAATAAATAATATAATAATAAAGTCTTTTTAAGGAAAAATACGGACTTGATCCTGTTTATCATAATAATAATAATAATAATAATAACAATAATAATAATAGTGGCATAATAATAATAGTGGCTACTTCAATAGTGAACAGGTCCACCTTTCGGGCGCAAGGTGGGCCCTGTTTGTAGATCACCTCAACATGTTGAGTGATAAATCCTCATAATATTAGGTTGTATTTTACCCCTTATAATATAAATTTTATAATCCAAATCTTTTGGATCACAGCCTTTAAGAAAATCTTCTGGGGGAGAGGGCAGGGCCCGGGGAGCGTTTTTGAAAATGGAGGGGCTGAGCAAAAAATTGGTGGGGGGGGGGGTGAACAGGCTAAAAATCACTAATCTAGGCAGCCCTATGGCCATTTTTGCGTTTTTGTACACGTTTAATGACAAAAGTGGGGGCTGCAGCCCCATCCCCGACCCCGCGGCCCCTTGGGGTACGTGGTTTTCTGTATAAATAGGCAAACAAAGTATTTATAACTCTGTTAAACTCAGATGTTTTTTGAAATTGTATTCGTTGGATGTGAATTATCTGTACTGTATTGTTTATTGTTTACTCACATAAACTTTGTTTGTCTACTGTGTTATAGGATTATTGTTCATCTCACTTTATATAATGTAGGCCTACTGTTCATGTGTTTGGATAATCATGTGCAGGACCTTTATGTATATTATCAGTGTAACCTTTAGCAAAACAAAACCCAACAAACGTAACTGTGACTGCAATCAGCCCTTTTCCATTCGCTAAATAACAACCGATATATTGCACAAGCACAATTCGTCATTAATTTGATTAAAAATAAGATTATAATATTAAAATCTGCTGCCCCAAAAATTGGTCCCGTGTTCATGAACGCCCCCATCCCCTCCCCCTTCACAATAAATTAGTCGAGAAATCCATTCTAACATAGGGTTCTTTATTAATCTTTATGGAAACTTGCATATTCCTGTAATAATTGTTAGATCATGCCGTGCAATACACATGCGCGCACTGCAATAGGGTATTACACGTGTATGTATGGGTTTACCACATAAATGGGGCAAAAACGTCGTTTTTCCGTATATTGCGGAGGTAACTTTATAGCGTTATATCTTTTTTTTGGAAAAGGGTATTACTTTTTCTTTCTCACATACTCTTGTCCATAGATTGGGGCACATTTCTGAAAAGTTTCGCGCTTTAGGTCTTGACATGATTATTACACGAGGTAAAACAATAAATGGATAACAATTTATTTTTTGAAAAAAATGAGCAAAATCAAGTTTAACGCTTAAAATTTTACCTTTACTGAATATAATTCTTATTGAAAATAGTACCAAATCGTGGGAAATTCTATCATCTTTAATTTGATGCCGAATTCAATGTATTTGAAACTCTGCTTCCAACATTTTTGTTCAGAATGCTAATTTTTGTAATAGGGGCGGCTAATTTGGACGCCCCCACCTGTAGGGACCCTCCTGCAGCTGATCTCACGAGTAGTCCGCCCTAGCGATGTTGGTTAGGGTCCATACAACCATCCTAGATAGGACTGCTTTTTATATCTCGACATGTCAGCTCCTTCCAAAATATGGGGTTTTGCTCCCCGGGTACAAGTAGTTAACCATACACGTATGCTCGTTCCCAATTTCTCCGGAAAAGGGGTATAGGGCTCAGATAGAGAGAAAAATCCTGAGAAATCATAGAAATTGCGGTCTTTTTAGCATTTTTTCGCCTTACCTATTATTAATAGGGGGTAGTTTTCAATTCTTAAAGGGCCAATCTCGAAATAGGGGTACGAATATTGTCCAAATACCTGTGAAAATGGGGTAATTTTTGCAGGCTCCCCTAGGCCCTCCAAAAGCCTATAATCATGGTAATAGGGGTGTAATTTTTAAACGGCTTCCCCACCAAAAGCCTGTGATGGGGGTATCTCTAAGAATCCGGAACTAGCATATGTATGGTTAACCCCCTCAGAGTGGGGGAGGAGGGGGGGGGAAGGCTGTTTAGTAAAGGTGGCGTCACACTGTCCCGCAGTTGACCAAAGGTGGACATACAAATGTTGAAATGTTAGGGTTCGCGCGAAGTCAGCCCCGAAATTGGTCAACGGACAAACAAAAGCCAAAACGAGAACGATCTCTACAGAATGTTACACGATGGCACTCGAACAACACACGAAGGGTACACAAATGGCCCGATGCTTTCGTGATCAGAGCAATTTTTTCTTAAATCCATGATCGTGTGCAGGCGCGGATCCAAGGGGGCAGAGGGTGCGGGCGCCCCCAGTAAGATTGCTTGAAATATAAAAAATGCATTCCTTTCTTACCAAATAATAGAAATACCCTTTTTGGTGTTGTTGTTTTTTTTTGCTTGTCAGTTTCTCCTGGGCTGATTCAGTGAACTCACTCTACTCCTATAAGTAATACATGGTGACCTTATTGACAGCCGAAGGCCGGAAAAGTTTTAACAGCCATCGGCCCTTTTATTAATTAGCAGTACATGTAGGTGCTAGCATCTAATCCTACTTATTCCTAGCTCCTTAACAAAGAAAAAAAATGACTTCTATCATTTTTTTTTTGTCCTTCAGTTTCATTCCTATTGGTTTTTCAGAGATATTCATTAAAATTTTGACCTTTGACCTTCATTAGAAGGATATATTCATATGTTAGCGTCTTAGGGCAGGTTGGGGGTATTATCTTGTTCAAATCTGAGTATTTTGACATTTAGACCATCACTTTACTTTGTTTAATTCCTAAAATTCACTTTTTATCTGATTTTTTTCCCAGCAAAGTTCAATGACCTTTGACCTTTGTAAAAATGCTTTTCCCGGCCTCCTATTGGGTAATTCTCTTCATGAGTAGATTCTTTCGCATATTCCCATTAATTATAAATGGTGCAGGCATATTTTTCGTCATATATTTATTCAATTGCAATTTATCGATGCTTATAGCAATTTACTTGGATTTTATGTAACATATTTTGAACTTTTGACCTTTGACCTTGAATTCGCAAGATGAATTTGAATATTCAGGGCTTAATTTTATTTGTTGTCATCTTATTGTACAAATCTATGCATTTTGACCCCAAGATCAATCACGTACCATGTTTTATTCAAGAGATCCAATTTGGGGGGTATTTCAGAAAAGGTCATTGACCTTTGACCTTGAAAAAAAGCACTTTCCCCAACTTTTTTTTCACCTAACTTTTTTTTGGTAAATGTTGGGATGTATACCTACCCAAATCAGCTGAAAAACCTTTTCCAAAAATTTTTTCCCAGTTGGATGCTAATATAGGGTTACTATTATGGATTTTGACCATTTTGGTTTCAGTAGGTTACTGTGAAAAAAAGAAATGTTGAATCGTTTTGTGTTCATTGGTAGGGGTGTGATAGTAAACATATACAAATTTTACGTGAACAAATCAAGTATGTAAAATAAATAAATAAACCACTCAAACATAATTTTTGATCCCTCAACGCAAATTTTCCACTTCGACAGTATGTAAACATGGGCCATTTTCTTATGTATTGTGCATGCCTAATATAGCAACATGCACCGTGTTGTAGCCTACTCAAACCAGGTCGGACTTATGGTGTTTTGAAGGGCTCTGGCCATGTGACTTATATTTTGGTTTGGTTTTGTTTTCACACGCAGTATTGTATATGTCACTCACTTATATTATGATCTGTTTGTTGTTTGGTAGGCCTAAAGTCTTTGGCCCGTATTCTCAAAAACCACCTAACTTTAAGCCTAGCTTAAATCCATGGTTTAACTATGGCTTGCTAAAAGGGACTCAATACTGAAAAGTTGATGTTCAATTCATAATTTTTGGTAGTAAAACCATTAAAAACTGCCTGGGAATGATGAGTACAAAAGTTTCCCTTATACACGATTCCAGAATTCAATGAAGGTGATAGGAACGTGCAACATGGACAGATTGATTTCCTTTTAGCAAGCCATAGTTTAACCACAGATTTAAGCTAGGCTTAAAGTTAGGCGGCTATTGGGAATACGTGCCTTTATGGTGATATGCCACTATGACATCGGCATGCATCGCCTCAAATGAAGGAGATAGTTTGACCTTGTGTGTTGACCTCTAGATGCTCTGGAACTGTACAAGGACAATTACCCACAGAAATAGGGTTAGGTGTAGAGGCAGGGGGTAGTTTTCAGGGGGTAATTGTCCAGGGGGTAGTTGTCTTAGAACCCTCCAGAACATATTGGGTGGTATTCTGATAATTAAACCTAGGTTTAACCCCAGTCTAAACTAGAATGTTAAACCACACTTCTATGGAGTGCTGTGTTTTATCTTACATCTTCCATATTCATGGCAAAGATAATGTACCAATTAATTTATAAAAATTCATTGTATTTTCATACTTTACTAATCTTTTAGTATCTTTCATGACACATATGACAACTTTTAGCTGACGGATAAGAATAATTTTACTTGGTGAATGAGTCGACAACTGGCACTCCATAAAAGTGTGGTCTAACTAAACCATGGCTATGAGAAAACCCCCCACTGGCATTAAGTTGCTGCGCCTAAGTTGCTGATAAATTACAAATTGTCCACAAAAGCTGCCCAGAAATTTTGTTTTGACAAATTTTGCAACCTTTTGAAGTAATGGCTTTACACTTCCATTATAACGATCACAGATGATGTACCATCATAACAAAGCATTTGGCTTGGTCTCTCACCTCATTATAACTGGGGAGCATTTCATGAAACAAATATTAATTGATTCTCACTGACAACTGTTATAACTACTGAAATGCTTGCATCTTATTGGTTGAGAGCAAATTTGTCAGATAAAACGTCCAACAAGTCCTTTCATGAAACGCCCCCCAGGAGTTGATGGTATACAATTTCTTTGCTTTGATGATAGCCCCCTGTTTGGACACCTTTGTAATACAACATATCGTCGGCTGAGAACCAGAAGGGCACTATTATGTGATCAAAGATGTTCCGTTGAGAACCAGAAGGGCGCTATTACCATTGACTTTGTACAGCAATAGCGCCCTTCTGGTTCTCAATGGAACATCTTGAAGATGCAATAACACCCTTCTGGCTCTCAACAGACGATATTACGCATTCATGTACAGTGGAAATTAACAAGGTCCTTAGGACCATGGAAAATTACTGTGTTATATCAGGAATCTCTCTATATCAGGGTAAAAAAACAAAGGAATTTAAAGAGCTAGGACCAGCAAAGATACCTTTTTATATCAGGAATCTTGATATATTAATAGGCTTGGGCAAATAATGACTTTTTTCTGAAAAGTTATTTCAAACAAGTTGTTTCTATAGTAAAATTTGATGTAGAATCCAAAAATGACAATGATTTTTGTGTACGATGATGTCTGACGTCGCTAAAGTGCAAAAAACCAAAATAGTGTATTTTGCCCATTCATCACACACTTTATAGGTATAACCCGGTTTTATTTTGTTTCATAATGGATTTTGATGGTTTAAAAGCTCAAATCTGACAACTTTATCATGACCAAATGTACCTAGTATGGTTTTAGGTGTTAATTAGTGATTTTGATATGAGGTGATTTTTGCTCGATATTGACTGAAACTAACTACCAAACTACACAAACAGTCAACTTAGGTAGGATTAATCATGTTGGATTAATCATGTTGGGTTCCCAGACACCCGAAAACCATATAAAAACGCAATAAAAGTGGTTTATACGTATAAAAAGTGTGATAATTGGGCATAATACGCTATTTTGGCGGCCATTTTGGTTTTTTGCACTTTAGCGACGTAAGACGTCATCGTATGCAAAAATAATTGTCATTTTCAGTTTCTACGTCGAATTTTACTATAGAAACAACTTGTTTGAAAAAAAAAGTTGAGATTCGCCCAACCCTAATATTAAGACCTCTTTATAACGAGTTTTGAATATATGATTGTAAGATACATGTAACCCTAGTAGAAGTAGACTCATCCTCCAGGTTGTTACTAACTTTGCTCTATTTGAAGATTACAAAGTTTATGGACAATCATCTGGAATAAAAATATTATTTTTTAAAGTGCACATATCTCGGATCATTCAATCGGAATGCAACAAAAATTTTCTGTCCCTAGGACCTCATCACATCAAGTTTCCACTCTGTCTGTTAGTCGAAACTAATACTTTAAGATGTTACTACTTTATTTGCTGAAAAGTGTAGTTTGTCCTAATTAAGAAGTTTGGTTACTCTTTTGCTTAAACACACTGCACAATAACTGTTCTACTACTGCGTATACAAGTTTGAAAATATTGCGGATGATAGTGCAGTGAAATAAAGTTGTCAAACCTGTTGTTTCGCTTTCTTGTGTGTAATACGGGTCATTGCTTACATGTATACAGACATGGTATATTCAATCCATTACTGTGTCAACAAAAATAATTGATGTAATATTTGTGTGGAATACACAGGGACGTTTGTAATACATTTTATTCAGGAGTTACATGCAAGCATTGTTTAGATTTTACATTTTTAGAAAAGAATTACATATCTTAATTCCTCTATAAAATATGGTGAAAAAATTAATTGAATTTTTTTATATCTGTTAAATCCAATATGTATGAAATCCAAGTAATTTTTTACTCCTAAAGCTATGGTTCCTACTGATTATAATGGTAGCATTATTTATGTTTTAATTGAGATTATATTTAGGAAGAGAAAATAAACAATTTGTACTATAATCTGTGTGCTGTGTACATGTGGATAAACAACAAAAAAAAATCTAGGAAAGAAGATGATGATAATAAGAAGATTGTGAAAACTAAATAATATTTGTTTTAATATAATGAAGAAGAGAGGAAATGTTTTGAACTTGTATCATTTGATGTCACTAGCAAGTCTTATTGTATTGAGATATGGAGTAAAATCTGGACAGCAAAATATTCCAAAGGGTTGTTTTTTTTTGTCATTTATTTATAGTCTTCTCTTTTGATTTAGGCGATTCGCCCCTTTACAATGTTAAAGATGTGCTCATGTGTCTAAGTGTTTAGTATATGAGAGAAAAGCCAATAAACCAAGCAAAGGCCTTGGGTACAACTGTGTCCTGTAATACAAAGACTTCCGATTGATTTTTTTTTCCTCCGTAGTCTCATCATGGATAGGGTGCTTCAAAGTGCCAAATGAGGCTACTGAGAAACAATAAATAAATTGTTACTTTTTATCAATTGTAAATCTTTGTGTTACAGGACACTGCACAGTGGTCATGCACTTCTTTGTGTCATGTCAGTATCGGGATGCAATATGGCATCACATTAATGGGGCATTTTGAGGGTTAGGCGCCATGCCAAAAGATAAAGCCAAGGCCCCCTGCGCGAATGCCGCAAAGTGGGATTACATGCCGGATATACCGTTCCCCAATTATTCTTCCATTGACTTAATTGGAGGGGATTAGTACATCCGGTTTCAAGCGCTACTGCGCGGCGTTCAGGCAGAAGGCCACGGCTTTATCTTTTGGTAAGGCGCCTTAATGTGATATATCTAAGCACATAATAAGCTAGTCATCAGGCTACATAAGAACATGAAGAGACATTTTTGTTTCAAAAACAGTTTTATTTCTTCAATTCTTATTCAGACTTTGTCACAGAACATCTTTTATAAAGAGAAATACTAGACAAGAAAATTAATAGGAAGTGAAATGAATTCCTCTATTGTGCCTTTCAAAAAGGAGACTTTTTAAGTTCCTGCATTCACTTTCATACGTGAGAAACTATATTAAATTTTAGATAACTTCAGACTTGTCAACCTTGTTCAGGACATTTAAGTATATTTTAAAGGCTGAAAAAGTAATTTGGTAAAGAAATCATTTTCATATTAGAACAATAAATAGACACATATTCACTTGAAAATAAAATCAGCATTTTGTATGAAACAACCAAATTTTGGTTCAAAATACATGTATAAATAATCAGCACTACATGTACTTGGCATTCTTTAACTTACAAATCAATAGTTTGGTTTCGACATTCTTCAGCAGTTACATTTATGCAATGAAAGATACATTGCCACATACCAAATCTCCATGGATGTTTATGTGAATAAAGATAGAAATATCATTTCTACAAATTCCACCCATAAAGGACAAATAAATACTGGTACACACTTACATTTAATCTCATGTTCCATAAATATTAATTAAAGTAAAGCTGAACAAGGCCCTACTACAGAACTTCTTTCAAATGGTATCAAAGGAGAGTAAACATGATTTAGTATGGTTTTGCAAACTTCAGAAAAATTCAACACAAATACATGCAACATTACAGCTTGGATGCAATAATAAATAAATTGTCCTTTAGAAGTAACAATATGGAAATCTGAAACAGAGCTTTCAAAAATGTTTGTTTTCAATTGATTTTTTCTTTCCAAAAGACAGTGCGTCACATATAATTTAACTACATCAATAATGTTTGCAATCACTTAAAAGTGAAGCCCAGTTAAGGCAGTCTAATAAGTATCCAATAATTCCAAGGACAACAAAAGTTGGCACAAATCATAAATAATCAGGATTGCAAAAATTTTCTAAATACTTTTATGTAAGGAATTGTCAAAAAAGGCAAATATAATTTGTATTGTTAATTGTCTCCTTCAACTCTGAGTTTTATTTCATTGAAGATAAAAGAGATGTTTTGTTAAGTGTCACAACTGACATACCATGGTCATGTAATGCTTAGCATTTGAATAACAGCAGATATTTCCCTGTACATTTCATGCACACATTGCCAATTTTGTTGACATACTTAGTAATATTGTCATTGATTAAGCCTAATTAAATATAGATTTCAATTTTTTAAGGTTGTAGGGAAAAAAAATACAATCGGTGCCAATTTTAGGAGGAAAAATTAATCATTTAGACCTTTGAAAAATTAAGTACTTCATCCTTTGGTACCATATTTTTGTCAATTCTGACCGACACTCTATAAATGTTCAATACTCTTGTCATTATTATTATGGATAACGCATAGCATATTTCAAAATCAGAAATTTCCTGTACTTCTACTTCTTGATAGGCTGACGTTGACTTAATACAATGGTGTTATGCAATCTTTAACCCATCTCTTCACATCTTGACGGATGTCTTGATCTCTTGACCAATCTCTTCATGATGCGATGCCTGAGAATTGAAGGAAGCATGATTGGGCTCTCTTCTCTAGGTTGTGAAGCTCAGAGACGGCTGGGGCAAGGTCGGCTACGTGACCTTTGTAACCACTCCCTGTATGAATAATAAGAATAATAATAATAATAATATTAATAATAATAATAATGAGAATTGAAGGAAACATGATTGTGCTCTCTACTCTAGGTTATGAAGCTCAGAGACGGCCGGAGCAAAGTCTGCTACGTGACCTTTGTAACCACTCCCTGTATGAATAATAATAATAATAATAATAATAATAATAATAATAATAATAATATTAATAATAATAATAATGAGAATTGAAGGAAACATGATTGGGCTCTCTTCTCTAGGTTATGAAGCTCAGAGACGGTTGGGGCAAGGTCGGTTACGTGACCTTTGTAACCACTCCCTGTATGAATAATAATAATAATAATAATAATAATAATGAGAATTGAAAGAAGCATGATTGGACTCTCTTCTCAAGATTATGAAGCTCCGAGACGGCTGGTGCAAGCTACGTGACCTGTGTAACCACTCCCTGTATAAAATCACATTAACAAAATATTTTCTTTGAAAATATAACACTCGAATATGACAATTGTTAAAAATAGAGTAAGCATATTTTGAAGCGTGGAGAGTAAACGTTCCTATCCAAAACGTATTTAAACTATTTATCTCTAGATTTCATGTAATGGATTATTTGGTAAAGACAATGAAATATCATACAAAAATTTGTATGAATGATGAAATTAGGAATTTGACATTATATGTGAAGAAATATTGGACCACAGTGCAAAGGTATACAGTACGTGCTAGAATAAAACTTTGACCAAGAGCCCTCTTGACAAATTTTACCACATGATTTATATTGCCACATATTTGACCATGAAACTTATTTTTAACTTCTGCCATCTGTACAATTTATTGCTGCTTGAAAAAATTATGGTTCCTCCTTTATATGTATATACCGGTACATGCATTTCAATACACTATATTATATCAATAAATCTCATGGAATATCCTAAAATACCAATATTTTTGGATGTGTTTGTGAATGAATGTTTATATTGTTATGTTAAAAAACGGAAATAAAATTGAATCTTGAATCTTGAATACTTCATAACATATATGATTGAAAGAGGAAATGAAAGACTGACCCATATGTTTTCTCTTCTGTCCGTACGTAACCTTGCCATCAAACTCATCAGCTTGGACTTTGATAGATGGATCAGTCTGGTCTATGATTACTCCCAGGTGTTCCTCAATGTCTGCAAGATACTGCATCTCATTGTACCATATACAACATCCACCACGCTCCTTCAACTCTGTGTTGTAGCAACCCCTACCACGACTGGGGCAGGAGTGGTACCATACCTAGGAAATAGATCATATAAATAAATGGTTAGTAGATACTGCATCTCATTGTACCATATACAACATCCAAAGCGCTCCTTCAGCTCCGTGTTGTAGCAACCCCTACCATGACTGGGACAGGAGTGGTACCATACCTAGTATTAAAACAGATCACATTAGAAGATGGTTAGTAGATACTGCATCTCATTGTACCATATACAACATCCAAAGCGCTCCTTCAGCTCCGTGTTGTAGCAACCCCTACCATGACTGGGGCAGGAGTGGTACCACACCTAGAAAACAGATCATATTAGTAGATTGTTAGTAGATACTGCATCTCATTGGACCATATACAACATCCACCACGCTCCTTCAGCTCCGTGTTGTAGCAACCGCTACCACGACTGGGGTAGGAGTGGTACCATACCTAGTATTAAAACAGATCATATTAGAAGTTGGTTATTAGATACTGCATCTCATTACGACTATAATCTTCCTGAAACAAATGAAATAGTTTTTTTTCTTCATCTTTTCCAATGTAGTAAATGGATGGCATTTGTCTTCAGATTATGATTTTAACTGGTATTATTTGTTTGACAGTATAAACACATTAAATTAATACTTCAATTAAATAAAAAAAAGATAGACAAACCTTTTCAGGAATTGTAGAAACAAGTGAAATAGCTAAACCCATCCTGCAAAGAAAAACATATCAAGTCAGTCTCATTAAAACTGATACTGTACATACAGGTTTGTCGGTTATTGCATTTTCTCTGTAGCTATGATATGAATATTATATAAAGTAAAATTATTTTCTTTCTGTTGCAATCATTTAATTTGCTTTTTCAACTTCAGATTAGGCTTAATTTTTCAACGAGGGAAGACTGCGTGTGTGCCACTCTCTTTAGTTATTGCAAAATGAAAATAAAATTGTCTCGTTCTTACAATAATGTTATAAATACACCTTGTTCTATGCACAATTTCACATACACATATAGCACCCCCCCAAAAAAAAAAACGGTTGTACTTCAGAATACTCATCAAATCCCAGGGTTGACAAACGAATGAGATGTTTTTAATTGCACTTCATATAAATTCACGTAAACTTCATTAGACAACATTTGTTGAAACACTGACTGTTATAATATGGAGGGGGATGGACAAAGACAAATATATAGGTTTAAAGAAGAAGAGAAATAATAAGTGAACAGTCATACCTTTCAGCTCTGCCTACACGACCAATGCGATGGACATAGTTCTGCTTCTCATCCGGTAGAGTTACATTCACAACTAGAAAAGTGCAATGATAATATTAACAATTATAGATATCATTTTACATAGCCCTTAAAGTCCCAGACCGGACCGACTAATGAAATAGCCAAAAACGAAAGCTAATATGCTATATAATACAACAATTCCAAATTAAGGCGTTTTTATTGTCCATCTAGAAAGTATTTAATTAAAAAGATGACCGAACCTCAACCAGGCCACCCCTCCCGAATACTTGTAAAATTACCCCTAATTTAAAAGTGCGAGTGATGACGTCAAAAAATGTTAATGGAATGCTACAGCAGTCCTGTGGCCAGGCATGATTGACTTTGCCCTTTCATTTCATAACAATAGAATTCTAGCTCACAGGGCGTCTATTGTCCTGACATAGCAATAGAAACGTGTTTTCTAAAGGCGAAACGCAATCATGCCTAGCCGCAGGACTGCTGTAGCATTCCATTAACATTTTTTGACGTCATCACTCGCACTTTTAAATTAGGGCTAATTTTACAAGTATTCGGGAGGGGTGGCCTGGTTGAGGTTCGGTCATCTTTTTAATTAAATACTTTCTAGATGGACAATAAAAACGCCTTAATTTGGAATTGTCGTATTATATAGCATATTAGCTTTCGTTTTTGGCTATTTCATTTGTCGGTCCGGTCTAGGACTTTAATACAATATCCATCTTGGTGTATCTAAGAGCTTAGAGTTAACAAATTACTTCCTAGCTTAGCTACAATGATAGGGTGCATACAACATTCAAGTAATTTCTTCATTATTTCCTGTTTACATCACATCAAAAGCAGAAGAATGTTTGCTGTCAAAAGAATCATTGTCAGCAAGAAATTAAGAAGTTTTTCAAAGATAACTTTGTTCTAGAAGTTTGGATAAGGAATTAAATTTTGAAACACAACTTTAAGTCTTAATCAATTCTGGATTACAAGAAAGCCTCATTAGAAGAGGACAAATAAAAGCCATTTTAAGACTTTTTGAAATACACTATAAATCTTTTAAAAAATGACCCTGATCTTCAATTTTGCAATTAGGAATGTTATTTTGAAGCATAACTTTAATTCTTCATCAATTTTGGATTACGAGATGGCCTTTTCATAAGAGGACAATAGAAATCCATTTTAAGAGTTCACAAAATACACTGTATGTTAAAATCTGCATATCTTAAGATATAACTGGTGCAAATATCTTGGCACAAGTATGTCTACTCACCATATGGGATTCCTTTCACATCAATACCGCGAGCAGCCACGTCTGTACAGACCAAGAAACGAACCCTTTGTTCCTAAAGATTAAAAAAAAAATAATATAGAAGATTTGTCAGGGTGTTAAGAATGAAAAACCAAACTAATAGTATAGAGCAGGGATGCCACTAGGTGTCCCCCAAAACCCAGAAATTTTTGGTGGGCAGGAGGAGCGCGCAGTGCGAAGTCCCAATAGGCCGGGGTCCAGGGCCAGCCTAGGGCCCTAGATGCTCTGTTGCTGCTACCCGAGCTTATTATTTGAATGATTTTCTGAAAAAATGAACCCAAATTTATGGGTAATTTTCATGTAATAATTAAAAAAAATAAAAAATCTAATCTACTCACTCAAACATTTAATTAAAGATGAAAGCAGAGTAGACTTCAAATAGATATAGTATCCATTTTAAATTCTAATCTTGATGAAGTATTATTATGGGCCTCCGAAATTCCATAATTCACCACGGGACAAATTCTAATGCTTCTGGTATAGTGTAGGCAAATTTGATTTCGGAAGTAATAGTCCGATAGAAATATTTTGCGGCTGTTTTTCTTCTCTAGCAATTTCCACTGAAATTTCATCTTGATTGCACTGTCAATTTTCTTGTCATGTGATTCTCTTTCTACATCCATGGCACATATTATTCCACAACTAATCCATTAAAAAAATCCAGAGTAGTGAAGTCCAAGGTAGACACAGGTTGCGAACGCAAAACTCACCAGGAAATACGGGGTACCGGCCAAGTGCTGGTGTACGTGTGCCGGGAGGGCTGGGGCAATAGCAAGGCATAGTTTCACTCGCTCTGCACAAAACCCATGTGTATACTTATTCACACCACACACCATATATGGACAAGATTGCTAGAATTGTGGTAAAGTCATTTTCATAAAAAATTACGTACATAATCCTCACATTGCGTACTACGAAAGTAGTCTACAAACGACTTTAATCTTTTAATCGTCGACATTTTTGCTGCTTCCGCATTTTCTTCAACGCACACACAGTCAATGGGCAATTATTCCAATTTTATTTTTAATTCAGAAAAAAGGAAAAGTCAGAAACCCGGAAATAAGACAGATAAATGGGGAAAAACCAAAATTCTGAGAAAAAACGGAAAAGTGTCATCCCTGATAGAGAGTTGGAAACTCTCTACCCTTGTAGACAGTTTATATTTTGATTGGAAGGGGTCATCACACAGCTGTTAAAAGATTTATGTCTTCAAAAAAAAGAAGAAATAACATTAAATGAAAAGATATTATAAAGAACAGCATTAAGATACTTAATACCATGCCCACATAATTTCATTTGAACAATTTTGAAGGATAAAAGGCAGACAAACAGCTTCCTTCTTTTTTAAGAATGAATAGCAAAAAATTTTCAAATGAGATTAATTTTACTGACTAGGGAAATATTCAACTTTATGTCAACCAAAATGATACAAAGTTGGTGCAATAGTTGCATCAATAACATTATATTTTCTTTCTATCTATCCGTATAGCACAGACATAAAAAAAAAAAAAATCATGTCTGAAAAAAAAAAGAGACAGAATTTCTGCTGTTACATGTATAGCAATATTACAGAGTTCATTCCTGGGGATGTTTCACAAAGAGTTAAGTAGACTTAAAAATCGCACTTAAATCGTTAGTTTTGTGCGTTATATTACGCATCACCTCATTGGATTGACCATGCTCATGGGTTGCGCGCCATTGTGAAATCTATCAATTAAATTGCGCATTATAAAACAAGATGCACGTAGAAGTTAAGTGCGACTTTAAGTCTACTTAACTCTATGTGAAACACCCCCCTGATGTAACAAAGTGCTCGGAACCAAGCCAATAACCTGGTGATTATAAAACAAAATCTTGTTAAATATATCTGCCACATACATTTTGTAGACATCTGCACAATATATGTATGTTGAAATCATATCTATAGATGCTTGTAATGATGGGATTAGCAAAGCACCTTGTAGAAATCTTTATATAGCTTCATGCGACCACTTATTCAACATACCTTGAATTTTTGCAGGTTTTCTCTGCGTTCAGGTGGCTTACGGTCGCCATGGAGACATACACATGAATACTGATGGCTGGCAGGGGCACGTGGACCTGGTAATGAATGAAAAGAGAAAAGAAATATAATCCTTGGGAGGTTAGACAGTTTAATACTAGTTATTAATTCAGTTGTATGGTTTCTATCATTTTGAATACCCGGTAAAGTCTGCCCGTGTCTTGTCACATTTTATGAATGCTTTTTTTGTTTACTTCCATTCAGGCTATGCATTAAACCGTAAAAAAAAAATTCAAGTCATAATTTACAAAGTTCAAAGTTATCTTTCCACATTCACATAAAAAACATAACATGTAGATAATAAATGCACAAACGTGAAGTATACTTAAATGCAATACAATTGCTGCATTATTGAACAGCATGAAGAACAAAGTACAGACTATATGTAACACATGGAAAGTTAAGTATGTCATGGTCATAAAGATATTGTACAGTGCACAGTTGTACAGGCGTAGAGCATACCCCCCACTAACAAAAGAAAGTGCGTCCCGCTCTATCGATTATGAATAGTTCATCCCCCCACTTACAAAAGAAATTAATGCATGTCTATGCCCGAGGTACAGTGCACGTATGTTGATTACTGTACAAGCGGTTATTTCCACGGTGGTTTTATTTTTTTGAATTTCGTGAGTCCATTATCACAAAAATTTGCAATTCAATATAAGGCCACTTGTGGTTAAATCACAAAAAATTGTGAAATTATCCGATTGCAAATTTCCCCAATTACCGGTAGTCTAAAATCTCTAAAATATTGACTTGCTTATACAGTTATCACATGACACACAGTAATCACATGACACACAAAAATCACATGACACACAAAAATCAAATGACACAAAGAAATCACATGAAACACAGAAATCACATGACACACCAAAATCACATGACACACTTACCCCCTCCCAGGGAGGTTAGATATCTCTCACAATTGTCGCAATCAATCTTAGTCCGACAGAAGAGAATAGCGCGATCCATTTTATGTTCATTGATGGCTTTCACTAGATAGTCTATCTTCAGGATCTTTGTTCCCTCAGAAAGTGTCTCTAAAATACAAGAAAAAATAATATCTTGAATTTATAAAGCAGCATTTCATTAGATACAAATCTTATATTTACAACAGTGTATTTCAACCATAGGCACAAGTGTGATAAATAATGGTATGTTGCAAATGTATATGAATAGGAAGAGTTCAAGCTACATGTATCTTCATGGAGGCAATTGAGAAACAGATATAATGTAGGCCTTTTATATTATATAAAAGAGTATAAAAGAGTATTTATATTGCGCAATCACTATAATAATATATTCTACTGCGCAGAACAAAATAAATCATACATTTTAAGTCATACATGTAAAATGACTGAAACTACTACTAAACAGAAAGTAAGCAAAATTAAATTTGAAATTCAACAGACAAGGAGAGTTAATATCATAAATAAAAAGCTTTAAATAGAGAAATAATTAATTTCAGAAGCCTATCTCAAATTTTACAGTGGAGGCAAGCACAAATTATAGTCATAGAGTTTTTTGCCCTTTTTTCTTCTTCCTGAAAATCAGAGAAAAATATAACTTTGTTGGCCACTGCAGGTCACGTAATCGAAAAAGTCTGAGATGTTTACTCATAATAAAATATCATATTAATTGCAATTTAAAATAATCTTTTACAAAATAAGAATGAAGTTAAAAAGAGATAATTGTCAACTCACCCCTGTCATGACTGCCCCATCTGATTGGATCTTGTGCATGGACACCATCTGTCTATAGGTCAAACGTCATATTTCAAAGTTAATTCAAATAATACATTTTTTTTACAAACATATATTTATTTATATTCAACATGTAGATTAAATTCTAATTAGCTAGGTACTGCTCTACCTGAAATGCCTAAACATGCCAAAATGTACTGCGAAAATGTAATATTTATACTGTTGACTTTTGTATAGCAGTGGTTCTTATTTCATCTTTATTTCATTTGCCCTTCAAAATTCATTATGAATGCATGATTGTATTATTCGTACCGGTAATTTGATTTTCTGCAAAAAGACCCAAAATAAGTATGATTCTTGTTATGTAAAGAATTGAGGCACCCAATAATTTTACAAAAACATCAAGACCCTTAAAGTAAAATTGTTGTTAGGGTAAAAGTTTAAAAACCATTTTATTTGCCTATAATCTCTTTTCAAAAACACACAACATACCAGTAAGTAAAACTTTTTAAAGGTTAACCTAGCCTCTAGATGACGTAGCTTAAAATTCATTCATGCTTTTTTAAGGAAAAGTAACACATAACAATGTTAAGTGTTTAGGAGCGATGGAAGTTACAAAATAGATAGAGAGGAATCACAATAGCTGAAAATATTTTTGAGAAATTATGATCTGATAAGACTTACTTTAACTATACCACCTTTGCGTTGCCACGTTGTATCTTCCCTTGGATCCACCTTACATACCTGTCAACAGAGTAAATTAAAACAGTCTAAATCAATTAAACCACATAGTGAATATACATGTAGCAAGAAGTCTATTGATTAAATAAGTATTATAGTATTAAAAAAAAACACCATAAGATTCAAGACAGCCTTACAATTGAATTGAAAACAATTTACTACAGTAATACAAAAATTAACTGTCATATATTTTTGACCTTGTCGTTAAGAAAATATTGGCTATTTGACATTCTTACCACGTGATGGACAGTCTCTGGCACACTGTCCTGCCCTTTCAGATCAATCCAGATAGGAAAATGCATTATCTTCTCCTGTGGGTCAAAGGTCACACATAACATGGTACATTACAACAGATACCATCCCATTTGATGAATCACTTTTTAACACTGTTAAAGAGTGATAAAGATGAAATTGTGGAAACATTCAGATGAGATTAGTTTCAAATCAAAGTAATTAAACTCAAAATAATGAAACACTGTCTATGCTGCAATTTATATATATAAAAAAACAAAAAACAGATGAGGATCGTTGAATGTCTAGGGAATAAGAAGAAACTTATAAGAAAGTAATACAGATTATATCATGGACACATATAAATGATAATTGTTTCAAATTCTAATAATATTAAAGAGGAAACATACCGCAAGTTTCTTGACATCGAAGGAGTGAAGGGTTGCTGAACATACTACCATCTGACAGATTAAAGAAAAAACAAATTTTTGATGTCTTAGGCCGTCTGCTATTTTCTTCTTTTTTTTTTTTCTTTTTTTTTGGGGGGGGGGTGTTGTTCTTTTCCCCCCTGGTATTGCCATAGCAAGTACTCATTTTCTCTTTTCCTCACATTTAGTGCCATACCATTGTGCCAGGGCTGTTGGCAAAGTGAATAGATATTATCAACCTCCATCATGTTCCATTTACATCCGACTTGGCTGGTAATCTAAACCATGACCTCTCAACCATAAAGGCAATTATATCACAGGTCCTTTCAAATCTGAATGAACATCCCCCTTGCGGAGGGGAAAATACTGTTTAATAGAAACAAAATCCGTTTGCAACATCTTTGTTATACCTGAAGTCTCTTAGCATCATTGGTGATCTTGGGTATCTGTTCCCACATGCGTGTTATCTGAGCTCCATAGCCAGCGGAAAGAAGCCCGTCCTGTCAAGAAAAAAACAAAACAAAATACAGTCTGTGTCAAATAAAATGGTACAGTTGGAAAACATTTTTTTATAGTATGAAGATTAATAACAACCTAGTATTGTTTGGTATTTTAATAAAGCAGGAAAATCAGACTTTCTGCTGCAATTTTTTCATCACATTTGGTGCAGTATTTTTTGAGATATGACTAATTTTCTACAATCAAGAAAAATCCATTTTTCGCACGCCGTCCCATGCCTTTGTGTATGATTTCGCATAATGACCGTGAATTCGACGCTCCAGAATAATAGACGTGCGTAATTTCGATTTGTTTCTTGTCGCACAAAACTTAGCATAACTTTTGTTTTACGAAAGCAAATTAAACAGGACAAAGCGCATCGGCAAGAAAAATCTATTGGCTTTAATTTGATACCACAAACACATATTATATTAAAAGATTTCACACCTAAATAATTTTTTCCCCGACTGTACCATTTTTTTGGACACAGACTGTATAGTTAAAGGTGATGAGTCCCTTTTACAAGTATTTGCAAAATAAATGTTAAATAATTAGTCTTATATGGTTATAGAAACCAAGATCATATTATTAATGATCAAATCATTTCATTGTGATAATGGTGATTCACAGTACTTTATGGTTCCACATTTCCATGAACCATTTAGCAGTTAGAAGCTGTGTGTAATTGGAAACATTATTCCTCAGAGTTACAGGCAGATATGATGTATTTTAGACTGGTACGTTTGAGAAAAATAAGTTGGAACTGTTGATTTCTGAACAGGGCTGTGGCTGGGGCGGCAGTGAGTTGTTTGGGGGCTATTGCGGGCTTAACCGTAAGGGCGGTTTGAGTAAAAAGCTACAGTAATAAGTGGTTACGGGGTGCTTTGACTACTAAGCGAAAACAATTTAAAAGTGTATGCTACTTTAATTGAGAGAATTTCATTGTAACTGTTGTGGGTAAAAAAAGGGGCTTTTTAAATCTTTGTAGTACTCTCTGTTGATATTCAGTATGATATAAATCTATTTAAGTAAACAATTTGATTTATACTCACTGCTTCATCCAATATGAAAAAGCGCACCTGTAAAAAAAAATGGAAAAGAGAAATTAGGCTTGTTTTCATAAATCTGTTTTTCAACTGTTCACAAGATACCAAGAAGCATTAAAGTATACTTATTCTACGGTCTAAACTAGATGTGGACCTTGTTAAAGATAAGCCCTGTCTTAAACGATTTATCTTGTAACATCAGTACTATTACTACTTCTACTACTCTTTGATAATCATAAAGTGTCCTACCTGGGAAAGAAGAAGCTTTCCTGTGCTCATCAAGTCCTCTAGGCGGCCTGGTGTCGCCACAACAATATCAATCTACATAAAATATTCAAAGTGATTTTAAAATTGAATAATGATAATAGTCTTAGCTTGATACTTGCTCAAAGCACTTTACAAAGTATCATAACTGCATTCATTGGATTCAATTTCATGGCAACATATGTGAGATTATCCTCCTGAGTATCTACATGTATTAACCTGGGTGGAGTAAAGCAAATATAGATAAAGTGCATTGCCCAAGGATGTAAGTGCCTTACCATTGATCGAAACGCATGACCTTTGCATTCCCCGTCAAGTGATACAACCACTGGACTTCCAACACTTCTTTTTTTTTTTAAACCCCATAATAGGAACTCTACAGACCAGTTTACTAAGTATTTATAAGTTCATGCATACTTTTTGAACAACCTGAAAGCTTGTCTGAGGCTTGCCTGACATAGCAACAACTAAAGTATACAAAGAGAAGAAGGTGATGGGGGGGGGGGTTTATCTTACCCCTCTATAGAGCGCATCCACCTGTTCCTTGGCTGCCTGACCTCCAATGATCAATAACTCCCTGTTATACACAATAAAATTCATTTACTCATTCATTTATTTCTACATTTAAAAAAAAAAATATTACAAACGATTTCTTATATTTCTTCAACATAATTGTGGCGGGATTATAAAAAAGCTCCAAGAAGGCTTGTTGCAAATAATCCCGTAAGTTACAAAAGTACATGTTTACAAACCATTCAATAATACAGGTAAATAACTAATATAACAAGTGTAAAAGAACAAAACAAACTAAACAAATATGTAAAACCAGAAGAGGGGGAAAAAAAGGAGGAAAAATTAGAATACATAAGAATTGGGATGCATTACTTAAAGTTTTTAGGAGATAATGTTTAAATGTGTATATCAGTAGCAGATGCAGACTGGAGTCACACAATGAACTTTCCGGGCCCATGCGTAAACATAATAGAGCCGCTTTTGTCCCCAGACAATTGGGCCCCCGAAATGCATTCAATTCGATTTTCTTGGATCCGCGCCTGTATATTTATATTACAAGATTATCCTGTATTAGAACAAGAGCTCATTGATCTTGTGCCCTGCTGCCTAATGGATAGGTTTATAATTCTCTATGCCTAACAACAGATGGTCCAATTATCTTATCGTCTAATATCACAAGGGCTAAACCCCTACTAATAATGTGATCTCATTTTCACTTGGTCTTGGGTTTCAGGTAGAAAAGGAAAGAGTACCTGTACATTGAGGGGGGAAAAGGCATAATATGAGTGGAGGAAAGAGCTAAAAGGAGAATGTCATTATGCAAACACTCATCATCATTAAACAAAAATATATTTGGTAAAATTATTGGGTAAGAAAAAAAGAAACAAAAGAAAAAATTTACCTGGGGCAGTGAGTTGTGAGATGTTTCTTAAAGAGTCTAATCTGGTTCAAGGTCTGAAATAAAATAAAATCACAAATTTAGTTTTCAAAATTGACTTTCAAAAAAGTCCAAGACTTGATTGACACTCAGACAACATAGAATTTCTAAAATATAATGAATACATTGTAGTCTTCTATAAGAATTGTGACTTTTCTAGATTTTACAGCAACTGCTTCATTATTTTTAATTCCTACATTTCTGTTTCATTGGATAAATTATCCATGCAAGTTTCTACAAAGATTTTTGTTGGTGAAAAATAAAGTACGCAAGAGATTGTTATCTTCCTTTATACAGAATGGAATCATTAAGTACCCTTTACTCCATCATAACACCACCTATATTAATCTAAACTTTTTTAAAGCAAAGATTATACATAGAAAACAAAAACAACTACATGTATAGACGAATTCGGGCAGCGTTTCATGGAAGTGAGCCTTCCATGTGCCCGTCATATAGCTGGGGGGCTTCCAATGTTCTACGCATGCGCCATGTGTGCGTATGTCTGCGCGTTTGTACATTTTCCTTTGTTACGCATACATGAGCACGTACAAGGAGCATACATAGTACATTGGAAGCCCCCCCCCCCCCC
>CALNVZ010003014.1:8391794-8544235 GCA_940671915.1 Paracentrotus lividus | reverse complement strand
ATGGCTGCCACCACGAGAAAATATCCCTCAAACCGAATTTGTCTATATATATATATACATGTATGACATCCACAAGAACAAGGACGGAATATTAAAGTTGATCATGTCTGTATGAGGTACAAGGTGGGGATGAGGAGGGCAAAAAATATTAGGAACATCCTATTTAATGAAAATGTCAATGGATTACAATTACCTGTTCAGCAAGTTCTCTTGATGGCTAAAATGAAACAAAGAATGAAGATAATTTATAAGAGACTACTCATCAAAGACTCATCAATATTCTATTAAAACACTTCACCAAACCTAATTCTGTCTTTAAAATAAATGAGACTATAGGAAGCTAAAAGTTGGTGTTTTCTCTTCAGCAAATTGGGGACTATTGATAGGAAGGTAAGTTGTGCGAATTCTGGGCAAAGCCGATTAATGACAATAACACTATGTACTAAAAATATTATTACAATCAATTCTCATTATAACAACCACAGATGAGATTTCTTTATAACAAGACATTCTCCTAGTTCTGATTTTAAATACAGTCTGTGTAAAAGAAAATGGTACAGTCGGGAAAAAAATATTTAGGTATGAAATAATCTTCTCAAATGATGTGTGAATGTGGTACCAAAAAGATTCTTCTTGCTGATGCAATTTGTTTTGTATAATTTGCTTTTGTAAAACAAAAGTTATGCTAAATTTGTGCGGCGATGAGCTAATCGAAATTACAGATTCATGACTATTTTGTGCGAAACCCCTAGAAAAGCATGCGCAAAGTAAATTTTTTTCTTGATTATAGATTAAGATCTACAGCACCAAATGGGATGGAAAAAATTGCAGAAGAAAGTCTGATTTTCCTACTTTATGAAAATATCACACACTTTTAGAATGTGAATAATTTTCATACTTTAAAAAAATGTTTTCCACTTGTACCATTTTATTTGACACAGACTGTATGTGCACACATCTCTGTGTGGTCAGTATACCAGGATTTCATTATAACATGCTGTTCTGAGCACCTCGTTATAATGTGTGTAGAGTATATTGTATTTTTGCTGATGCAATTTGTTTTGTATAATTTGCTTTTGTAAAACAAAAGTTATGCTAAATTTGTGCGGCGATGAGCTAATCGAAATTACAGATTCATGACTATTTTGTGCGAAACCCCTAGAAAAGCATGCGCAAAGTAAATTTTTTTCTTGATTATAGTTTAAGATCTACAGCACCAAATGGGATGGAAAAAATTGCAGAAGAAAGTCTGATTTTCCTACTTTATGAAAATATCACACACTTTTAGAATGTGAATAATTTTCATACTTTAAAAAAATGTTTTCCACTTGTACCATTTTATTTGACACAGACTGTATGTGCACACATCTCTGTGTGGTCAGTATACCAGGATTTCATTATAACATGCTGTTCTGAGCACCTCGATATAATGTGTGTAGAGTATATTGTATTTTTGTTGACTTACTTCAATAATGATAGCCTGTGGAGCATTTGGTGCTGCCTTAGACGGTCCTGCAAGTCC
Organism: Paracentrotus lividus; assembly: GCA_940671915.1. Lineage (NCBI taxonomy): Eukaryota > Metazoa > Echinodermata > Echinoidea > Camarodonta > Echinidae > Paracentrotus > Paracentrotus lividus. Next base: position 8,542,713 of record CALNVZ010003014.1, on the reverse strand, counting down.
ACCGCCTAGTTGTAGAAACAAAGGCAACTCATTAATTCAAAAGTAATAATCCCTCTTAAAATCTAGCACTACACTAGAACAGATTTAATTGTTTTTTTTTTTTAAACCCTAATACTCCCAGGGGGGGGGGGCATAATGGCCCCCCTCATGATTTTGTGTACAAAGTCAATGCAAATAGAGTTTTCTCAAGTAATTCACAAAAATAAGATTATTTTAAATTTTATTGGCTAAAATCAATTTATTTTAGCATGAATATGCTTAAAAAAGATTCTGCAATCAATTTCGACCAAAAAACAAAGAAAAACAAAAGGTCGAAAAACAAAGCAATACATAAGAAATTAAAAAAACAATAAAATACATAAGAAATCGATCTGGGTACCGGAATATTTTTCATTCACAATTGTTAGAAATGCTATAAAGAATATTTTCACCCAAAATTAGCATTCTAGGAGCTTTATTTAGTGATTTACAGCAAAAAGTACGATTTCATGAATAAATTAGCATAATTAATTCATATAAAATAAAATATATGAATTTAGTGAAATTTACCTATGCAACCGTGTAGATTACGTCATTCTCTACCATCGTGCAAATTTTCGCTGTGATCACGCGATCCGCAGCCGGGATCTTAAAGGGGGCCATGATACCACCCCCCCCCCCCTCCTCCTCGGGAATGAAAAGGATCAAAATACCCCGGGAGTATTAGGGTTAATATAAATACATTTTATATTCCATGGGAATCTTTAAAAATGAAAATTTTCAGAAAGCGGACAAAGTAAGCTGTGGTCCAATACAGCACATTCAATCCAGTTAATGTTTCCAAAACCAAATTTGAGATGTATTTGATTTGATTGATAGCAATCCTCAGTAATCCAAGAAGAGACAATGAGTGATTTCACGTTTGGTGTTGGTGTTGGTGCTAGTGTTAGCAGAGTGAAATTCTGCTAAAATCGAGCTCATACACCGAGCTCAGATCTAGATGAGGGTCGATACCGATATCCCAACACGCGCTGATCGATAGCCTAACACCATCTGAAGAAAAATGGTGTCGACGCAATTCGTAGCGAAGTACCGGTTTTGTTGTTTAAAACTGTTTGAATATACCTGAAGAAGGCACTAAAAGGTTAGAATCATACCAGTAAATCGAAAATTAATCCTTCTTCAAACCTCTCTTTGATACAAATTTACCTCATAATGGATATTTTTTGACGAAACAGTAAGTTTACAGTTCATATCTCGGGCAGTTTTTTGCAAGCAGCAGGAAATGGAGCGTTACCTAGTTCACTTCAAAGCCACGCCGGGCCGCACAGCGCGTAGCCCCCAGACCCTATAATTTCGTACATCGGTTCAGATTAGCAGTGATTGATCATGCCTTTTGTTCCTAAAATATAGATTGAGAAGACATCCATGTTGATGATATTTATTCCCTATACGATTTACTACGGAATACCTTCTTTTATATTTTATAATCATTTTTTCCAATGAATTTAGATGAAATTTCTTGGACCCTTGTTAGGCTTGAAGAGTAAGTAGCCAATTTGTGAATCCATCTCGTTAACCCAAAAAGTAACCAATTTTGTAGATCTTGAAGTACCCTCTTTGGTCTCATATATTAATTGATTAATTATTCTGTAAAATAAAGTATAGTTTCTCTGCCACTGGACCCTCCACTGCCCTTATTATTCACAAGACAAACCAAACGTTGGCCAACACCAACACTAACACCGGGTGTGAAATGAACTTTTTCTTAATCCCTAGGGATTTAGTGTTAGTCAATGGAAATTTGCACGTGAAATTTAACACCGGCTGCAGAGCTCAGTTCAGCAGACGACATTTGACACAAAATGAAACACCAGCAACCGGAAATACGTCAAAATTTAGAGGTCAACACCTAACACCGACTGATTTTATTTCCATTTCATGTTCGGTGTTAGATCAGACTTCTGCTCCAAAATAAACACTAGCACCGATTATAACACCGAACGTGAAATCACTCAGTAGGTAGGCAGTGTTACAGGTAATTAATAGCTTCATGTAATATTCATTTCCACAACATAGAATTTAACTATTTCAATCTAAATACTGACAACCCCTTTCGCATTGGCACCCAAGTTAACTACATAATACATTTGTAGCTACATGACTTTAGACAGAGATGCCAACACTATGGACTAATTATACCATTAGAAATTAGAACGTAAATAACCCAAATGGTTAGAACAGCTAATATAAATGACTTCTCACTAGATGAAGCATGAATAATAACATTTTGCTCTGTCATTCAATTTTGGGAATGTGTTAAAATCAATAGTTTTCTTTATCTTGTTAAGACATTTTTTTCAGCTGTTTTAAGATATGGGTTATTTGCGTTCTAATTTCTAATGTTATAATTATTCCGTAGTGTTGGCATCTCTGCTTTAGATAATGACACGGCTATCACACTGTGATAACATGCTATGACAGAAAAAAGGAAATTCTGTGAAAATGTCATACCCATGTTTGGAGACTTGACAACACAGTTAGCAGGAGCTTCACATATGGCACAGTACCCTTTCTGAATTCAAAGAAAAAATAAAATAAAATAAAGTCAATTGATGCTCAAAACTTAAACACAGCTTTACCCTGCCAGCTAGTTGCTTGGGATGATCAAATATCATATAAATTCACCCAAAAAAAAGGAATTTGAGAAAAAAAAAAAAAAAAAAAAAATCACATTTCTTTAATTCATTGATATGGATTGATCATGTAATATAATGGCATTTTATATAACCATGTCAATATGTTACTGCAATTGTGACATATTTAATTCATTTATTTATAATTATGTAATAGAACCCTTTCCTCTGACCCCTATTAAAGGGCATATTTGTTCTTTTAGCCTGTCAGGATAATACTAATAAAATCATGATCCTAGTGACATAATTTTAAAACACAGTCTATACCACCAACTACTGTAAAAAAAAAATTAAAAAAATAAATAACTGTGAATTGCGAGAAAAAAAAGATATATATAAAATTTATTTTGCAGTTTAAAATTTAAAGAGACCTTAACCATTCTTCAAAATGTCATGCATGCAAAGGTCCTGTTTTTGTAAAGTACACAAAGTATATCACTGCATTATAAAGTTACGTGAGGTACTGGAGGAATTCTGTTGGAGATTAAAATAAAAATAACAAATATGTAACAAAATAATTCTACATCATACAATTGATAAAATGAAAATAAATGAACTTACTAATGGAGCATTCTGGAAAGGTGTGACACCAAAGTTGAATTTCATCTCAGCATTCTGCAGATAAATTGTTTTGGAAGTTTTATACAAAAGAGCATAAAATGTAATAAAATGCTTCCAGTAATATTTGTATATAATATATGGATTCCCCCTCCTCTCCCAGACTCTTTTAACTCTTTGCCTGCCAAATTCGACTATAGTCACAATTGTACTTATTAACTATACAATCGTAATAATTCCTTTTCTCTGTAATGGCTGGGCGAAAAGATCTGAAAATCACTGATAATGATAGTGCCGGGTCTGAGGCTTAATTTCTCCTAGTTCATACTAAGCAAATATTGTTATACTATTTTTAATAATTAAAGAGAAAAGTCTTCTTTTTTATGCTTAAAATCAATGTGGCGGGCAAAGAGTTAAATTACTTTATCATTAATTAAATTGGTTGTTAAATCAACCAAGTTGGAACAACATGAACAACAAAAATAAATAAATCACAAAATTTTGCTGCAAATTATCTCTATTGAAGACTCACTCATTGTAAGAGGGTCATATTACATTTTATTTGTTTTCAACAAATCAAACAATTCAATTCAATCACATGGCATCTGTTGATGCTACCATATATTAAAGTTGATGATTGTGCTATTTTATCCAAAACTTACCTTTAGTACTACTGTTGGGTAAAAGGTAACTTCCAGAAGGTGACCAGGAATAGAGAAAGCCAATCCAAGATCTTTGCCTGCATATCAAATCACACAAATTGGAAACCAATTCTATATTTCCAAATCTTGGATACAAATAAAAAATATGTTGCTCTTAAACAATGAAAAGCCAAAATATTGTGTTTTTAGAATATAAAATATCAAACACCCTTGATAGCTCTTTCTCATTATAACTAAATAATTCTCTCAATCTGTCTGTAACTCTCTCTAAATAAACTCCCTCCTATTTTTTCCATCACCTTTTACTCCTTCCTACTTTTTTCGTATCCAATATTTTCCTAAATCCGTATGTAAGCTAAACAGCATAACCTACACAAGTGGTCTTTATAGACAGGTTCTACAAAGCACATTTCTTTCTAATGGGAGGCAATATAGTAAACCACTATAGACAGATGACCTTGATGTCAGCAGCAGATCCAGCCTCAGCTCATTCAATAGATTTTAACGGCACATGCCCAAATATAAAAGAGCTGCTATTGTCTCCAGACAATTGGTCCTGCACAATCTTTTATCTGGGAAAATGCTGGGTGTACGCCTGCATGTATTATTCTATGAAGTCATAACTTATGTACCCTTATATCTGGGAAAAGATTGACAATGTACAAAAGTTGCAAAATTCTCACCATTTTTTGAGAAGTAGATTTCACCTCCGTCTAGATCCAGATAGCACCCAATAGTATCATCCATACCAAATGGCTGCAGATATAAGCAAACATTCATAATACATATAATCTAAATACATGTAGCTGTAAATATTAAGATAAATATTTAGAAAACAAGTACAGTTAGCATCCAATTTCTACCTCCCATACCAAATGGAAGAAATTGAACCCAGATATAAATTGAAGCTCTCGCTTTTCAACAATAAAACAATCATCATTTATCAGTGATGAAGGTGTCTAGTGAACAAATCACAAGTAGCCGATCACATTGTACATGGTTTATATAAACATCAAAATTGAAAACTCATTTGTTCATTTAAAATATCACAGCAACTATGAGATCTTGCAGCACATTGGAATATATCTACATAATCATTGCACTTTATAAATTAATATTACTACTATTATTAATAATATTATAGCTTTCAGAGATAAAGGAAGGGTAACAACATCCAATGTCTTTAGGAGGGCATACCAATATTTCACCATTCTTTGAAGGTTCCACTTGTGGTATAACGGTTAGTAGTATAAAGTATCATGGGACGCCAAGTATTCTCTCTTGAGGTTATGAGTGGTCCTGAAAAAAACAACTCCTGAATGGTTGAGAACTCCAAAATATTGAAAGCGAGTAGGTCCTTTTAAAACCCCCTAATAACCTCAAAAACAACCACTTAGTGCACCGTGAAACCTTCTACTGCCAATGTTATACTGCACATTCTAGAAGCCAAAATTTTCGGGTACATACATTTTTGTCTGTTCAGACCAAATGGGAAATTCCTGAGGGCATAATTTTGCAATTTTTGTGATGTTTTGATTACTACATAGAGCCTGATATTTAATTGGAAATTTTTGGGAGGGCAGATTTCTAAAATGAATGTCAATTTACGAATAGTAAAAGTCTCACCTCCCCGTATGTGTCAAACTGTCGTCCAAATGACTTCTTGCCTGTGCCACCGAACCCAAAGCCTTGCTTGTCTGTCCCTAAGATAAAGAATACAGTGATCATTTATTAAAATCAAATTCATTTAAAATAAAAAATAACCAGACTGATCAATGGTCTGTAAGCTACACTTGGATTATGAGATGCTTTTGCAGACATTCAGAATGGAAATAATTTTCATGAGACATTACATAATTTAAGTGAAGAGGTGCAATTATAGAAGTGATATTTTTGAAATATAATAAATGAGAGCATAATTTTAGAAAGTATTTATCACTGATTGTCTTGAATAATTTATTTACCTAGGTTCAAGTCAGCTTTGTCTGTAGCCCAGCCCACTCTGCAAAGTCCCTCGTCTGTTACCGTTGACTCAAAATAGTACTTCCCTGTAAAGCAAGAATTAACAAATTCAATGCATTTCACAGTCCAAGGAGTCATAAATTGATAGAATATGTCTCTCTCCAGTTCAGTAGATCAGAATAAGAATGTGATGAAAGTAAGAGGTTTTACCAGGTACCCAACACATCTACAAACAAAAAAAATCTGGATAAATTTCCTTGTCTTTGGATAAACAAAGTGCAATGATTCCTATGTTCAGTCTCAAGTAGCTAGGCTGTCAATTAAACCCTTTCATTTTTTTCCTCAAAGTGCCTGTATTCACTTTTTTTTTAGTGAGCCATAGTAAATTATTATTTATTTATTATTAATCACTGAACAGTCTATTAGCAAGTAAATAGTCCTTTTTTGTATTGACATGTCAAAAATTCATCATATTCGCAGGTAGCAATGAGGAGTAAGTTGCCCTGTTACGCGTTTAATAAGGCCTCTGAGTGCTTATCAAGGGTTGACCTTAAATATAGGGGAGACTGGGGTAATCATGGCCCCTTTGTCTTTGAGAGCTTATAATTCTTTGCTGCATTACACAATGATAATTAAATTTGTACACATGCCTAGCTAAACTCTTCCTACTATCATGTGAGAAAAATAAGCCATTTGGGCAATTCCACGGTAACGGAATTACAATTCAGAGCAATTTTGCTCATTGTTTTTCATAGTATGAATTAAACCTATGATCTAGATATTTCGAAATACTTTAATATGTTCCGGAGTTCCATCTGCTACGATACAGAAACAAAATTTATGAAACATCATGTACAAAGAAAATGCCAGCAGGAGTAATACGTCAGTAACGGAATTACGGCAGAAAATGGACCTTTTTTTGGACCTTCAACTTTGAAATGAATTTCTCTGAAATTTGAAATATATTTTGAAGTAATTGTACTAGATTTCTATTACCTGTTGTGTTAACTTAATCTTGAGAATATTTTTCTCTAGTGTAAGTTAATACTACATAATCAATAGCGTTTCCAAAAAATGCAGTGGTAACGGAATTACGAAAATGGTAACGGAATCACGCCTTCTGAATTTTATATGGAAAAGTAGCCATTTTTAAACATCAGATTAGCTGAAATGCATCCACAGTGTTACTTTATGGTGTAAAGACCTATTAAAACCAAACTACAAGATAAAACAATGCTAAACTAGAAACCAAACTGCAAAAATACATAATTAGGTTGCTTATTTAGTTAACACAATGTGAAATTTTTATCAAATTAAGTGTACATGTCACCCAAATTGATGTTGGTCTTTCTCGACACAATCTGTGTTGTTAATCAAGCGGTTATAAGCCAAAATTAATAGTCACATATTCTCCCTGAAGGGCCAGAAATCTACTTAATAAGTATGGTAACGGAATTACATCATTGAGGCTGCTTGGTCACTAAACTACAAATATTCCAAATAACAGTAATCATCCAGTTGAAATCTATGGCAGTGATGCATTTAGTGCATTAACAATTAAAGACGCACCCTTTTGCAATAAAAATACATGTATATAAAGCATAAGTGCCATTTGGTTATATGTAAACCCAACTACATGTAGAGTATACAAGAACCTAACCCCAGGTACTATCCCACAGTAAAGTTACGCACCGTTTAACATTAGCATGTGCCCCGTTGAAAGGGCAACCAGATTTCACCCTTGGGCAACCAAAGTTTGGAAGAAATGATCAAAGTAGTTACCCAAACTTGTCAACCACATTTTTAGCTAGGCTAAGGGACTATGATGTAATGTAATTTTATATTTGGCCTATCATTATTTTTGCCCCTTTAGAATAGGTTAAATTATGAATAGCCCTTCATTCTAAATCACATTCTAAGTTCATATAAAAATAAAATCTTCAATGTTAATATTGAATTTTTTTCCCCACAGGGCAATCAGATTTTTAATTTGTGCAACTGTTTGGAGGAAAATCAAACATTTGGTTGCCCTGCATCGTGGGCAACAACTAAAAAATGTAATTGTTGAGCGTTTGAACTGAAATTCAAATAATTTTTGTTCTTGTCTTTCTTTCTTTCTTTCTTTCTTTTTTCTTTTTTTTTTTTTTTGGGGGGGGGGCAGATAATTATCTAAATGACAGATACTGGCCTAACAGCAGTTGGTTAAAGTATCGAAATATTGTGTATTTTGGCCTGTATATGGTCATGTAGATTTTTTTTATTTTTTTATTCAAAGCTATGATCCTTATCCAAGTAACAATGTGGAATTTTTATCACATTAATTGTACATGTACATGCATCTCAATTAATGTTCATATATGTGTCTCTTTATACAGTCTGTGTTGTCAATATCCCTGTTACTACATGTACTACCTAAAATTAATTGTCACATATTTTCCCTGAAACTAAATAAATAAAACGGAATTACGATATTGTAACTGCTTGATCACTTTACCTACAAAAAATTAGATTACAGTAATTATCCAGTTGAAATCTGATAATGTATTTGTAACATGTACAAGTACATAAAAAAACACTTTCTTTGCAATTGTAATTCAAATTAGTAATTCAAATTATAATCCAATTTTAGGTTCATGTATACAGGTAGTATTTAAAGGAAAATTAACCATACTTTCAAAAAAGTCATACAGTGTACTTAATGAAAACATCCTCTTATCATTTTTTCTTTTTTCTTTTTACTTTTTGGGGGACTTTGGTCAGCTAGAAACTCAGGGACAACTAAAAGCAAAAGTATCATGCATGATGTATCTCTGTTATTGTATGGTATAAAAAGTACATTGTACAAAGTATGTAGATCATTAGAAGTCCAAGTGACAATCATTCATACTAACAAATCATTTAAAGTTGTGACAATATATGCAGAACTACAAAATTAAACAGCTGGCAAAAATCTATGTGCAGGAGTTCATCTCTGACATAAAACTAAAAGATTAATGGCAAGTTCATGAACATACATGTATACATGTATGTCATTAAACAAATGAATGTATCATTTAATGAGAATACATCTTTATGTACATTTGTTGCTCTTTGAGGGTATTCAATTTAAGACCAAAGAATAACTTCAAAGACCTCTACTTTAGGCCAAACAGACTTCTGTGGAGCCATTTCCCCCAGATATTCTATTTTGAGAGTATCATTACTAATCCCAGCATCCACCACTAGCCCTATAATTTTGGGGGCATTTGATTTGATTTTTTTGAAGTACTTATTTTTCACCTAATGTCGTCAACGTTGTCAATTTCACTGAGATTCTCATTGTCCTTGTCACTATCTTCAACTTAGTATTTGCAATAGGAATTGGCTCTTCATTGGCTTCAGCTGCTCCACCTTGCAACTTGCAACTGAAACTTGTCATACACCTTAAGGCCGACATTCTCAATTTTTAATTTCAGGCCTCCCAACAAAGATGTTATACACTTGTAATTCCGTTACCGTTGTAATTCCGTTACCATGTAATTCCGTTACCAATATTTTCATATGAAAGAGTTAAAGTATTAAATATTTTGCTGTTTGGGGTTTTAAGGAATCAAACAAAGAAAGAGAATTTACAATTACACAATAATTCAGCAAACCATTGCTTCTTAGCAAAACTTTTCTCTAAAAATTGGTAACGGAATTACAGAAATTTGGAGCAAATTTTGTAATATTGATTCCGCCAAAAAAGAATCCAGATCTGGTAATTGTTTTACAATATAGGTATGGGATCCACTTACCTCCATTAATGCAAAGAATGCAAAGGAATAAGGGTAAGGATAAGTGATTTATTGAATATTAATCAAATTGGGTCATGTTTTCAATTTTCAAGCATAGAAAAATCACTGGCGTTCCAACGAAAATTTCAGAAAAATTATTCAAGTTATTCACAAAAGGTTTTCTGTTCCTAAAAATATAGGATGTTGTCTATGTAAAACACATGCTTCATTTGTATTTGACACACTTTCAATTTCCCATTTTTGGCCTCTTCTCATGTGGAATTGCCACTACTTCAAATTTTGTGCTTAGGAAGCCTAAATGTACCGCAATCAACAATTCTGTTCGTTGAAAAGTGGCAAGTCTGCTTTTTTTATTTGGGGTGTGATATCATTAATTTAAATCATTTAAGATGAAATTTGATTGAAAAAAAAAAAAAAAATGGAACTAACAAACACAACACAAAACTTCCACCTGAATATCTTATAATAGAGCTGTAAGAAGGATCAAATTGAAAATGTCACATAAACAGTGTATAAGCGCAGATGGGACATTAACTTGTATGATTATGTACCTAAATATATGTATTGCTATGACTGCAAATTTCAACATTTTGGCTGAACAATTATTGATTAAATCATTGTTGGTGGTTGATAAGTTTATTAGGAATTCCCAACAACATTTATTATACATCACACAAATTAATTAGCATAATATCTTTTAATTCATACAGTCATGACAATGGGGGCCATAAATACCCCAACCTGTGGGGTACTTATGGCCCCACAAAGTTGTTAACAAATATGGTAATAAATATGCAAATGATAAGTCACAGGTTTTATCTTTCGTTTGTATATTATACGACTTACTATATTTTACATAATTAGAATATTATTGACTTTCATTTAATAAGAGTAATAGGAAATGTGTAAAAGGGGCCATAATTACCCAGTTCCCCTAAGTATAATTTCTTACCTTTCCACTCACTCCCTTATTAGCTCTAGTCCCATGCCAAGATTGGCCTCTCTGCTTTGGCACAAAAGACCTTCCGTATACATGGCTGCCAAATCAAGAGGAGATATTGGTTGTTAAATGATATGCATATGTGGAATGATAAACTTATAATCTCAAATACTTTTATTTATATACCTTCATAGATTTCCTAAATATTGAAGATTGATTGCTGCAACAATAAACATAAGGCTTATTTAAGAATTGAGTTTTAAATAAAGTGTTGGATCAAGGGTCGAAATATGGACTATATTTAATGTATAAACTTGATAGTTGAGCAAATGTTGCCAGGGCATCTGCACAATCCTTTTTAGGGTTCTACTAAATTATTTGACCACTCGAACATTGAAGAGTTAAGGCCTCGTCACACCAAGTCCGGTCCGGGTCACGGCACGGGCCCGGTCCGGTTCAACAATGGGCAAAAACGGTCGAAATGAATCGGCTGTGTACTATTGCAATGAGACTGGTCACAACAAACACGGGCTGTGCCGTACTAGCCGGAACGGCAACCGGTACGGTTTTTATGGGATCGCTCTTGGAGCGATTTGAGACGGTTTGCCGTACCGGTTACCGGACCGGACTCGGTGTGACGAGGCCTTTAAGAGGTTTCAGGGAAGATTACAGCATGGGTTTACTACAGCTCAGCTGGAAGAGTGCCTGTCTAGTAATCCTGAGGTCTCAGGTTTGCTCATCTTTCAAAATTATATATTTCTGGTCAGTTTCCTTTGTTGTTCAAATTTGTATTTGTATGCCACGCGCAATGTTCAGAATTTAAGTTGTCGGCCATCCGTCAAAGTAATCTAATCGATGATGATGGTGAAAATGATTAGACAAAGTATTCTTACCCATTGCATCTCCTCTGTCAAAGACATTCATCTTCCACGATGCAGAATCTACACATAAAACAGGAAATCAAAGAAGGTAAAAAGTTAGACATTTGTGAACATTACCTCCAAAATTTATCCAAGAAACTAGTGATATTAATTGTGGGTTCTGTCATACTAGTATAGTACTTTTTTCTGCTACATGTGCCACGGTGTTACAGCTGATCATGAAGGATCATTGAATATAACATGTTGTCGAGATTGTAAATAATGTTGATTCATATTGAACTTCTTCTTTTGGAGTCCTTTCTATTTTATTTTGGTCCTGAAATTAGACTTTTCATATAAAATACTTTATGCAGGTGACCTCATCAAACAAAATGGGGGTTAGGTCAGTCTGGGTACAGGGTTCAGCTAGATTGTGAATTCCAGGAGATGACTCATGGTCTCCTCCTCTCCACATTCACAAACTGGCTGGCCTTCATTCTTGAATCCCCATTTGACTGTTTTGGCATTGCACCATCCAACTCCGGCACACAGGTGATTAAGAACTACATGCAAACAAAGAAATTTTGATGAAGTGAAAATGGAAGATTGCCTTACCAGTGCTGACAGAGGCAGTTGATTCCTTTGTCTTCCCTTCGGCCTTATCTCGTAGAGTCTCATGGACGATCTGGATAACTGGTAGACAAAATGCCTGGTCACAAGAGAGAGAGAGAGAGAGAGAGAGGTGGAGAATTCAAAAGTCAGAATACAGTGGGCTTTCAATATTAGTTTATGCTATGACAGGCAAGCCTAAAAAAATTTGATTAAATTTTTTTTTTAATGACATCTTTTAGGAAAATATCCTGAACAGCTCTTTCTCATACATGTATGTCACATTATCGAGAAATGGGGGACAATAATCCTAAAAGTGAGAGGGAAACTATAATTTCTGACAAGATGAACTTTATTCATTTTCCTTAAAATAAGTCATATGGTCATATTCAAACGTGAGTGACACGACATTTGGACTGATAAAAGGGCGCATATCTTTGCACTTGTAGGTTATGAATGGATCATGACTACCATATTATGTATAATGTAGGAGTGGCATGTGTCATTACCAGTTGGATTTTTATTTTACAATTGGTCCTGGAAAATATGATTAAACAAGATGAATCCTCGACCGCGCACGGTCGAAATATATGCCTCCGCCATTGCCAGATCAGAAAAATATCGCACATTCATCTATTCATTTTGCTTTATAGAATGCCATTTTTGACCTTGACCTTTGACCTTGTGACCCCAAACCTAATCAGACCATATTCCTCCGGTGATATATACTACCCTTAAATTTGAAGTTTATATCTTAATTGGTTCACGAGATATCGCGATGACAAACTCAATACATGGATTTTCACATCTCGACCTCTGTGACCCTTGACCTTTGACCTATATAATCCATAATCTGATCAGATCATCTTCCTATGGCGGTACATACTACACCTAAGTTTGAAGCTCATATCTCAAATGGTTCTTAAGATATCGCGATAACGATCTCAATACATAGAATTTCACTATTTTTAACCTCCGTGACCTTGACCTTTAACCTACATACTCCAAAATCTAATCAGATCATCTTCCTATGGTGGTACATACTATCCCCAAGTTTGAAGTTGATATCTCAAGTGGTTCTTGAGATATCGCGATAACGAGCAAGCGGGACGTACGGACGTACGGACGGACGTACGGACGGACGGGCAACCCGAAAACATGATGCCTCCGGCACCACCTTCGGTGGCGGAGGCATAAAAACTGTGCGTGAGTGACACAACAAAAAAAAAGACATGGGTTTCTGACCATCATTGGTTATGGTTGGATTTGTGCCCAAGTAGATCTCTAAGGGTACCATAAGTGCTGGTATATGTACATGAATAGTGTACCTCTCTGACATTTATTGTTTTAATAATCATTCCCTCTCTGTCGAAAATGGTCAACCTCTATGTGTCGTGAGTGACTCGACCAGTGCCTTAAATGCAACAACTGAAGTAAATAACATGATCGAAATTACCTGTGTGTATTTGCCATGTTAGAGTAGACCATGAACATTACTTTAAGCAAAACAAATCTGAAAAAAGTGACTAGTTATAAGAATAAGAGCCATTTAAAGCACCATAGTCCCATATGTGCAAATTCCTGTTAGATCAATTATTCAGTGTAAGAAAACTGGATCACATAATGTTTGAACTGGAATAATTGGTTGTATTGTAAAGAAGCTTTTGTGTTGATTTCAGACCCTAATTTGTGTTTTCAAAGGCACATCGCCACATTAAAATGTCAGCTATATGTCCCACTTAGTTGGAATATGACCACATACACCAACATATAAAGTACAAATATATAGACACACACTCAAGAACAATTTTAGATATTTTAATAAGCCAACTTACTCCAGTCTTTCCACTTCCAGTTTCTGCAGCCTATAATAAAACAAAAACAAGTCAGAATGCAGAGTTATGATATTTTCACTTCAAACTAATAGTTGTGATACATTTCAAATTGAAATAAACTATTTGTTTATACTTAACAAGTCTTTCACTTCTTGATAACTTTCATAAGAATAAAATCATGACTAACTTTATTTCAAAGAGATAGATTATGTGTGTTAAAAATACACTGCCACTTTCCCTAAGAGTCACATTTTAGGGCGATAATAATTGAAGTAATATCTCTTGATTGGCAGCAAGACTTGATAAGAAATAGACATTGGGGATATCAAAGTTTCTATTGTACTTAAAATTGAAAGACCCTGGACGGAGTAAATACAACCTTACATCGATTGAAAGCTAAGTAGGCGTATAACATAAATACCCCAAAATAAATTCAATTTTCATAACAGTATTCATAAAAAGGTGATCGAACCTCAACCAGGCCATCCCTCCCAAATACTCGAAACGTTACCCCTATTTTAATGGTGCGGTTGATGACGTCAAAGAGTGTTAAGGGAATGCTATGGCCAGGCATGATTTGGTTTAGCCTTTAGAAAACATGTTTGTATTGCTATGTCAGAACAATAGACCCCATGTGTGCTAGAATTATATTGTTATAGAATGAAAGGGCAAATTCATTCAACATCTAGCATGTAGCATTCCGTTAACATTTTTTGACGTCATCAGCCGCGCCAATAAAATAGGGGTACTTTTTTCGAGTATTTGGGAGGGATGGCCTGGTCGGGATTCGATCACCTTTTTAATGAAATACTTTCTAGATGGACAATAAAAACGCTTAAATTGGGAATTGTTGTATTATGAAAAATTATTAGCTTTCGTTTTATATGTAATCTGGGTTTTCATTTCTCGGTCCGGTCTGGGACTTTAAAGAAATATTTCAAGGACCTGACTTTATATTTCGCAAAGCGAAGTTTTTGCTCAGCAATAAAAAAGGGTATATTCTTTGAAAAACCCATTGCATTTGTGCATTTTTTAAAAACTTGCTGGCACTAGTACAAGTTAAATTTGAGAATAACAGGCAATAAATTTTCTTCCTAAGTAGAACCAAAGTTAGAAATGGAACAGTTTTGAAAAGATATAACATACCATGAGGACATCACCACCACCCAAGATGAGAGGAATAGCCTCAGCTTGAACATCAGTAGGTAACCTAGGATAACAGGGCAATAATAATTACCATCATCCATTAGGAGAAAAAATAAGAAATAAAATCTCAATTTCAATTTCAATTAAAATTTATTTCACAAATGAACATAAAAGATTAAAAAAAACACATTTATCGGATACAACGTAAAATAAGAAATCTGAAGTATTGATACATACAATGTAGTAAAAAATCAAGATAAATGCATGTGTGGATCTTGAGAGGAATAGCTTCAACTTAAACATTCACAGGTAACCAAGGGTAACAGGACAATGGTTTCAATTATCACACTATTCAGCCTTTTTTTCACTTGCACCAGAAGCTTCCACTACGAGAATACATTTAAAGACGTTTGAAAACTCAATTGTGTTCAGTGTCGCATTTCGTTGCATTCGTGATGCTCAAGGTCATAAAATCGCAGCTGATCGTGATTAAAAAAGCATCTTTTTCGGAGTTTAAATTTTCCTCCGAATGGAGATCTGAAACACATTTACGACCAGGAATGGAGACAATTCGTTTTTCTTTATATCAGCGTTTTGTATCACGATTCATGTTGGAGTTTAAAATTTGAAAATCGACATTGAACAAACCCATAAATGATACTCACATCCATCCCATTTCATCCACAGCCTGAGTGATCTCAGGGAGACAACCAAACTCTGTAAAAACAAAAGAGAAGAAAAAGAAATTATCTAGCTTTCAGCTTTTGATCTTACTTCAGCTTAGATTATTTCACTTAGTTTGCTTATTTTTTAAAATTTTTATCTCATAACAAAATGGCAGGGATATAACATGACAAGTTAGTCTAAGTGGACTAAGACAAAGAATTCAGTCTTAGAATGTTTTTGTTTTTACAAATTATTTTGGATTGAAAAGTAGCCTACCCCTCCAAGATCATTGTAAAAGAAAAATAAAACGATTGTTTCATTAATCATGTGTTTATCCTAAAACTAGACCTAACATTGTAGTAAAGAAATTCTTTCTATTTTAAATCTACGGTGTCCACATTATGAAACTTACTGATTGGACAATTTTTGTTTTCCTTTTTTATTTTTTAGTCTAACATGTTTATAAACATTCAGCAGATAAAATTAACATGAACAAAAGACAGTTATGAGATTACTATGATGATACAACATTCAATATAAATAATAATCCAAAATGCATTTGTAGGCGGAGTCACACTCACACTCCTTTCTAATAGCCCTCTGAGTTTCTCTCCAGGTTTCTCTCTCCGAGTCTCTCTCTCCCTCCCATAATCATGATAATCTTGATCCCTCTCTTTAATTTCTTTCAACTTTGCTGCCCCCCCCATTTTTATTCCAAATTTAATAATTGTGTTTACTAATTAATTTTAGTTTGTAATATGTTCAGGCATGCCCATAACAACTGCTTTGCTTTGGGGGATTTTAAAATTCTAGGAATGTAACAACAGTTATAATCTTAATGTTACACGGATCGAAGCGAGACACGTCAACACCTGGCACCAGCTACGTGCGTGGCCGACAGTCTCCCGCGATCGATCAGGGATGGATGCCTCGATTCCACCTCCATCACCAGCACCACTGTGTACAGCAGCCGATAAACTGCAACTTCACATCACTCATTTACATCACTTATATTATGAGGCGCTTTGGAGGTACAGAAATACACAGTGAAAATCATCATTTTATAGTTTTAAAATGTTTCAAGAGAGGAACATACCTGCAAACGCAGTCATTTTTAAGTCTTTCAATTCCAAGTTGTCCGGTTGTTAATGTTGCAATCCAATTTCGTCAGATAAACAGTGTATTTAGAGAGAGTGGCTACTCTTTCCACTGTAGCTGTATCACTAAAACTTCGTGTTTCAGCAGGAAGGGATGGGGGGCGTATCAGAGAGGAAACAATTATTTTCTCGAATAATTTGAAAGTTCATTTTGTCTTTTCATTAGGATAGATAAAGCCTGCATTAATACATGCGTGTATTCTTTGTTTTCTTTGTTATGTTTGTATTGAAGATAATCCGAAATGCGGATTTTTTGTTTCAATAAATTTGATTTTGATTTGATTTGATTTGTATTCTGGCAGGGGGTGGGGGCATGGGGGGGGGGGGGCTGGTCCCTGGGTATGAGTGTATGGGGCGTAGAGGAAAACAATTATTTTCTCGAATATTTGAAAGTTCATTTTGTCTTTTCATTAGGATATATAAATCCCTGCATTATGCGTGTATTCTGCAGGGGATGGGGGCATGGGGGGGGGCGGGTCCCTGGGTAGGAGTGTATGGGGGAGCAAAAAAAGAGTAGAAAAGGGTTGCCAATTCACCTTAGGGGGAGCGAAAATGACCTAAAACATCAAAAAGCCAACAACAAAAGAAGTGGTGTAAAAAAATCTTCATACCCGATTGACCGATTGAACCCTAGCCCTATAGATGACATATGACCTTCATTACATCCAAAGGCAAAACATTTTTTGAACAGTGTTTTGTTATTTTGTGCGAGGTCACATAGCGACTGAGGAGGAAAGGAGTGGCACTATTTTGGTATTAAATGTGCCCCTTTTAAAAGTGATCATATATTGAAGCAAAGTGTGAAATAATAGCCCTCACAAGAAATACAACTTGAAATACATGTACATTTATTTGTTTAATAAAATAATGCATAGGCTATTGTTGGGTATATATAATGGTATACTTTTGAATCACAAAATCGCATGGCAACAGATGGATTTTTTTAGTTGGAAAAGACAAAATGAATAAAAAAAGAGGATATTTCTTTGCCTCGAAAGTGCCCATAAAAATGTACACATGACTTTTCAGAATTTTGAAAGCCTGGGCCTCTTTTTAGTATAAAAGGGCATTTTTAGGTACAAAGGGCACTTTTTTGTCATGAAAAGGGGCACATTAAGGGTGCAGGAAAAACTAGGGGAGGCACTGCCCCCCCATTCCCGCCACCTCTGATTACAATATCTTAATTTATGATCTGGGGGTTGCTATGTTACACTGATCTGTATGATGAGTTTTTGACTATTTAAGTTAAATGTGATGAGGTCTATTATAGGGCTGCATGGTAGCAGCCTAAGGTTTACGTTAGTATTTTGTCAGATCCTCTAAGTTCAACAACACTATCAGTGGCGGGTGCAGGATTTCAAAATGGGGGGGGGCACCAATTTTTTTTTTTACATATAGGCCACGATTAATCAAAGGGGCAGACACGTCCCTTGTGCCCGTCTGGATGCAGGATTTCAAAAATGGGGGGGGGGGGGCACCAATTTTTTTTTAATATATAGGCCCCTATTAATCAAAGGGAAGACCGCGTCCCTTGTGCCCCGCCTGGATCTAGCTGCCACTGACTCCTTTTCCATTTCACGATTTCTTATTGGGTATATTTACTGTATTGTTTATTGTTTATTAAAAATTGGTCTGGTGACAGTTTTTTTGTGGGATTGCGAGATTTGTTATTCATTGAAAAAAAAAAAAAAAAAAAAAATTGGAATAACTTTGTTCTGTATATGGATATATGTTAGTTAAGCGCTATAATAAATGGTAACTAGTATTTATTATTATTATACGTATACTACTAAAGGTCATCTAATAATTGTCTAAATCATTTGCAAGTGGGAAATACTGAAAATTTGAATAATATTTTGTTGGATACAAACAAATTAGAACTAATTACCGTTAGGCCAGTCCCTGTCTCCACGCTCCTCTCAGCTTTTGAATATCTGGAATTTGCTTTTCTTCGCAATATAAGGTGCTAACTCCTACCTCCGGGCCCCACGTACCCTGGCCCCCGTCAACAAACATTACCCGTCCATATCCTTTGACGGTACCCCAAATGCCAACGAAGTGAAACTTCTTGCGATTAAATGGTCTTTGCGCAGCTTCTGTATGTATTTTCGGTCGTGAGATGGCGGCGCTAAATTTGGCGCGGCTGCACAAATGGTGAATCATACATGCACAATACAGAGTTTACGACATAGAGCTAGCTGCTGAAAGTTTAGCTGACTTTCAAGGAGAATTTAGTATTTTGCCTGTATTTTGACATCCATATTGGAGAGAACACTACTACAAAAGATAATTGAGGAGGTGTGTTCAAACCAGTATGGCGAAGCATGTGGCAGTCGATAAAGATGCGTTTTACCGGCGAATGAAGAAATATATGAATGATATGGCTAGGTTGAAAATTAATATTTTTAAAAATGAGGTGTCTGCATGCATGAGTGTTGTGATCAAGTTGAATTTGTGGTTCTAAACCGGACGATCTCGAATCGAACGCCACACGGAAAAGTCTACCATTCCGCTGTCTTAACAGAAATTGAGAGAACAATGGCATTTTGATTTTTTGGGCGCTCTTATTAGCTCCTGTAGCTATCGCGAGGAGCTCGCCTACCCGGTTGCGGTACTGAATGGCGTTGACGTAACGAACAACGCGATTCAGCTGTTCCCGATAAAGACCGCTTTGTCGTCGCGTCTGTCATCATAACCAAATTGGACCATTGACAGAAACTCAGAAGCGACTATCAAAACCGGTTGGGCGTAGACCACACTCTTTCAATATTTTTAAGATATGAAAGAGAAATATAAAAAAAAGGAATTCTAACGAATCCACTGTCGGACGTTACGACCAATATTTAAAACGCATAAAAATGAGGATTACCAAAAATAAATGAACAAATCTAAATATTTTATCGTGACTTATTGTTCACTTGGAAGGCACAAGGTAGTGTATTTCATATGCTAATTCAGTGTCATATCGGCGTCATGCATAAATTACTATATTATGGAGGAACTTTTCTCCGTGGGAGCCCGGAGGGATGAGAAGAGAGAAAGAGTGAGCTACTCACAAGATGCGAGAGAGACTGTCCTAGCCTTAGCCTTTGACAAAATATGCTGACATCGGCTAAACAAGACGGCTTCTGATTTGAATTGAGACCGAAAATATGTTTCAGCTCTCGGCAGTCTCGCTGTCCTCTGCCTTGACTGGGCCGGGACAAGTGTGAGAACGGAGGCCTTGTCAAAATTGTGTGTGAGGATGTGTGTTGACGGTGTGTAACTCCTCTAATACTAGTCTATGGCTGTGACTCTGCCTAGGCAAGAGTAAAAAAGCTCTCAAGAATTTATAGTTCTTGTGTCAGTCTTCAAGTTTTTCCATGATAGTCGGCTGTTTTTATTTATTTTTCTTACGAGTTACGTTTTCAATAAAGAGTTGTTGTTTTTATATTTTACGGCGCTTTCAATTCATTCATTATATGAATATTTACGAATATTTAAGGAGGAAAACAATTTAAAGAGGGCTGAGTCAAAATGATAAGTCTAGATGTAGACTGTCAGTGGCGTATATGTGAGTAGATCTAGATCTAAGATGTCCTAGACTCTTACCAATATTCTTAACTTATCATTAGACCCAATGTTTCTAATGTTGTTAAAACGTACTTGATGTGGCATCACATTGGACGTTGTATAGAATGCAATGTCATTCTTTATTTTACATTTCTCGTGTGAATATTAAGGTGAGACTGAGAGTACTAAAAAAAGTGATTTGATCAGCAGGTTCATGCAATTTATCTATTACTTTAAAAAAAAATAAAACTGATATAGACAGTGATATAGTCTAGAACCTAGATCGTTTCTTATTTGAAAATGACTAGAATTTGATATACAAAATAAGTATTGCAAAGGTGTTGTATTTGGTAAAATCTCAAAAAAAGGTCTCATTTTAATATTTTTTTGTGTCACCAGTCAGGTTATAGATCTTAGCTCTAAATGTTGATTATGCTTTTACAATTTATTCCAGAATGAAGAGGAAAACAGCAAACTGAGCTCATTGGATGCCATTGCTGCAGCGGTAGGTGTTGATGAGGATGTCGTGTATGCCAAGTCAACTGCACTTCAGGTAATCATCTCTTCCCCTAACTATACACAGCCCCGTCGCCGAAAGCGACGGGGCTGTACTTCCACCACCCCCATTTACAGCGAAATTTTCAGCAGTGATGTGCGATCAGGTAATTATACTGGTCAATTTAATCAATCTAATGTTAAAATGTTGTTGTAAGGTATCTATGATGTTTCACGCGTAACAACGACTAAAAATGAAAGTATATAAGAGCTTCTTGACTTACCAAATCGAATTTTCCGTTGGCCTTGTCTCTTCTCATAGTGTTGGTGCCATCGCTGCCATTTTCTATGACGTCATTTTACTGTGCGAAGACGTATTTAACTCTGTGGCGAAGACAATGCACGCACGGAGAAATATACGTTGATGGACTCAATTTTCCTGTATTTTTCTACATTATTAGTTGATTACTTCATGTGAAACATTCGCAGATGTCACCAATTCGAGGAAAAACTTCAAAGATTTGATTCAATGTGAGTATGAATTAAAATAAGGTATTTTTGACCACGAAATTTGTGGTCATGTATAGATATTTTCAAAACTTCGCCAAATATGTCTACTGGTTCGTCAGTTCCCGTCGCTTTGCGACGGGGGGTGGTCGGTTTACTCTTCCCCTAAATCCAAAAAATAACTTGTCTTTATCGTCATCATCATTATCATCATCATCATTATCATCAACATCACCATCATCAATCAACATCAGCACTATCATCCTGATCACCATTATCATCATCATCATCAACACCATCCATCATCATCATCATCATCATCATCATCATCATCATCATCATCATCATCATCATCATCATCATCATCATCATCATCATCATCAACATCATCATCATCAATCAACATCAGCACTATCATCATCTCAAACAGATGATCAAATTGTCATAATTCTCTAGATTCTAATTAAACCTATTTTCATTTTGATGACCATGTTTATTCATTTTATGATGTGGTATTAATTTTATTCTGATTATTGTATGGTAATTTTTTCATTTTATTTTCACCATCAAAATATATGTCATTTTTCTTTCTCCCATGAGGTTTAAGTCGATTCGATTCATTCAAGTAAAAGCCCAGTTAACCTTCCTGGCTGTATTTTATTGTGGCTGTGTAATGACAATTTACATAGTACAGTAAAGTGGTTATTTTCGCGATGACTTTATTTTCACAAATTTCACGAGTCGGTCATTTCGAAAATTTCCACCTCAATACAAGGCTATGTATAGTTATGAAGTCATCACGAAAATCGTGAAATTTTGCTCTCGCTAATTTCATGAACTAGTCCAAAATGGCGAAAATATCTGGATGCGAAAATATTGGCTTATACAGTATTCAATATTGTCATCGCTATTAATTATGTCTTTCTTTAGACATGGCTGTTCGGCTATGAGCTAACAGACACCATCATGGTGCTGTGTAAAGAACACATCTACTTCCTGGCAAGTAAGAAGAAGGTGGAGTTCCTTCGTCAGGTGGCATCCAACCGAGAGAAGGAGAACCAGAACGGAGTTCCACAGATCACCCTCATGACCAGGGAGAAGGGTGACTCCAACAAGACTAACTTTGAGAAGCTGGTCGCTGCCATCAAAGGAAGCAAGGAGGTTGGTCGTAACTACAGTATTTGCTGTCATTTTTGCGTTATAATTTTTTTTTTTTGCACTGAGCGGCCTCAAAACATTCTCAGGTTGCTTGCACGAAAATAAGCACACAATTGAACGAGTGCAAACGGGAATATATTCCCTTTTTTTCAAATTCATGCCTGCTGATATCTATAGGCAAAAATAAATGTACCGTAAATATCTTCACGATTACAGTATTGTAGACGTATAACAGATAGTGACTAAGCTGATGTTTGGATAATATGATAATTCTATAAATTGTTATAAGGGGGAGTCTTGCATTTATTGATGCCATATAAATCCAGTATCAATATTTCACACTGTTTTGGCTTTCCAGGGCAAACAATTTATCTGTAAATGGCTTGATTCTTGCATGTATAAATTAGGCCATATAACAAAAAATAGTATTATTATCGTTTCATTTATTATTTTGTACTTCCAGGGCAAGAAAATTGGTACATTCCAGAAGGATAAGTTTCCAGGAGATCTGATGGAGGGTTGGAGGTCAGCGCTTTCCAATGGAGGTTTCCAACAGGTTAGAAATGAAATATAATAAAAAAGAATCACAATAACAAACTGAATATAAGACTGAATGGTCTTTAACTGAATGAATGATGGCTACCAAACGATTCTTTAAGAAAATATATGTGTAACAAATCAGTAATAATAAAGAAGCGTGATCACTACACAATCTCTAGTTGTGCTTTAATAATGAGCTTGATTTGCATCAATTGCAAGTTCTCTTGAATTTGTTTATATTTTGCCACCTCAACAAATGCACTTGATATACAATTTAGAATCAAGTTAAGCTAAATTTTCTTTGATTTGTAATTTCATCCTGAAAAAAAAATAAATATATAAAACTGTCTAAAAGTGACTGGAAAGGGTATTACAATGCACATGAGAATTGATGTATAATGTAAGAGTAAGGTTTGGAAGACACAAAAATAAAGTGAAATTAACTTAAATCCTTCTGAGAGTCACATACATGAAATACTTTGAAAACTCACAATAATTTTGTTCACCTTTCTCACTCCAGGAGCTTCTCTGTCAATAAGCAATATTTGAGCATCTGTATGATGTTATTTGTATCTATATAGGTTGACATCAGTGCAGACTTTGCCCGAATGATGGCAGTAAAGGAAGAGAAAGAAATCAACATGATCAAGAAGGCATGTCAGGTGACCTGTGATGTATTCACCAAGAAACTCAAGGAAGATATCATGGAAATTGTTGATGCGGACAAGGTAAGAAGGCAATATTGTACTGATATTGACTGAGAAGGTAATATTGTACTGATATCAACTGAGAAGGCAATATTGTACTGATATTGACTGAGAAGGCAATATTGTACTGATATTGACTGAGAAGGCAATATTATACTGATATTGACTGATAGGATGTGTAATATAACATTCTTTAGATCAGCTGAGTTGTAAGGCATGTCACATGACCTGTGATGTATTTACCATGAAACTCAAGGGAAGGTAAGAAGGCAATATTGTACTGATATTGAATGATAAGGTGTATAATATAACATTCTTTGGATTAGCTGAGTTATAAGGCATGTCAGGTGGCCTGTGATGCATTTACCACATAATTTCCTTGCATTCACTTGAATTTTTGCAGAAAGTACGACACATCAAGCTTGCAGAGAGTCTGGAACAGGCCTTGGAAGAAAAGAAGTTTTTGGGTGGAGTGGATCCGTCACAAGTTGAGATGTGTTACCCGCCTATCATCCAGAGTGGTGGCAACTATAATCTCAAGTTTAGTGTTGTCAGGTAGGTATCCTAGGTTAGGTAATGAATAGTGGTGATTACCAGTCTGTAACAGAGTCTGGTATAGGCCTTAGAAGAAAAGAAGTATTTTGGGGTAGTGGATCCGTAGCAAGTTGAGATGTGTTATACCTGCCTATCATCAAGAGTGATGGCAACTATATTCTCAAGCTAGTGTTGTTAAGTGTGTATCCTAGGTTAGATGTAGGAAAAGTAGTAGCATCCGCGATGAACTAAATATTCTATTCTTTGACCTGTAACCTTTGTTATCTTGTGATAAATACAAGTTGCTAACCCTTTACCATTGACTTTTGATAAACAAGATTATAATCTTTGACCTTTAACTTTTTTCTGTCTCGTGATCTGCATGCTTAATGTTAGCCTTTGACTTTTCATCTTTTTGTCTAGTGATGAATATGCAATATGCAGTCATTTGACCTTTTTTTGGTGATGAACACAAATTGAAATCTTTGACCTTTGACCTTTTGCTTGTGATGATTGCAAAATGCTAACATTCAACCTTTGACCTTTATTTTCTAGCGATGAACACAAGATGCATTTTGGTGCCATCACATGTTCGATGGGAGTCCGCTACAAGTCCTATTGCTCCAACATTGTAAGGACTATCTTGGTGGATCCTACTGACGAACAGCAACAGATCTATCAGCTACTCTTAGAGGTGGAAGACGTAATACTCAAGGAACTTAAACCAGGTTGGTGAATGGGAAAACAATTTCCATAAAATGATGATTTTGTGATTATTCTTGATAGGATGAAACATCCACATGCCAAGTCCCGTAATTTGATGTCTTAGTCATGGAAAGAATCCATTGGGAAGGATACACACTTCCTTTGTCTGTTTGGTAAAATAAAAAAAAAAAACTAGAATTTTAATTCGTCATGGGGACGAATTAGGTGGTCTGTCCAAGGAATACGGAAATGAAAGAAGAAAGATGGAAGAAAGATTTAACAAACAAATACATAGGAGATGGTATAGAAAAGATGAAAAAAAGAGGAAATACACTGATGTGATATAA
The DNA here is from genome assembly GCA_940671915.1 of Paracentrotus lividus. Lineage (NCBI taxonomy): Eukaryota > Metazoa > Echinodermata > Echinoidea > Camarodonta > Echinidae > Paracentrotus > Paracentrotus lividus. The sequence continues at coordinate 8,517,322 of CALNVZ010003014.1, read as the reverse complement.
TGCGCTTAGTACAAAATAATTGTAGTTATCCTCCATAGGGTTGTGTACATAAGCCACTTAAAATTACATTTTAATTAATATTAAAAAAAAATTATTACATTATTGGCTATTGTTTGTTTTTTATGGTGACCGAGGAAGACATTGACATGAAAAAAAAAAAAATAAAATAAAATATGTAGACATACCGGACTCGAACCTACGCGAGCTACGGTCTCTTGATTACGAGTCAGACGCCTTACCGATTGAGCTAAATTCCCCTATTATTGACTGCACGTAAAACGAAAAATTCCAAACAGCAAAAACATTTCAAGTACGGCAAGTTATATAAGTCATGATTCCGAAGTCTGAATTTAAAAAACGTATGATATGTTTAAATGAATTTCCTTGCCTACAACCTATTAAAATTTCAGAGAAAAAGAAGCAGAAATAACGGAGGGAATGGTCATTTGAGGTGGGCTTGCAGTTTTATGTTTCAACCAAAAGTGCTTCGTAATAGAGATTGCGTGCAAAATGAGCAAAAATGACATGCCTTCATATATTGCCATTTTTGACAATGATGCATTTGTCTAAATGAAAAATAAAGGTCACATACCAGAAAGAGTATATCCTCAGCTACAACATATTGAAATTTGGGCGAAAATCGACCAATATTTACAGAGTTGGAATCAAATTTGCATAAATTTTATGACGTAATTAAAAGAAAAATGAAATTTTGAGTTCTGACGCCATTTTGATGACGTCATAATGTTTTTTACTGGTCACGTTACACATAAATTTGATCTCTACTTTATACTGTACATGCTCATGGAAAGAAAATTGGGGGTTAACGGACTATTTTTCGAGCTAGAGCGAATTTTCAATAGGCATGTTTTTGCCCATATTTGGCCTATAGTGAGAGTGCGCGCGTGCGCGTGCTGCAAACTTTGATGGACGCTCATTCCTTCATTTATAGTCGTAGAAAGCTGATCAAGGTATCAAATTACTCAGAATTATATTATCAATGCATATACATAAAAGAAACGGCGATTCTATGTTGCATAAGGGCGTTATGCGCGAAAACGCGCGCGCATGCATGTGCGTGCGCAAATTTTTGAAATGCTGAAAATGATTTGAAACGTATGCAAACTTGATACTAGGTGATTTAGGGCATTTTTAAATTTTGACGTACGCGTACTCGCACGTCATGACCCTTAGGTGACCTTTGTTGGTATGCTAAGGTCAAGGGTCATTTGAAGTTTATGTGTACTAAATATGATTGATCTATGACCATTGATGTTGAAGTTATGATTGTTAATGTGATTTTACAAAATGGCGTCTGGATGACGTCACGTGACCTTGATGACCTTGAAAAGCTTCGTAGCACGTCTTCATAGTGACGTCCATAAATGACATGAAAATGAAGGAAAATGATTTGAAAGATTTTGAGATAGAGCAGACACAAAATGTTGACTATAAAAATAAATAAAAAAGAAAATTCTGACGAAATTAAGAGGTGATCTGTCACAGACAGACCACCTAATAAATAAATAAATAAAACAAAAGAAAAGAAAAAAGAAAAAAAAAATTCCTTTTTTGGGAGATTCATAATGCAACAAAATTTTGTGTGATACTTGTTGTGAATGAACATGACTGCATTGACTGGTCAAAAGTAGTTTAGATTAATTGAGGCCCTGAGTGCATACTCTTTTTACTGTAGCATTTGCCCCATGAATTGCCCATTTTGTCTACACCAAATAAATTTTAAAATTACAGCTGGGACCTAAAAGTAAACACGACTCTCACCATTTAAAATCCATCGCAACCAAAGCCCAAAACCTATATCTTTGGCGAAATGAAGTCCAACTCGCACATCGCCGGAGCAAATGTTGGTTAGCCCTATTCAGATGTGAATTTTAACTGATTGTTTTGTGTTGGTTTATTTTTCAGGTGTGAAAGCATGTGATGTGTTCAATGCTGTAGTCAGCTTAGTCAAGGAGAAGAAACCCAAACTAGTCGGAAACTTGACTAAAAATGTTGGGTGAGTATCGCTTTCATGTAATGCTACCTTTAATTCCTGCTTATTTAATGTTTAATGTTAAGAAAGAAATTCACTTCTATGCAGCTCGTAAGCCGCATTAATCATTCCTCTTTTCTTATGGGCTTTGCTTGCTTGTGTGTTGTAATATTTAGTGGTGATAAGTTATATCTATTCAGGCTTGTTTAGAAATGCAGACACATAACAACCTTAAGCTAGACGTCTGTAAGAGATTGTGATAATGTAATAATTGTTGTTAAACTTTGGTGAATGTAAGATTTATATCACTCAATGGCCCCTTGACACAAAGGTTTGCAATCAATTGTAAATTTGAAAGAAGTACTCCGATTGGTTGCTGATCCGTCTTTTGAACCAAAAGTGTGTGCAACAACGATCTTGATTGGCTATTGCCATTTTACAATTGATTGCAAACCTTTGTGTTACGGGGCCCAGAACACAAGAGTTAAACTTAATGGAAAATTGCATTATTTGATTTAGATTCTTGACAGGAATTGAATTCCGAGAAGGCTCGTTGGTCCTGAATGCCAAGACTGAAGAGACTGTCAAGAAAGGTATGGTGTTCAGCATCAATGTAGGGTTCTCAAACCTTGAGAACTCGGCAGGAAAGGACTCGGCCAGTAAGAAGTACGCCCTCTTTATTGGAGATACTGTCATGGTGAACGAGGTTAGAACCTAGTCTAATTGATTTCTAGTTTTAGATACTTATTTAGTATCAATGTAGGATTCTCAAACCTGGAGAACTTAGCAGGAAAGGACTCGGCCAGTAAGAATTAAGCCCTCTTCATTTTAGATATTGTCATGGTGAACGAGGTAAGAACCTAGTCTCATTGATTTCTAGTTTTAAATGTCATAGTCAGTATCAATAAAAGATTTTCTAACCTGGAGAACTTGGCAGGAAAGGACTCGGCCAGTAAGAAGTACGCCCTCTTTATTGGAGATATTGTCATGGTGAACGAGGTAAGAACCTAGTCTAATTGATTTCTAGTTTTAGATGTCATAGTCAGTATCAATAAAAGATTTTCTAACCTGGAGAACTTAGCAGGAAAGGACTCTGCAAGTAAGAAGTACGCCCTCTTTATTGGAGATACTGTCATGGTGAATGAGGTGAGGTGGCGAACCTAATAAAGTTTAATTAGAAATATTTGTTTTATTTATTTGGGGAAAAAAATATATAGTCAAATTCCATTACAATGACCATGGATACAACAAGATTCTCCTCGTCGCAACTTGAAACAAATATGTTAAAGTGAGACCGAACTGGCTACCACTGTCTTCAGTCTCTCTTGACTTTGTGTTATAAGGGATTTGTGCAGTGTACATTTTATTATGAATATGGCTATATATACCTGTAGGTAAACTAAAATATTTTGAAGATAAAAGTACTTGTGTTGCAACTTGGTAGCATAATTATTGTGGTATAAATATATTGAGTATAGAAAAAGTGTGTCATCACTCAAGTGGGCATATATTATAAGTCTAAAAGCTCAGAATGTTGCAATGCATTGTAGGTTAGTTACCAGGCCAGATTGACTTGAGATTGTGCTATCCATGGCTGCTAATTTGTATTGGCTTATGTAAATTTTTTTTTTTGTGAATGAGATTGGTTTGGTTCTGAGAACCTCATTTTAATGGGAATAGACTCTAAATATGCCAATCACATCCAATAAATATAATGGGCTGTAATTTGAGGTGAATGATCAGTACGAAAATGTGTAAGCTCAAAATTGTACAATTAAATCCTTTTCATTATTAAATGTTGGACAAAAGTGAGGGAAATTTGTTGTTCTTTACCATACTATACCTAAGATTGTATAATTGCTGTTATAAATGATTTTTATGCCTCCGCCACCGAAGGTGGTGCCGGAGGCATTATGTTTTCGGGTTGTCCGTCCGTCCGTACGTATAATGATTTCCTCGATTTCCGTCACGTATTGGCGTTCTCGTAGTCCGTCTAGTCGTTCCCCGTTCTTCGTTCTCAATGCCGTGTTTTACTATGCTGATAACGTGTTAAGAACGCTGTTTGGACGTGATCACTTCAATACTGGATGCATGTATGCATATGCATAATGGTAAGGGACACATTGATCTGATTAGATTTTAAGGGCATGAGGTGAACAGGTCACCCACCGGGTACGATAGTCATTGTATGGCCATGAAAATGGCTTTCGTTTCGCTCTGCGTATTCCTCATACACCTCTAGATATTGTCTACCCTGCTCGCACATGAATAAAACCTTTGACGGGTCAACTTCAACTATGGTAATGTGTGCTATGGGAGCGGTGGCAATGAACTGATTAGATTTTAGGGATCATTGAGAGTCAGGTCCATAAGGTCACGTGCTCTTGTATACATGAAAATGGTTCGTTCCTCGGCAATATATCTTATAAGAACTGTGTGAGGGTTGCAACTTCAGAACTTGAGTTAATGTTGATGCTTTTATGGGAGGGAGAATGAACTGATTGACTTTATGGTGGGTCAAAGGTCAAAAGGTCACTTAGAGGTTCATTGTGTCAGCGTGAAAATGGCTCTCGTTTCTGTGCGATTAATTAAGACCCGTCTATGAGGTAGGCGGTATCAGACTATCAACTTGGATTTCATGAGTCTTAACATGTATGTTTGTTGTTTGTGGGAACTATATGGGATATTGCTTATTTCAGATGTTTGTGTTTTGGGTTTGTTGTTAGTTTTCGGTTTAGATTATATAGATAGATTAGAGTCTTTTATTTTGTCATTATTATTGGATAGTCAAAGTGTCACCTCTCTATGTATATGATGATTTGTAATATTTGCATATTTACTATGTTGATATTGTATTATTGTTTTCGTTCTATCTTATCTTTATCTTCATTTGAATATATTAAGCAACTTCTAAGTTTGTGAACGGGGGTCAACCTTTAAAACTGTGGGTTAATAGTGTTAGCTTGTCTTAGTCTTATTTGCGGTAGGGGATTAATGTAACTAATTAGATTTTGGTTTGGACAGTCAAAGTATACAAAAGGACACAGGAGAAGATTGTCCTCTCTGTCGCTCCCGTAGTTTAAAATAGGCTTGTCTTAATATGATTTTGTATGCTGGCGAATTGGTACTTTATAGTTAGGATTGGGTGACTTTTGATCTAGAAATTACATACTAAACTTTGGGGTCATGTGGGGGCAGTAAATAGGGTGTTTATGAGTTCGTAACTATGAAATTTTTGAGTACCTTATTATGGGTTGAAATATTATATAGATTAGATCGTGCATTAAATAAAAGACGTTGGTCTATGGTCAGATGAGGATCAGGATTTGGTAGCTCACAAAGAGTTCTGGTAATCTGAATTATTTTCAAAGTACATGAAATAATGGCATATAGCGGGTTATGGGGCTGGGTACATCAGTTTATTTGTACTTCCTTTTGACATCTGTTATTCTTTAGGAGATGTTGATTTATGCTATTTCAATACTGGGTTCATGTGGGAGTGAAGAATTTGAACTGATTTAAGATTTTGAAGGTATGTCGATTATCTGGATCATCCAAAATCTGAACATATAATCACTATTTTTAATTTGGAATGAGTGACCCCCCAAATTTTAGGAATATTTAATAAGGGGTCTCTTACTCGTGTTATTATTTAAATAAGGGTAAATTGAATCGGTTCTTCGTAACTAGCTTTTTCTGAATTGGTATCCAAATGATTTTGATGGGACATAATCTTGATCAACTTATACATTTAGATTATATAATTTTTATTACACTCAGTTCTAGCAATTTGCTTGTATGAAAATTTGTAGATATCCCTCGGGTTGGATTTCATGGACTTAGGATGGGAATACACACTATTATTTAGATTTGGGGTTCAATAGATTCAATAGCATTTGTCTTTAGTGGGTATATGAAATTTGTTTAACGTTGTGTTTATATCATTGGAATGTTAACGTGACTCAAAGGTTTATATTCTCCACACTCAACTTTATTGCGCATGCACAATAAGGTATAGTCGCGTTTATATATGTCTGGAATGTGGGTTCGAATAACAACCGACGCGAGTGGCTGCCTTTCTCGATCCTGCGCAGAGACAACTTCGATTATTCAGTAAGAAGTTTAGAATTGCATCGGATTGTGTTTTATTCTCACCTTTGATGTGGGTCTTGAATTTTTCCTGGCATATTAAGGAGGAGTTTCCTGTGTCAAAAGTTACTTGCACAGTCAATGGGAGAGGGTAACTAATTGTTTTACAAATGGAAATTCTGCCGGCGTTATATTTGTTCAAAAGGAAAGTGTCATATGAATTTTTTGGTATGTTATTCTCAAAGTTTGTATATCTGAGTGATGGTGTTGACTTTAGATATGGGTGGATGATGTTTGCTCTATTTGTATAGCTGGGATCGATTGTAGGGACATAACATAGAGGGTGATGGTGATAATGGTGGTGTTGATGAGATGATGTATTTGGATGAATGCAATTGAATGAGGGGTGACTGGATGGGCTGTAAGGTGTTAAGATTGGTGAGGATAAAATTGGTGTGGTGATTAGAGTTTATGATGATTGGTAGGGAATGATGTATAGAATTGGATTTGAATGAAGATAGTGTCTAAGATAGGTGAGGAATCGATAGGAGGTGAACTGGGGCTGTGAGAGATCCGCTTAATTCTAGCCGGAAATCCGCATATTTTTGATTTTTGCGGCAATCGCTTATTAATTTTCCGCTTTTTTCCTTGACACCCACCGTCCGAGGGGTGAATTAAAACGAAACATGCTCCCTGTGACGGGTTCTGAAACAAACACTAAACCTTCAACATTAGAAATCACCCTTATTGCCCTCAGAAGCGTTTTGGATTTTTACATCATGCGGAGTTTACTGGGGAATTGGGAGTCATGGTTCAAAGATAGCCTTTAGAATCATTATTCATTTTGGTATTTACTACTGGTTGTATAAAGTCTTAAGTTTGAGACGCATTGATAATTTTATTGGGAAATGTTATTCTTAAATTTATCATTTTACAGAAGCTCTCAAAATGAGTTTCGCATTTTATTCGTTTTCTTTTTGTTTTTCCTCCTTTTTATTTTTCTTTTTTTTTCCGCAGTTTTTCGAATCGTTTACATATTTATTATTCCATTCGCGCGTGTTTTTGGTTGATGTGTACATTGGGTTCCCCTATAAAATGTGTCAGTTCTGTTGGATAAAAATTTTTGCTTGAGAGGATTGATTATTAGTTTTTCTTCCCTGTATGAAATAGCGATCTTTCCTATGGTTATAATTGTGGGATCTTAGAATCAATGGTCATAATTAATCAATAATGTGAGATAAAAGTGTTCACTTTTGATTCTGATTCTCTTGCGATATTGTTTGCTACATTCAACTTCTGAGTTTTCTGAAAAACATCGTTGATATCATGAGTTCTTGTCAATACTCCCCAGTCTGTATAGGCATACTGGAGCACTTCTATCCCAGAGTTTGGGGGAGCAAGGCTTGTGAAAGCCTCAGTTCAACTTTTCGTGTGAAATCTCCAAACTTGACAGGGGTTTAACCATTCTTCATTTAAGAAATTCACATTGGTTACATTGATATAAATTAATCTGAACATATTTTTGATATGATAGAATGGCATTATAGTCAAAATTGAACGCTTAGAAAAGAAACTTACATTCTAGCACTTCTGCATTTTCATCTTTTTTTTTTACCTATGGCTAATTCTAATTTCATTTTTTTTTTTTTTTTTTTTTTTGGGGCGGGGGGGGGGGGGGTGGGGGGCGGCGGGGGGTGGGGGGGGGGGGGGGGGGGGGTTGGGGGGTGGGGATGGGGGGGGGGGGAGGGGGGAGGGGGTGCTCCAGTGATCCTTTGTTGTAAGAGTAGCGTTTCTTTGGGGTAAAATCCCAGAGGCACTTACAATTGTTAGCTAATAACTTGCTAAGTTGTGTGTGTTTGTGTCTAAAGGATAATCAAATATGGCTCCGCATGCAGAGTTGCCCCTTTCCACACGCTACCCCACCTCGGAGTCGCTTCGCTCCCTCGCAGGATTTCAGCTATTTTTTCAAAACCCCACTCACAGGCCTGTAGTGATAATGTTTCAGATGGTGATTATGGTGGTGGAAAGAAAGTCAAGAATATTGGTATCTTTCTCAAGGTATGTATCATCTGAAGGTGATGGGTGATGATGATGCTGCTGCTGATGATGATGATGAGGGTGATGGTGAGGGTGATGGTGATAATGGTGGTGATGATGATGATAGCCATTATTATGGTGAGTTATTATTGATTAAGATGGGGATAAGATGGGAAGATGATGAGAATGATCCTGTTTGATGATTTAGATGATAAAGATTATTCTGATGATGATGGTAATGATGATTTATGGTGACTGAAAAAGTGTTGATATTGATGATCATAGGGATAATTATGATAAGATCAATAAATATAATATGTTAAGCCATCAGTTTCGGTAGCATCCTGTAAAATGGAATTAAATTCATTACCATAGATGAAGTTTGCCATGAAAGTCATATTTCCCATGAAAATGTGATGAATAGATGCAAACAGTGCTAAAACTATCTTGATAAACAGTGAGAAAGTGATGACATCATTTTGTGTTTGATCAGAGAATTGATCTATAGGAATAATGATGATGGTGGTGGTGCTGATGGTGTTTATGGTAATGGTGATGATGTTGTTGGTAATTATCACAATGTTCAGGATTCCAGGTTGAAACTTCATTGTAAGTTTTGGGTTTCTTTCAGTGAGATAAACCCCTTTTCAACACTTGAACCAACAGATTAAGTTTTTCTCCTGGAATTATGTTTTTGTTCTGATCAGGTTTTATTCTGTGATATAATATAAACCCCTTTCTGACAATGAACCACCATATTCAGTCATCAGTCCTGCAATAATGTTTTTTTTTTAATCAGGGTGAAGATGAGCAAGAAGAGGATAAAGAGGAACAGAAGAAGGAGCAGGAACAGCTTCTTGGTAAGGGAATGAGAAGAGCAGTACTTGAGAGCAAACTTAGGGTAAGTCAATCTCAATCTCTTAACGTATTGTTTTTTTTTGTGTGTAACGTGCAAATATTATCGTTTTTGGGTATCAGCAATGATTGGGAATGCTAACAAAACCTGTGGGGTATAACCCCAAGATGTTTGACGTGTAGATTCTTCTTAATATATCTGTTTACTACAGAAGTATAAATCTGTTATCAAATATTAATACTCAATAATTATTCATTAAGGATTATTGTAAATATTAATACATAATAAATTGAGCCTAAAATTTGGCTTCTTCAATGAGTAGCTGGTATTGAGTTTACTGGAAACTGCATTTATACCAACAAATTATATTCTTCCTCTCTTTATTTTTAGGGAGGGGGGGGGGGAGGTGTTAGGGAGGTCAATTTAGAATCTTTGTTGAAAAATATCTCAATTTTATTCAACTACCTGCCAGCCTTTTTTATTAGTTGACTCCATTTACTAAATGTTTATCAATATCCCTACAGATGCTCGACATGATACTTAAGGCGGGCTCACACGATGCGACTTGCTGCGGTGCGATCTTTTAAACAAATGGTAGTTTGCATCATTTATGCAACATTTGAAACATGCAAAGTTATCTTATGAGAAGTAAAAATTGTCATGGAACAATGTAATCGAAATTTTGTTCCAATGTGAGCTTTTAATTAGGAGTAAAGGTCAAATTACATTAAAATCAAAAGATCGCTGTGACGTCACTGCGGTATGGAAACAATTTGAATTTAAACATAGAAGGGGGTTCGCAATCGCCTTGAAAATCAATTTTGGTATTCATAGGAATACCCACAACTTTGAACAGTATGAATTTCCTTGTTCGAATGTTTGTATCAAATATTATTGAAATTTTCCCGAAAAATCGCACCGCAGCAAGTCGCATCGTGTGAGCCCGCCTTTACGTAATTGGAGCCGACTGCCTTTCTTGCAGCATGAAACTTTCGCAAAATGTCCATAAAGTACTTATACAGTGTACAGAACAGTCTTGTACCCTCATTCAATACATTATGTTGACATAAAATTTGTGAGCAGTTTACTTTATGTAATCTTGCCTTGTGAAATTCGCGAAAGTATCATGCAAATAAAAATTTGGGGTGTTACAAGAATATCATGTTTCTATTTAATATGTGCTTTGTTATCCATGCAGACGGAGACGTCATCAGAAGAAAAACGTAAACAGCGCCAGCGTGAGTTAGCGCAAGAGATGAACCAAGAAGCTCGTATGAGGTTAGCACAGTCAAAGGACACCAAGAATGAAGTCAAGTAAGTCCTCATGTTTATAGTCATTATTTACTTTATCAAATACATTTCATGAATATATCGCTCTGAATATCTGATCCTCATTAAGTAAGGCCTTATGGGGTGTTGTCTTTTTAAAGAACAACATAACAAAATAAATTTTAGGTTTTCTTTTAAAAAACTCAAGTGATATTATGTACATAGACATTCATATTATGAATGACAGCATTGTAAAACTACAAACAAAACAAATATATTTTTACATTGACTTGAATTGAGTGATTCTTCAAGAATATGATATGAATTACCTATTTGAGTAGATCCTTAATTGGCCATGTTTTGAACAATTGTTAAATTTTGCAAGTTTCATATCTTGTAATACATTCATGTTATTTTCTGATGCCTTTATCCTATCCTGTTTAACTATCTATGTTATTTTTTTGTTGTTGAACATATCATGTAAAGTGATGTAATGTAATCATACATTCTTTAAGAATATAATATGATTGTAACCCGCTTTAGGATAATTCATGTAATATTTTCCTGCCCTGTAAATTCTTTTGCTTTAACATTATTCTATTTGAGCATTATTACCATAGACAAAACCTAAGTGCTCTCTAAAATACTCTGATAATTTATGAAATGACTTTATTTTACCCCCCCCCCCCTGCAATTTCCACCCTTTCCATACCAGAGTACAGAAATCCAGTGTAGCCTACAAAAACCTATCACAGATGCCTAGAGAGCCTGATATCAGGAGACTTCGCATCTTTGTAGACAAGAAATATGAATCAGTGATCCTACCTGTCTTTGGGGTAGCGACACCCTTCCACATATCCTCCATCAAGGTAAGAACTTACCCTTCATGACCAACCATGATCACTATCCTCCTCCTCCTCATCATCATCATCATCACCACCAATCAACATGATCCCCATTTTTGCCATCATCATCCTCCTCATCAACATTGTCATCATTTTTGTCATTGTAATCATCATCATCACCACCACCATTATCATCACCATCATCATCTTCATTGTCATTATCTTCAGGATCATCAACCTCCTCTTCGTCATCATTATTATCATTGCCATCACAACAAAAACCTACCCTGTCATCTTCTCCTTCATCATCACCATCATCATCATCATCATGATTTTTACCACCACCACCACTATCATTGTCATCATCTTCATGATCGTCACCCTCCTCTTGTCATCACAACCATTTGAAAACCAGTACCATCAATTGTATCCTTCTTCTTCTTCATCATCATCATCATCACCACCACCATCTTCATCACGATAACCATTTGAAATTTTTATATCCAATCAAGAAATATTATGGAGTAAATATATCCAATCAAGAAATAATATTGAGTGAATTTTATTAGCATCATGTAGTCTACCATAAAGCTACATAAAGGGACCTGTATAGACTACGTTAGTAGTAAAATCAGTCCCAAAATATTTTAATAAGTGATTTTGAATAGATTTTTTTTGAAATTGCAATGTATTCTTGATTTTCTTTTGTCAGTGAACAGAAAATATAGGAAAAACCTCAATCTAGCTCTATTTTGGGCTAGCATAATTTTTATGCCTCCGCCACCGAAGGTGGTGCCGGAGGCATTATGTTTTCGGGTTGTCCGTCCGTCCGTCCGTACGTCCGTCCTGTTTTCGTTCTCGCGATAACTTAAGAACCGTTTGACGGATCACTTTCAAACTTAGATCATGTATGCATATGGTAGGGACAATGATCTGATTAGACTTTGGGGTCATTAGGTCAAAGGTCAAAGGTCACAGAGGTCATTGTATGCATGAAAATGGCTCGTTCTCGCCATAACTTAAAAACCGTTTGACGGGTCAACTTCAAACTTGGGTAATGTGTGCCTATGGGAGGGGCAATGAACTGATTAGATTTTAGGGTCATGAGGTCAAAGGTCAAAGGTCACAGATGTCATTGTATACATGAAAATGGTTCGTTCTCGCAATAACTTAAGAACTGTGTGACGGGTCAACTTCAAACTTGAGTAATGTGTGCATATGGGAGGGGCAATGAACTGATTAGATTTTGGGGTCAAAGGTCAAAGGTCACAGAGGTCATTGTATACATAAAAATAGTTTGTTCTCGTGATAACTTAAGAACTGTGTAACGGATCATCTTCAAACTTGGGTAATATGTGCATATGGGAGGAGCAATGAACTGATTAAATGTGGGGATCATGAGGTCAAAGGTCACAGAGGCCATTGTATGCATGAAAATGGCTTGTTCTTGCCATAACTTATGAACCGTTTGACAGATCAACTTCAAACTTTGGTCATGTGTGCATTTGGGAGGGATAATGAAATGAGTAGATTTTGAGGTTATGAGGTCAAATGTCAAAGGTCAGAGATGTCATTGTACATGTGAAAATGGCTTGTTATGCCTCCACGACAAAGTCTCGCCGGAGGCATTATGTTTTCGGGTTGTCCGTCCGTCCGTACGTCCGTCCCACTTTCGTTCTCACGATAACTTAAGAACCGTTTAACGGATCATCTTCATTCTTGGTACATGTATACATACTGAGGTGACAATGATCTGATTAGATTTTGGGGTCACAAAGTCAAAGGTCAAAGGTCACAGAGGTCAATAAATAGGTGAAAAAAGCTCGTTCTCACAATAACTCAAGAGCCGTTTCACGGATTATCTTCATTCTTGGTACATGTGTGCATACTGGGGTGACAATGATCTGATTAGATTTTGGGGTCATGAGGTCAAAGGTCAAATGTCACAGAGGTCAGTAAATAGGTGAAAATAGCTTGTTCCCACAATATCTCAAGAACCGTTTCACTAATCATCTTCATACATGCTAAATGTGTGCATACTGGGGTAACAATGATCTGATAAGATTTTAGGGTCGTAGGGTCAAAGGTCAAAGGTCACAGATGTCAATAAATATGTGAAAATAGCTTGTCTCATGATAACTCAACAACTGTTTCATGGATCATCTTCATACTTAGTACATGTGTGCATACTTGAGTGGCACTGATCTGATTAGATTGAGACTTTTTACAAGGTCAAAGGTCAAGTTCAAAGACATATTTGTATACATAAACATGAAAATAGAACAGATGAATGTTCCATATATTTCTGATCTGGCAATGGCGGAGGCATAAATTTTGACCGTGCGCGGTCGATGATTCATCTAGTTCTTAGTCTGTTTTACAAAACTATCAAATTAGCACATGCGGGGGTACACGTCTCATGTTCCGACATGGTCTTATTAATTTCATGATCAAAACCTTTTAAATATATGCAGTAAGTGACAGTGTGCATTTTCATACACATTTTATAAATTGTACATAGTTTTATTAGTGTTCATACTGTTTTTATGCCTCCGCCACCGAAGGTGGTGCCGGAGGCATTATGTTTTCGGGTTGTCCGTCCGTCCGTACGTCCGTCCCGTTTTCGTTCTCGCGATAACTTTAAGAACCGTTTGACGGATCACTTTCAAACTTGGATCAATGTATGCATATGGTAGGGACAATGATCTGATTAGATTTTAGGGTCATGAGGTGAAAGGTGAAAGGTCACAGAGGTCATTGTATGCATGAAAATGGCTCGTTCTCGCCATAACTTAAAAACCGTTTGACGGGTCAACTTCAAACTTGGGTAATGTGTGCCTATGGAGGGGCAATGAACTGATTAGATTTTAGGGTCATGAGGTCAAAGGTCAAAGGTCACAGATGTCATTGTATACATGAAAATGGTTCGTTCTCGCAATAAACTTAAGACTGTGTGACGGGTCAACTTCAAACTTGAGTAATGTGTGCATATGGGAGGGGCAATGAACTGATTAGATTTTGGGGTCAAAGGTCAAAGGTCCACAGAGGTCATTGTGTACGTGAAAATGGCTCTCGTTCTTGCGATAACTTAAGAACCGTTTGAGGGATCAACTTCAAACTTGGATCATAGTTACATATGGGAGGGACAATGAACTTATCAGATTTTGGGGTCATGAGGTCAAAGGTCACAGAGGTCATTGTGTACATAAAAATAAGTTTGTTCTCGTGATAACTTAAGAACTGTGTAATGGATCATCTTCAAACTTGGGTAATATGTGCATATGGGACGGACAATAAACTGATTAGAATTTAGAGTCATGAGGTCAAAGTCAAAGGCACAGAGGACATTGTGTACGTGAAAATGGCTTGTTCTTGCGATAACTTAAGAACAGTTTGAGTGGATGAACATCAAACTTGGGTCATGTGTGCATATGGTAGGGACAATGAATTTATTATATTTGAGGTCATAAAGTCAAAGGTCAAGGGTCAACAGACGTCATTGTATACATGAAAATGGCACGTTCTTGCTGTAACTTCTGAACCGTTTTATGGATCAACTTCAAACTTGGGTCATGGTGGGGGAAAGATGAACTGATTAGATTTTTGAGGTCAGGACGTCAAAGGTCACTGGTTATTTATGTAAATGACTCGTTTGTGCAATTCTGAAGGACCTTTGACAGATCAACTTAAACATGTTTATCCTTTTTATTACATTCAGTAGCCATCCTTCCTGAGTTGGAAATAATTCTGATGATACACTTTAATAGATTTGGGGTCAATATCTCAAGGATGTCATGGTATAAATGGATGTAAAATACCAACAGATGCGCATGCCTTTTTTCTCCGATGTGGCAATACGGAGGCATGCCTTCCGACCGTGCGCGGTCGAAGATTCATCTAGTTTCTTGTCAATTTTCGATAATATTGAAACTTTTGCTAAAACATTAATTCTATATATTAGCGAAATCCGTGATTAAGGCGATCACTCGTTGACATCTTCTCCGATAATATCGATATTTTCACAAGTTGTCTAGCTTGGAAGAGCTTTGTGTAACCGTAAGATTGGAGCTAACTACTTGGTTAGCGGATAAAGGTATGACTAACTTGTCCATGGTTTCGTGAAACGAACCCTTGTGTGAAACCTCAGACAATCATCCAGGTTCATTTGCAGTATCATTTAATGATGATGACCATACAAGGAATCCTGTCAGGAAATTAGTTGTGTTTTACTCTCATATTCTCATTTTTCTTTTCTTTATGGTTTTATTATTCCAGAACATAAGTCAGAGCGTTGAGGGTAACTACACTTACCTACGTATTAACTTCCATCATCCAGGCAGTGCCATGGGCAGAGGGGAAGGTAACATCTTCACAAACCCAGAAGCAACATTCATCAAAGAACTGTAAGTTTAACAGTCTTTAATGGACATGTTTATGAAGTGGATACCTTTGTGTTTTAAAACATCACCTCAGCAACCACTTTTTCACTTTCCTTGAGTGGCTTTGATACACAGGTTTTGCTAAGATTTAAGTTCATCATAGTCTATAGATGAAGGGTTAGGGCTTCACTTCCTATTGATTTTTAGATGAAAGTTAGGGATCATATGTAATTTAATTCTTTGACTGTACAAATACCTTTTTTCAAGCCTGCTCATCATTGAGACTCATTAGGTGGTGTGGTTGAGTAGATTAGTCAGCAGACTGACGATCACAAGGTACGCGGTTCGAATCCTGTCTATTCCACTAACATCCTTCGGCAAGATGTCAATCTACAATTTGCCATACTTGACCTAAGTGAGGTGAATGGGTACCAGTAGGAAGAAATTCCTTGAATGCTGTGAGCGCCCTTCGGGGTAGCCTAGCTAAGCCGGGTAATAATAGTAGATATAATAGTGATAGTGGATATGTACGCAATACAAATCACATTATTATTATTATTATTAATATTATTTAAGATTAAATTTCAATTTGAAACATTCTAATCTATCAACAACAAAAAAAATAAAAAAATATCAGCATTCAATTTCAGTGTATTAGACCTGTCCCTGTATCCTCACAACAATGCCAGGACAATTGCCATAGGATTAGATTTAGGTGTTTGGGAGTACTTTCCTCCAGGGGGTAGTTGTCCTTGAATGACTTCACAGTTATCATGAATGGAATGTCTTGTCATTGAATAAACAGGACGTATAGGAGTTCAAACACCAAGGCTCCCGGTGAGTCAACCATTCCATCAGCTAACCTCAACCTGGCATTCCGTCTCATCAAAGATGTCCAGAAGAAATTCAAGACGGAAGAAGCGGAGAAGAGAGAGAAGGAGGTGAGATTTGAACCATTAACCCTCTCATTACCATCGTTGCCTTTTGGCACCATTGAACACTTATTACCAGGGAACCTATTTTACTGCTGGTAGAGTTGTGTATAGTTAGAAAGCTAGAAAAGGTAATTTTAGAGTGAATACAACCAGGGGTATTAAGAACTCAATTTGAACTAAGGAATACTGTACTCGTGGAAATATTCGCGGATTTCGCGCAAAGATCGGCAGGTGCGAATTTAAAATCACGCAAATATATGAGTATGCTTTCTTATGCATGTTTTATATGGGTGCAATTGCCTTCTTACATAAATGCAGCGCGGATTTAAGAACCTGTGACTATGTTTTGAGGACGCTTAGCACGAAAAATTAATCACGCGAAAATAACAGCAAATACAGTAGTCAAATGAATATACTGAAGAATAAGCAGCCATTTGATTTTTAGTATTCTACAAAACAGATCCCCTAAGCTCTCAGCCGATGCGTTACAACAATTTTTAAAACTGGTATGTAAAGAGAGCATATTATAGTGAACAAACCTGCACAGTTTCATACCTATATGTAGCATGAACTAGGGTTATAAAAATATCTCATTCAGACATGTATGTGTGCAATGCTAAAAAAAAAAAAAAAACAAACAAAACAAAAACATTATTACAGTAAATTTGATTTATTTTTCAGGGTATTGTAAAACAAGACAAGCTGGTGATCAATCCAAACCGAGGTAACCCTAAGCTGAAAGATCTCTACATCAGACCAAACATTGTACAGAAGAGAATGCAGGGATCATTAGAGGCTCACGTCAATGGTTAGTATAGATACCAAGGGTCAAGGTTCAAATGTCATGTGATGTCACTGATAGATTAAAATTGTTTATTATACACTTCCCCTTGGTTTTATCATGTGAAAAGAAGTAAAAAATTAGGCATTTGCCAATTAATTTGTTTATAAAGTTAGGTTTTTATAAAGATGTGACATTGATATTTGATGATAATATTAAGTCATTTTTATTTAATGACTGAGACATTCCAAAACAAAAAAAGAGATTCTTTTTGCCAAACGTGCTGTAGATGGAAAAGTATGTTGCAACACAGCATCAGAAATGGGTCTTTTGCTTATGAAATTTGGCAGGATGGATTAAAAAAATAAAAAAAGCTCCAAATGTTATTGTTGGAAAAAATGTAAACCAGAAATTCTTTTTGAACAATTGATAATGGGCCAGATCGAATTTGCTTTATCTTTTTCTCGTTGAACCCCAAACAGCGTATAACGGGGCCAGGAATCAAACCCATGACCTCTCGATTATGAGGCAGACGCTCTATCCACTGAGCCAACACATCAGTCAACCGAGCAAGCCACAAATGTTTTTTTTTTGTAAAGGAATGTTTGATTTGAAGGAATTTTTATTGACAAATGACAAATTTATTTGTTGTCTAACAGGTTTCCGATACACGTCAATGCGAGGGGACAAGGTTGACATCCTGTATAATAACATCAAGCATGCCATCTTCCAGCCATGTGATGGAGAGATGATCATTGTCCTTCACTTTCATCTTAAGGTCAGTCTGCTTAAGTCAAAGTTTGGGTCAAAGGTCAATTGTGGTCATATTGGTCAATTTTGATTTTCAAAATGATTGAAAGAGTTTGACACTCTTCATTTTTTTTTTCTTTTTTAACTCTTCCTCTACAGGTACTGAAGTATCGGACCTCTTCCAATTGTAGCATATTTACAACTCTTTATAGCTTTATTCAGCTCTTTTTAATTGTGGTTACTTATAACCATAAAAAATGGAAATTCGCATCTAATTTCAAGAGTATATCTAAATTTGATCAAAGTATATCATGATATCAGAGAGAACAGAATGTAACATGTGCTTTGATAATAGTTCCAACTGCTTTAGAGGGAGTCAACTCTATTGGGAAAAGTGGACAAAAAAAAATTGGAGCTTTCAAAATATTTCATGTGTTTCTGATAGAATTTTATAGTAAAAAGGTCTACTTCAAAGTATAGTTTTTCAAAAACTCTTATATTTATGATTAACTAAAAAAGCTGAAATAATTGGCCCAAATATTGTGTGTAATCCCTTACACACATTTCTGTGTGTAGTGTAGTGATTTTCAGACGAATTTAGATAGTTTATAATTCTTCAAGCTGTATCTTTGTTTTTATTTGCAGAATGCCATCCTGTTTGCAAACAAACGTCACCTTGATATTCAGGTTTACACCGAGGTGGGAGAAATCACCACCGATCTGCTCAAACATCACAACATCCATGACAGAGATGACATTGCCAGTGAACAGGTAATTAGTTTAGGGGGGTGCTTCATGAAAGGACTTCTTGGATGTTTTACCCGACAGTTACCATAGTAACTGATTCTCAGCTAATCATATCAAGTAAAGATGTCGAATCTGACAATTTGTCAGACAAGATATGTTGATGAAATGCTCTCCAGGAATCGAATGGGTAGGAGGGGTGGTTTATATCCATTTGGTCTAACAGCCGTGGTCCTATTCTCTGTCTTGTACCACATGTGCTTAACCCATTTGGTCTAATAACAATTTAGTTTAATTCTGGCATTGTATAATTTGCTAATACGCCTAATAGCCAAATTGTCTAATAGCATTTTCTAACAGTATTTTTTCAAATTCCTAAACAAATATGTGGTCTATTACCAGTTTGTTACTGGAATCTAACAAGTGGTCTTAGACCAAGTTGATGGTAGATGAGAGAGAGAGAGAGAGGAAGAAAGTTTGTTGAGACATACCTCAAATAATTTTTTTTAAATAGTTCTTTCTTTTGTTTGTAGGTTGAGACAGAGATGGCACAAGCTCAAAGTGGCCCTTTAGAACTTTATATTATTTGTTTTTTTAATGCTGAGAAAGAGAGAGTTAGCTCAAGTCAGTTTTTAAAAACTTAATTCTTTTGTTTTGTAGGCTGAGAGAGAGTTGAGACACAAGCTCAAGTCTGTTTTAAGGACTTCATTCTTTTGTTTTGTAGGCTGAGAGAGAGTTGAGACACAAGCTCAAGTCAGTTTTTAAGAACTTCATTCTTTTTTTTTGTAGGCTGAGAGAGAGTTGAGACACAAGCTCAAGTCAGTTTTTAAGAACTTCATTCTTTTGTTTTGTAGGCTGAGAGAGAGTTGAGATACAAGCTCAAGTCAGTTTTTAAGAACTTCATTCTTTTGTTTTGTAGGCTGAGAGAGAGTTGAGAAACAAGCTCAAGTCAGTTTTTAAGAACTTCATTCTTTTGTTTTGTAGGCTGAGAGAGAGTTGAGACACAAGCTCAAGTCAGTTTTTAACAACTTCATTCTTTTGTTTTGTAGGCTGAGAGAGAGTTGAGGCACAAGCTCAAGTCAGCCTTCAAGAACTTCATAGAGAAGGTAGAGAGTCAGACCAAAGGAGATATTGAGTTTGAGGTACCGTTCCGAGACCTTGGCTTCCCTGCTGTACCCCATCGGAGTACCGTGCTCCTACAACCCACCAGCAGCTGTATCATCAACGTCACTGAATGGGTATGAGAGCTATTACTCTTTAAATTGGCAACATTTCATAACCATATTAAATGATAATGAATATGAGACATACATGTAGATGTATTCATTTTGAGGTTAATAAAATGTTTCAGTCAAGCATAAAAATGAGCAGAAAGAGAAAAAAAAAATGACATTGATTATAGAATCCCTGTCCGTTGTAGCGAGTTGCTCAGGACCCAGCTAATTAACTGGCGATAATAAAATCTTGCTACATGTATACCGTCGTATCAACCAGGACCACAACTAACATAGGGACATGGAATGTAAGAACCATGTATGAAACAGGAAAAGCGTTTCAAGTAGCAAGGGAGATGAGACGATACAACTTATCTATCTTAGGCATAAGTGAATGCTAGATGGACAGGTTCAGGCCAATTTAGACTAGCTACGGGAGAGTTGCTTCTATACTCGGGACATACCAACGAAGAAGCTGCACACACCCAGGGAGTTGCATTAATGTTGTCTCGCCAGGCTCAGGGAGCACTCATTGGATGGGAAGCCCATGGTCCACGGATTATGATAGCCTCCTTCAGAACTAGACAACAGAGAATAATATGGATGTTATTCAGTGTTTGCTCCTACCAATGATAGGGAAGATGAAGACAAGGAAAGGTTCTACGATCAACTACATACGATAGTACAGAACAGCAAGAGAAGAAATATCACTATCATGATGGGGGATTTCAATGCTAAATTGCTCAGACAATACAGCTTTGAAGAGGTCATGGGAAGCAAGGCTTGGAGAAAATGAATGACAATGGTGAAAGGTTTGCAGATTTCTGTGCAACAAATAACTTAGTGATTGGAGGGAGTCTGTTTCAGCATAAGCGATACATAAAGTTACCTGGGTTTCACCGGATTTGACAACAGAGAATCAAATAGACCATGTGTGTATAAACAAGAAGTTTCGTAGTTCACTGCTGGATGTTCGGACAAAGCGGGGAGCAGATGCTGCTTCAACCATCACCTACTCGTATTGCAAGTTAGGTTAAAGCTGAGAAGGGACTATGGACAACAGAATGTTAAGCGCCAACGGTACAACACCACACTGTTAAGGAATTCAGCAAAGTTAGAGGAATTCAAGATAAAACTTTCAATAGATATGAAGTTCTCCAAGATACACTTGAGGAGGAAAACGTTGAGAGAAAGTGGAAAGAATCAAGGCAACTTACACAGAGACATGCAAGGAGTACTGGGACCTGTGAAGCGAAATCAGAAGGAATGGATCTCACAGGAGACTTTGAGGAAAGT
This sequence comes from Paracentrotus lividus, assembly GCA_940671915.1. NCBI lineage: Eukaryota > Metazoa > Echinodermata > Echinoidea > Camarodonta > Echinidae > Paracentrotus > Paracentrotus lividus. The sequence goes on along the minus strand of CALNVZ010003014.1, from coordinate 8,496,134 downwards.
TGAGGAAAGGGAGAGAAAGAAAGCAGTACTCAACAATAGCCGCGACAAGATCACAGAAATCTGAAGCGCGCAAAGCGTATACAGAAGCAAACAAGTCTGTGCCGAAAAAACTGAAACAAGACAAACAGAAGTTTATGGAAGTTTTGGCTGATGAAGCTGAAGCTGCATCTAACACAGGAAACATGAGAGAACTTTACTAAATAATCAAGAAGATGTCAGGGGAAATTTGGTAAATCAGAAAGACCTGTTAAAGACAAGGATGGGCAACCAATCCTTGATGGGGATGGACAGAAGAAAGAGTGGCGGAGCACTTTGAGGAGCTTCTGAATAGGCCAGATCCACCAAACCCACCAGATATTCAACCTGCAGAGAATGATCTAGACATTGATTGTGTGTCCCTACAAAGGAGAAATCCGCAGAGCAATAATTCAACTGAAGAATGGGAAATCTTGCAGGACCAGATGCATCCCAGCAGAGGCTCTAAAAGCCAACTTAACAACCAGTGTTGACATGCTATATATCCTATTGAGGGGTATTTGGAGGATGAAGACATCCAGCAGATTGAAGGAGGGCTACTTAATCAAGCTTCCAGAAAGGAGACCTAAGCAGATGCTCAAATTACAGAGGATATACACTTCTGTCAATGCCAGGAAAGTCTTTAATAGAATAATACTCAATAGAATGAAGGACGCCGTTGATCCTTTCCTTAGAGATCAACAAGCAGGATTCAGATCAGGCAGATCATGTGCTGACCAAATTGCAACCCTTCGGTATAATTTTTGAGCAATCACTAGAGTGGAACTCCCCTCTGTATGTCAACTTTATAGACTTTGAAAAAGCGTTTGACAGTGTGAATAGGCCAACTCTTTGGAAACTCATGAGGCATTATGGTATTCCCACAAAATCACCAATATGTTAAGAACTCTTATGAAGGAATGTCATGTTAGGGTGGTTCATGGAGGACAGCTTACAGATTCGTTTAGTGTGAGAAAACTGGAGTTCGGCAAGGATGTCTGCTTTCACCCTTTCTTTTCCTTTTGGCCATCGATTGGATAATGAAGTCTTCCATCAATCAAGAGAGGAATGGAATACAGTGGACTCCATTTCAGCAATTGGAAGATCTGGACTTTGCAGACGATCTTGCCTTGCTCTCGCACACCCACAACCAAATGCAGAACAAAACTGACATTATCAGAGAACACTCAGGCAGTATTGGACTGAAGAATCACCAAGCAAAGAGCAAGATCCTTCGCATTAACACGTCCAACGAAGCTGCCATTCTGTTAGGAGATGAAGTATTGGAAGAGGTCGAATGCTTTACATACTTGGGAGCAATGTCGATAAAAGGGCGGCACAGACGCAGACATCGAATAAGGATTGGAAAGCAAGAGCAGCATTTCACCAACTCACAAACATCGGCGATCTACAAAACTATCAAGAAAGATTAAAATACGCATTTTCAATTCAGTAGTGAAGACTGTACTTCTCTATGGAGCTGAGACCTGGAGGACTACAGTTGTCATCACAAGAAAACTTCAAACATTCATTAACACTTGCTTGAGGAGAATACTCAAGATTTTCTGGCCCAATGTCATCAGCAACCAGAATTTGTGGGAGCTAACCAAACAGAAACCCATAAATTCAGAACTCTTACATAGACGATGGAGGTGGATTGGGCACACCCTACGCAAACCAACGTCAAATGTAACCAGGCAGGCGTTAACCTGGAATCCACAAGGGAAAAGGAAGAGGGGCAGCCCGAGAAACTCCTGGCGAAGAGACATGGAGGCAGATGCTAGAAGGATGGGCCGCTCATGGAGAGATCTGGAGACGCTGGCTCAGGACCGCTCTGCCTGGAGGAATCTTGTTGACGGCCTATGTCCCAGGATGGGGCGATAGGCCTAAGTAAGTAAGTACATGCATACTGAACATTTGCACAATTTGGAAATATGGAGTGCGAGAATTGCCTTTGTGATATTTATATCTTTTATCTTATAACAGGAGTAGACTTTATATTAATGTAAAAATTCTTTTTTATTGTGGAAGGGGAGGGTGGGGTGGGGGAGGGGAAGGGGTAATAGCTCTGTAGCAAATGAAATTGATTTCTATAGATGATTTCCATCATATACTAGTATACTGATGACGAGGAAAATAAAATCTCACATTCCCTCTTTTCTACTTTTCAGCCTACCTTTGTGATCTCTTTGGACGAGGTGGAGCTGATCCATTTTGAGAGAGTACAGTTCCACATCAAGAACTTTGATATGCTCTTCATCTTCAAAGACTACAGCCGCAAGGTCTCTATGGTCAATGCCATTCCTATGAATCTCCTGGACCAAATCAAGGATTGGCTCAAGTAAGTAGGTCTCCATGGTCAATGCCATTCTTATGAATCTTCTGGACCAAATCAAGGATTGGCTCAAGTAAGTTAGGTCTCCATAGTCAATGCCATTCCTATGAATCTTGTGGACCAAATTAAGGGTTGGCTCAAGTAAGTGAATTACTGGTGTTGAAAGCCTTCCATATCACAAACGTTTTGGGCAACGGTCTCACACGATCTTGTACGAGTTTTGGTTTATTAGATGTTGAAAGTGACGGAGTGAACAATCACCATAAGCTGATGTATATTGGAGACAAAGTTATGTCCATCTAGTTTCCCATATATTGTTTATTATAATAATAATGAATAATGGTTATGATAATATTCGGGGCAGAATTCTGGGGAGTGTCTTATCTCGGTATTTATCATATCTCAGAGAGAAGACAAAATAGGTATTCTGGGAGCTGTTTTATCTTTTTTTTTTCGTCATAAATTATTGGTGCACACAAGAAATGTGCTGTTTAATAAAAAAGCAAAAGCCAACTTTTACGCGAAACCGGAGAAAAGATAAGATAAAAGATATGACAGGGTCTAGCTGTCTTATCTTTTACAAAGTTTAAGTACCGTGATACCCAGGTTCAATTGCCCCTTTATTGTAAGCAAACAACAATAAGGATGTCTCATCTCTCAGAGATAATACAAAAGATAAGACAGTAGTTAAGACACTCTTTCAGAATTCCGCCCCTGGATTCTGAATAAAAGAGGGAATCTGACAAGAAGTCAAGGCTGGATATTAGAGGAGTCCAGATAAAAAATGACTGGATAAGCGAGGTCGGACTGTATTGTATCATTACTTCAGGTAATAAATTTTTTTTTAAATCAAATTTTCTTTACAGTTCATGCGATATCAAGTATACGGAAGGAGTCCAGTCTCTCAACTGGCCTAAGATCATGAAGACGATTGTAGATGATCCTGACGGCTTCTTTGAGGGTGGCGGATGGACTTTCCTGGAGCCAGAGTCTGAGGTAAGCATAACCGTCAAAACATTCCTATAGACCATATGCATTGACGTCATCGCACTGCCACAGCGCCCTTCCTCGGAGCCTGAGGCCATTGCCGTGCATGCGTTTATGATTTGCAGATGGCGCACCTTTGACAACCCTGTTTATGCATATTCCCATATCCTCTGAGGTAGGGTGCTTTGAGATTATGATGTCATATGCATAAGGTTTAATATGGAGGAATGATTACTACTTTTGAGCCTTCAAACTTATGTTATAAACCCTAGATTCCTCTATGAGTTTCTGTGTAAAAGCATTATAGAATACACAATATTCGTAACTTTCACTGTCCCATAACAAGCACATTACTTTTTTATAATAAAGAACTTGCTCTTCTGAACACATCAGGGCATGTGCACGTTTGGAATCAGGGCCCCGTTGCATTAAGAGTTGCAATCGATGGTAACTTTCATGGAGTACTGCAATTTGATGGGATGATGAGCAACGTTAGTATGATGGCGGTGCCCAAGTCTGCGCACCTAAAATTTGACCTCAATTTCAATAAAAAGTAAAGTATTATTTTAAGATTCATCAATATTATTCCATTCTTCATATTCTATTGATCAATGAAGCAAAAAATCTCAAGAATTAATTTACAAGAACAATGTTTTTTAACGATTTCTCGAAGGGCTTTCATTTTGTATTGCAGAATTGAATAGTGCTCATGTCTGCGTACTAACTCATTTTGCACGCAAATCAAGCGCACGCAATTTTTTTACTTTCTTTTTTTGAGAATGGTTGAAATTTTCAGGGTAGCAAATATAACTTGCTGAAAACTATTTTTATGCCTCCGCCACCGAAGGTGGTGCCGGAGGCATTATGTTTTCGGGTTGTCCGTCCGTCCGTACGTCCCGTTTTCGTTCTCGCTGCGATAACTTAAGAACCGTTTGTGATCACTTTCAAACTTGGATCATGTATACATATGGTAGGGACAATGATCTGATTAGACTTTGGGGTCATTAGGTCAAAGGTCAAAATGGTCATCAGAGGTCATTGTATGCATGAAAATGGCTCGTTCTCGCCATAACTTAAAAACCGTTTGATGGGTCAACTCAAAACTTGGGTAATGTTGTGCCTATGGGAGGGGCAATGAACTGATTAGATTTTTAGGGTCATGAAGTCAAAGGTCAAAGCGTCACAGATGTCATGTATACATGAAAATGGTTCGTTCTCGGCAATAACTTAAGAACTGTGTGACGGGTCAACTTCAAACTTGAGTAATGTGTGCATATGGGAGGGGCAATGAACTGATTAGATTTTGGGGGTCAAAGGTCACAGAGTCATTGTATACATAAAAATAGTTTGTTCTCGTGATAACTTAAGAACTGTGTAACGCGGTCAAACTTCAAACTTGGATCATGTATGCATATGGTGGGGACAATGAACTGATTAGAATTTGGGGTCATGAGGTCAAAGGTCACAGAGGTCATGTGTACATGAAAATGCTCGTTCTTGCGATAACTTAAGAACCGTTTGAGGGATAAACTTGAAACTTGGTCATATGTGCATATATGAGGGTCAATAAACTTATTAGATTTTGGGTCATGAGGTCAAAGGTCACAGAGGTCATTGTGTACATGAAAATGGCTTGTTCTCGCAATAAACTTAAAAACCGTTTGACGGATCAATTTCAAACTTGGGTCATATGTGCATATGGGATGGACAATAAACTGATTAAAATTTAGAGTCATGAGGTCAAAGTTCAAAGGCCACAAGGACATTGTGTACGTGAAAATGGCTTGTTCTTGCGATAACTTAAGAACAGTTTGATGGATGAACATCAAACTTGGGTCATGTGTGCATATGGTAGGGACAATGAATTTATTATATTTGAGGTCATGAAGTCAAAGGTCAAGGGTCACAGACGTCATCGTATACATGAAAATGGCACGTTCTTGCTGTAACTTCTGAACCGTTTATGGATCAACTTCAAACTTGGGTCATGTGGGAGGAAAGATGAACTGATTAGATTTTTGAGGTCAGGACATCAAAGGTCACTGGTTATTTATGAAATAACTCGTTTGTGCAATTTCTGAAGGCCTTTGACAGATCAACTTAAACATGTTTATCCTTTTTATTACATCAGTAGCCATCCTTCCTGAGTTGGAAATATTCTGATGATACAACTTTAATAGATTTGGGGTCAATATCTCAAAGATGTCATGGTATAAATGGATGTAAAATACTCAAAACATGCGCATGCCTTTTTTTTCCGATGTGGCAATACGGAGGCATGCCTTCCGACCGTGCGCGGTCGAAGATTCATCTAGTTAATCAATTGTTTTCGCAATTTTTTGTATCAAAATGGATTGTTGAGGTTAAGATTGCAGGTTGATATTAGCTAGGGGTTTTGTTCTATAAAATTCGCGCATTTACGTGGGTGCGCAGACATGGGCACCGCGCAGACTTAGGCACTCTCACCATTCAGTAGTTAACATTGGTGGCAAAGTTACGATAGTACTAATTTTTTATGCAACAGGGCCAAGGTCTGAGATATCAGCCTTGTTATAACAAATTCTGGTTTTTGTGTTTGTTAAATTGGGATTAGATGGTACCTACATTAGACCATAGACCTATTAGACATGGACAGTCATCCCTATACTAATTTATTCAAATACCTGATTTGTGAAAGAACAATCAATGACATTCTTATCGTGTTTTCCCTCTTTGATAATATGTTGGTCACCGACACAGGGTTTGGTGAAGTAAGAAATCTGTTTGTAATAAAATACAGATATTGGTTGCGCCCAAGAAATTAGATAAATATTAGAACATTATTATGCTTGCGCAGTTGCAGTATTAGCATTGGCAGTGCCTTTCCACCCCTTTTTACTAAAGATTAAATTCCTATTTATAAAATATATTTAAAAATAGTGAATTTGTATTACAATATAAAAAGACATTTTTAATTATTTTCTCTCCTATTTTCCACTTAGTATTTTAGCTCCATGGGAAGAAATTAATACTCTCTACTCATTTTTGTAATATGAGCTGTTTGCGGAAGTTTGCAGATCCATTATTAGAAAAATAAAAACCAGAAATTTGCATTCACTGTCCCAGTACCAATACCTTAAACTATAACGAGATCTATCAATACAAGCATATAAAGCGAAAACTGCTATGTGGGAATTTTAGAACGGAAAGTCAAACCACACTGTTTACTAGACAATAGGCATTCAACCCTTCACCTGTCAAAATATGAATTTGAAAAGCCGACATCCAGATGGACACATAGTTTCTTCATTGTCGGTGACTATCAGTACATTAAAGGGGGTTTGACGATGGGTATCCATTCATAATAAATCCTTGATTAGACTGACAATGGCCGTAGTAGAAGTTGTAGTGTCTATCATTTGAATTTGGATGAATGATGACTGCTTTAGAGAAAAGTTTCCTTTATGACCCAATCTATTTACAACAATGAAAAAAAAATTGTGCAGTTAGACAAATGCTTCACTTTTGACTGTATTCTTTCAGAACGAAGACGATGATGAGGATGAAGAAGAAGACCAAGCCTTTGAACCATCTGGCTCAGAATTCGAGGAGAGCGAGTCCGACAGTGAAGATTTTAGCGGAGATTCAGAGGCGGAATCAGAGAGCGATTACTCAGGTAGATCGATCCTTCTCTTTTTTAAGGAAAACTGGCTAAAATTGATTGTAATACATTTTAGTGGTTGTGGTGGATGACAACCCAGATCAGATTATCCATCATTGTTTGGTTATTTTTTGCTATGATTAATTTTCACAGATGTTAAGTTGCAAGAAATTATCCTCTTCAATTTATGGTTATTTATAAAAATGAAAAGATCCTACAAATTGTGAAATTAACCTCTCGCAATTATTATTTAGATACCCACATAAACACCTAGTCGCATACTCATAAAAAAAGGAGCAACTTATTGTATGCAGTGCCATTTCATGTCAGCTGTATACTGTATTGGTGAAAATCGTGTGGGTGATATAAGACATTCATGAAGCCAATATTTAAAAAAGATCATGTTGATGATATTATAATTACAGAGGAGCTAGGGAGCAGTGAAGAGAGCGGGAAAGACTGGGATGAGCTGGAAGAGGAAGCTGCTGCAGGTTAGTATGGGTCAGAGGTCAAACACTAAGTTTCTATTAATCACTGTCAAAGTTATGAATAGATATTTTGATATTATGTTTGAAGGTTTAACCCTCATCCCATTGGGCATTTTTATCAGTTGAATCTATGTGGTTAGGGGCATTTAAGCCCCCCCCCCCCATCCCCCAGATGGCTGCCATTATTTGAAATGATCCCTTGGGATTGGACAGGTGTGATAATAATTGTAAAGCACTTAGAGATGAAATTGTTTCATATTAGTCGCTATATGAATGGCAACTATTATTATTATTATTATCTTAGCAACCAATGGAAAAAGCCCCCCCCCCCCAAATGGGATTAGGTTAAGTACACATCAATCAATCAACTTCTCTTGAATTCTTTTAACTTAAACTTGATTATCTTTGACATTTTCAGCTGATCGACGAAAGGATCTCAACATGGAAGAAGACACAACGACGTCGTCCAAGAAGGGAAGCAAACGTCCACCCCCGCCTCCTCCCAAGAGGAAACGATCGGGCGGTGGACGACCTTCGCCCAACAAGAGGTCAAGACGTCGCTGAGCATTCAATTAAAATTCAGAAACCTAGTCATGAAGTTGCAGAAATATACAGTTCACTCCCATTATAACGAGATGCCTGCGACCAAGACCATTGAACTGAACTGAACAAAATAATACACATGTGCACTTGTTTAAAATTTGGACTAGTAGAGTTACATCACTATGACGAAATATGGCCGTGTCTGTGCTCATTATAATGGGAGTGAACTTATTTTCGGAGGTCTTTGCTTTCCCTGACATTCAAACATTAGATTGAAAGACATTAACGTGCATAGTTAACTCTATTTAACAAGGCCTTTTCAATGAAGAAATTGTGTTTCTTATATCAGGTATATGTGCCCCATCATATCAAAAAAACAATTTTTTTTTTTTACAAATCACATATGAAAAATTAAAAATTTAGAAAATCAAAAAATATTTCCCCCCCAGATTAGACAGTTTTTATTTTTATTTTTTGCTGATTTCCTCGACACTGTGCCAAGTTTGCTCAGCGACTTGTGAGTAATTTCGATGTGATGCATCACATATTGCCCATGGTAAATAACAATGGAAATTGAAACACGTGGATCTGATTTGGACCTGTAAGGTATTTTTATAAGATCTCTTGCATTACACATGGAGATGCACCATGCTCCCTTCAGTGAGGTAAAAATTTCTGATTTAATGGAAGATATTAAAAAAAACAAAAAACGAGAGGTTACTTGATGCCCTAGCTCCTCTGAGAGAATGAGATTCATAATATATCTTCAACATCAAGAATAATGTTTATGAACAGGAAATATTTGCTAAAAACAGAATTAGACATGCTTTTGCATTCCTTTTGCAATCTTTTGGAACCTACTGAAAGAACAATTCTTTATATAGCATTGAGCAGTTTTTCACATGGGTGAAACAACTCTATGTCTGAGTCAGGGTCTGTTGAATGGCTTGTGTTCAAATTATTAACAACAATTTATTTTTATTTAAACCTGTTATGGGAACCGCATAATTCATGTATATCAAGCCTATGGGGAAAGGATGTAGAAGTTATCAAATTTATAGTCTACTGATTTATGGAATGCCAAGTGTGGAGCTTTAAATTCTTTATGAATTGCTATTATGTTACAACTTGAATTAATGCAATTTATCTAGTCATTAAATGACAACTGTGAATTGATTTGGGGAATACGTTATTGTTTTGTAATTTTATTTAAATACAAGATTATGGCATACCACACTTAGCACTTCATAGATTTGTTGACTAACTTCATGCCCTTAGTCAGGGTGTAAACCTGGCCTAAAGTTACACCTCGTAATTTGAATTCAGGCCAAGGCTTTGCTGTAGGACTCTATCTTCTTCTGTGACAGATGATTTAGTTTCAGCATAAAGGATACAATGTATCTGCTGTAATGTAATTCCATTCATTCAAATTCACGTTTTTGTACATATGTAACTTGAAAACAATTGCAGAGTGACTAATGTTTTCTAGCACACATTTGATATACACGTTTGTAAGAAGAGAGCATTTATCTTATGTACAGCTGATTGCACTCACTGCATTTAATCATGATTCTGTGGACAGGCGAAATTATTTATGCAGATTATTCTTCAAATCAGACAACAAATTTGTGAGCTGTACATAATATTGTAGAAAGGTGAGAATTTTGTATCCAGAAAAAAATGGTCAATTCATCGTCTGTAATCGTAGCATTTGTAATGTTTTTGTTTTGTCTATAAAAATGTTGAAAGTAAACTCATTGCACTGTTGCGAGTGTTAATTGTTATGTGAGTTTTACATGAAACATTGTGTCCAAATAAATCGTAATTTTGAGGACAAAATGAATGTGTACTCTTGCATTTTGTAAAAAAAAAAATAAAAAAATAAAGAACAAGTGAGTTACAATACAGCACACTCCGGTTATAATGAAGTGCTTAGGATGAAGCCAACTAACTCTTTACAGGGATGCCAGTTTTCAGGCTATTGCCTAATTTCAGGCCCAGGCACCTTCCCATTTCAGGCTTTTTCAAACCGTTTATTGTACAGCGTGTATGGGGTTTCAGTATGTTTAGGTTTTTTCAGGCCCTTAACAAAATCATATTATACTGAACACATTGTCTTGGCTAGCTTGTGGACATCGGGAGAATCACCTCGTTATTATAAAATCTTGTTGGAACTGGGCTCCTTATAACATGAGTAGACTGGTACCATTATTGATTTATAAATTGATAACTAGTGGCAGCGTTTCAGATTTCAAATTTGGACAAGATTTTAAGATTTTGTACTCAAAGTTGGATGAAAAGTATGTAGTTACAGTCTAATCCCATTATAACAAACACAGATAACAAGTAGAAGAGGTAATTTTCTGGGTCCCATTTTCATGCAATGCTATCCCATCTGTGTGGTATGGAAGTGACAAGTGATGACTAGATATTTTAAAATGGAACAATTGCTCAACAAGCAACTTAAAATAATACAATAATACACTGAAATAATAGAAATAGTTACCAGCTCTTTTGAAAATGTAAATATTTTATCATCAATACAGGCAGATACATACACATGTATATCATATTCATACAATTAAGTCACATGATACATAAAATTGATTTGCACATAATAGTTTCCACATGATCAATAAAAAAAAAAAAGGACTGAAAATATTGTAGGGCGGTCATTTTCCTTTCATAATTACAATTTACCTGGGCCCCATAACATGTATGATAATTTTAAGTGGTTACTGGTCAGTCTTTTGAACAAAAGGTGCATGCAACAATAGGTGGATTCACACCTACCCGATCTGGAAAAGTTCTCGTAATCTCTGATCGGGTATTCTTACCCCGATCACAAACTACGCGTAATTTTGCAAGTGTGAAACCAAACTACGCGTAATATTCCCGAAGATAAATTCCCGTAAATTAGTAGGTACTTTCGTCGAAACTACGCGTAGTTTCGCCAAGGTCGTGGGAACTTTGTAGTGTGAACATAAATTACGGGAACTTTCTATTCCCCTTTCTTTTTCTTATGTATTTCTTTATTTTTCCTTCTTTCTTGTCGTTCCTTATGTATTTCATTGTTTTTCCTTCTTTCCCCGCTTTTCTTATGTATTTCTTTGTTTTTCCTTTTTTTTCTCTTTCCTTATGTATTTCTTTGTTTTCCTTCTTTCCCCTCTTTCCTTATATATTTCTTTATTTTCTTCTTTCTTTGCTTTCCTTATGTATTTCTTTGTTTTTTTCTTTTTGCACCTCTTTCCTTATGTATTTATTTATTTTTCCTTCTTTCTTCTCTTTCTTATGTATTTCTTTGTTTTCCTCTTTCTTCCTTTTTTATAACTTCGGGTATTTTCCCTGGAAAAAGACGGTTCGGGCAGATGTGAACACAAAACACAAATTACGGGTATTTTGTGATTGAACAGTTCTCGTAAATTACAGGAATTTTTCCTGATCGGGTAGGTGTGAATCCACCTAATGATCTTGAAAGCTATTGCCATTTTCCAACTGATAACAACCCTTTGTGTTACAGAACAAAAGGTGACACAATTTGGTTTCATGCACACTTTATGATTACATAATCACGATGTCAAACAGTGTGAACTGTAAAGGGGGAATAATTATCCTTTCAAATTGTACCAAATGAATAGAATGATCATTTTTTTTTTTTTTACTTACAACAGTCAGCATCCAGGGAAATATGAAAGACAATTAAAAATAAATAAACAAAGGAAACTATATAATATCTGTTCTAGTACTAAGTGAATGCAAATACAGTACAATTTGTAAAATATACTCTCGCAAATTCCGTTTTGATGCAAAATGGTGAAAATTATACGTGTATACAGTATATGAATGAAAAGAAAGCATTTTTTTTTTTTTTTGAATTTGTTTTAACTTGTCATATGGGAGGGTAATCCTTGTGTGACGTCACACAAAATGAAGGCTTTGCCAATGGAAGATTTTTTACATTATCAATTCAACCAATGTGCTCATTCCTCATTAACTGTAATAGTGATAGTACATACAATCGTCTTACTTGAATTGAAGAAATTTTTGTAAGCATTTATCAAATCTAAGCATAAATATTAAAAGCTATATTAAATTGCACAAAAGAATCTATCCATGTTGGTTTGATGAAAAAAACAAAAGACAAACAATGTGACTACGTCTACTATATATCTCGTCCTCAAAGCCAGTATCTTAACAAATTGACCTCTGTGACCATTGACCTACATTATTGAACTCCAAAAACTATTCAGATTGTCTTTCTATGATGATTATTATACTTTTTCTAAGATTAAAGTTCTTATCAGGAGTGGTTCTTGTAATATTGTGTTAACAGTAGGCCTAGGACGGAAGGACAGATGGAAAGCTCGAAAATATAAGCCTTCATCATCAACTTCTTTATTTACTTTGCACATTGCAGTCTGGAGAGTTGTCGGGACATATACAAGTTTATTCAATAAAATATAAATCAGCAGCTTCTTTGTTATCAGTCTCAAAAGATATTCCTTTTGATAATTGACAATATATACACTTCAGGCAACTTACCCAAAAGATAGCTGCAGCCCACTGCGTGAAAACCGCACCGCATTATTTTATACTAGGTGGACTCATCCCCCTTATCATGTCAATGGAAGTATAATAGGGGATCGGTACATCATGCACCTGTGGGCTGCAGCTTTATCTTTTGGTAAGTCGCTTTAGTTAATTAGCCTATAAATGGTTTCATATTTATATAAAACAGGAATGTTGGGAAAAAAGTAGTACTTCTTTTGTTACATGGTAGGAATATTGAATTTAAAAGATGAATTTATAATCATCTAATGTGAGCATATATCATGAGATGATATGATTAATAATTTGCATCCACATAAATAAAAAAGTGAATATTAAAGGTAGTTTAGAACTCATATGATGAAACCTTTGGCGCAGCATTATTATAACCCTGGTATGGCTAACATTGATGATCTAGCATTTTGGGGAAAAAATGGGTCGAGTGTGGTAAATGTACATGAAGGCCTTGCCAAAGAACTTTGTTAAAGTGGCCAGGATTTGAACTGTAAGTTGTGATCAACATTCTGCAACTTATCCTCAAGACCACGACACCTCAAGATGCTATTACACAGGTGGTAGAAGATACTAGCTTTCAAATAAAATAGTTTTCATAATGCAGTCTTACTTAACTCTTTGCCCGCTACATTAATTTTAAGCATAAAAAAGAAGACTTTTCTCTTTAATTATTAAAAATAGTATAACAATATTTGCTTAGTATGAACTACGAGAAATTATGCCGCAGACCTGGTCCTAGTATTATCAGTGACTTTCAGATCTTTTGGCCCAGCCATTACAGAGAAAATGAATTATTACGATTGAATAGTTAATAAGTACAATTGTGACTATAGTCGAACTTAGCAGGCAAAGAGTTAATACTTCTTTGAAGATATTCTCTGTGTGGTTCATCGCTGGTTGTGCGTCCAAAATTCTTTAGATGGCATGCAAGCACAACAATGGTTCTAAAGGCACACAATCCTGGGGTTACATGGACTTAAATCCTTATTTGCTGATACTTTAAAAAAGTTTGACCGCATATGCAAATTTGGGGCCAGCGAAACGCTCGACTCCTCAGGATTATCGCTATGCGTTTGCCAGTGTGCCATGATGGAGCATGAGCGCTGGCATCCTAGGCTCATCGTTGAGCATTGCACGGTTTACAAAAAGGGCTCGAGTTTGTCGGGATGCACACAAAGATCCAAACTCGCTTCTGGTGGGACAGCAGAGAACACAAAGTCTACTGTGTGTCTGTGCCTTTAAACAAGAACAGTTTTCATATTGCAGTTTTACTGAGTGCTTTTTGAATGATGTTCTCTGTATGATCCCATAGTGCTATTGCTAGTTCTTTGTCTTGTGCTTCTTCAGATGGCATGCATGCGCAGCAGTGGTTGAAATACATTCCTCCTACTCCTTCCAGCTCCCTGGCTGTAGCACAGAACACTGACGTAGAAGCCCCTTGTTGCTAGAAAAGTGATAGAGAAACGATTAAACAATGGAGGGTAATCTAGCCATCATCACTATATGACATCAATATAAGAAATAGAAAGTCACTGGAAAAAACCTGACAAAATAGTGCTGTATAAATACAAATTAGAGACGGTTAACTGAGGGTACACATAAAAAAAGGTCTTTTTGAAACAAGGCGCAGGTGCCCATTCCCCCTCCCCCGTAAATATTGAAGGGACAAATTACCACATTAATATCATAGAGCAACTTCCACCCAATTTCAAGTTATCAAATTAGTACATCAGACTCAGAAACCTCTAAGGGTAATTAAGGTTCATGGATATCTTTTTATTAAATCCATTTTGTTCACATCCTTATTTGCTTGATTACCCCTTGAAAAAAATGTAAACCAGATACAATCGGATATTTAATTCTCATAACACAGTTAGCTTCATTAAATTTTCAATTTTCTCAAATTTAATATCGGGACATCCAAGTCAAGGCAAACAAAATCTTTTCTGAAGTGTTGAAATGTGAAAACACCCAATAAATTCTTGACTACTCACTGCTGTTTTGGTGAAAGGCCTGACCATCAGGAACAAGATCCTGTACAGCCAATAGTTTTTGCTGATCCCAGTGTAAACCATATTCCCTGGGTGAAGTGCATTGCATATGACATCAAGCCGGGACAGCCTCCTGTTGAGCTCGTTGCTATGGAGGATGTTGCATAGTTTGGAGCGGCCATAGGCCAGGATGGGCCAGAACTTGTCCTTGGGCATGGCCACCTCATTCAGATCCAACTTGCTGGAGTAGAAGTCTATGAATCTAGATTTAGTAGAGAAAGAAATAATTCTTATATAACAGTGGTATCCATTACATTTGATGCTTTTTACATTAATAGAATATCATAAATGATAGCTTGCACAAAAGTACGACAAAGTACACATAAAATATGACAAAAATATACTGAAAGTAGTATTATAATCTAAATATCAAAGGGTACTTACAAAAATATGTGCATCAAGAGCAATTTTAGAGTCCATGAGAGCTGTTTTTTTAAATAATTCTAATGACAAATTTTCCAAAGGTATGGACCGGAATAAGACAGATTTTTTTCATCAGGAGCTTCAAGATATATGTTTGATGTTGCAGGTAAGGCATTGGTTTAGTACTTGAATTTTACTGGTTTAGGAACTATCCCCCTTCAGACAACTATCCCCTCAAAAAAAATATACACTATACCCCTACACCTAACCCTAATCCTATTTCTGGGGGTAGTTGTCCTAGGAAGGTTATGATGGAGATGCCCAGATACAGAATTTGAACCCTAAGTGCAATAGTCGCTGGAGTATCTGTCTATAAAAGAAGATCTCACCTATGTGATTCTGAGGAGACCATGACAATCCTAGCAGGAGCAGACTTCTTCAATGTTTCTGTCAAAGAGGTCACCAGGTAGAAATGACCAGCATGGTTTACTTCGAATGTCCTCTCAATCTACTCCCCCCCCCCAGATAACTATACAGATAACTTTTTTTTAATACAAAAACATACCCCATAACCCTACACCCAACCCTATACTACAACATATTTTTAGGGTACCAGGTGCAGATCCAAGAAAATCGAATTGAATGCATTTTTCGGGCCCCAATTGTCTGGGGACAAAAGCGGCTCTATTATGTTTACGCATGGGCCTGGTACTTTCATTGCATGACGTCGGTCTGCGTCCGCTACTGGGTACTTAGTGAGGGGTAAATGTCCAGATACAGAATTTCAAACCTCACGCTGCAGTATCTGTCTTTAAAATCTCACCTATGTGATTCTGAGGACACCATGACAATCCTAGCAGGGGCAGACTTCTTCAATGTTTCTGTCAAGAGGTTGACCAGGTAGAAATGACCAGCATGGTTTACTTGGAACGTCCTCTCAATCCCATCCTCAGTCAGTTCCCACGGAGCACCAAATATTCCTGCATTACAGACCAGCATGTGGAGTGGCCTAATGATGGAGGAAAAGACATTGGATGATGTGAATGTGTGTGCATACAATACTATCCTCGCTCAGTTCACTCGGGCCACCAAATATATCTGCCTCAAAAGACAGAGTGGCATATATAGGCATAGCTCTAGGAAAAACGCAGTAAACCAAGAAGAATGTGATTGCGTGTCCAACATGCCTCTGACTTGGTGAAACAGTACTAACCTCTGATCTTTGACCCCTGTTGTAAGGTTGTAAGTACATTACGTTGTCAATAAATAATATAACTCACAGGCAATTGAAACTGACACCTATAAGCCCTAGTAAGAAGAAGCAATGTAGATCAAATGGGATAAAGAAACACACAGCTTACCATTCCCGTAAAGTGTAGTTCCGTGCAAACTGCTGAATACTACGAAGCGAGGCTAGGTCCAGCTGCATGACCACAACTTTGGCCTGTTCTAATTTCTTTTTAATCCTAGCAGCA
Source organism: Paracentrotus lividus (assembly GCA_940671915.1). Classification (NCBI taxonomy): domain Eukaryota; kingdom Metazoa; phylum Echinodermata; class Echinoidea; order Camarodonta; family Echinidae; genus Paracentrotus; species Paracentrotus lividus. The sequence continues at coordinate 8,479,674 of CALNVZ010003014.1, read as the reverse complement.
GCTTCATTTCCACGCTTCAGGTCGCGGCATGCTAACACAATATGGACACCATGCAGGGCCATCGCTTCACATGTTTCATATCCTGCAAAGTGAAAAGGGAAAAGTTAAATATTTGTCATCCAAAAAGAAATTCAAAATCAAACACACTCATAATTGAAATCGTAAGTTCATTTTTTTCCCCTTCAAAATACATTCTGTTTTTCCTTATTGTAATAGATTTTCAAGCATTTATTACATTAATTCATTAACCAAAATTTCAAAGTTAGGTAGAATAACTGGACAGTATACATTTAGTAAAAGAAGTCAACAAATAGCAAAGGTTAGTTGAAATAAGCTTTGTTCAATACAAATTTATGTCACTCTAATCAGAGCTCCGATCCCAACATTTACACAATAATTTATGAGTTTTTAAAAAGAACAAATGGCACAGCAGAAGATCTTCATTAAACAAATACAAAGTGACTAAAGGCCATCGCACACCTTACGATTGGTCTGCGACCCGATTGTGTAATAAAACGTCATAACATTGATGTGCATATTTAGAAATAGAACATCATACTGTGCAGAGTTCTAAATCATCGGAGGAATACTTATATGTTCAAATCAGTGACTATATAACCTCATTATTAATATAAAAGTGAATTCAATATCTAATTGTAATGACGTCATAGCATTCACACGATTGGCTACGATTTAAAACCAATTTGCCCGTTACTTCTAAATAAAGGCTTGCAATTTTCCAAAATTCGATATCAGTATTCTTACAGTTAATTTGAACCTCTAGTAATAAGATTCTGTTCATTCAAATTTTCGGAAAATAAGCAAAATATAAGCAAAATGTGATTTGTTCCAAAATTGGATCGTAGACCAGTCATAATGGTGTGCGGTGGCCTTTACAGGTTAACTGACTTACCAATGCCAGAATTGGCTCCAGTAACAATAGCATACTGTCCGCTGAGATCTCTGCCCTGCAGTACATGGAGAGCTGAGGTATACGCATCAAACCTCTGATTTAACTTGGTAGGATCTCCACTCTCTTCCATAGCAAAGGCTAGACGAGGGTCGGTGTATGTCGTTCTTTTGTTTAAATGACTGAAGAAAATAAACATTGGAATAGATAGATGTAAAGGGTTATATTCCAAGAAATAATTTAACCAACTGTTGTAACTATAAAAAAAAGTGTTTGTTTACCAGATTTGTGGTGAAATTGCATTTTGTTAAAATTCTTTTAAACATTTTTCAAAGACGGGTACTACACTGAACAACGGCTCAATATTAGTAGCTAAACTTTCATCAGGCATTTCATTTTACTATTTAAATTATTTAGCAAAAGACATTCACACAACAACATTTACAGGCAAAATGAACTAGTAAATGACAAGCCAATTAAAATCAGCTATTACTAATGAAAGACAATTTACATTGTACCATTCTCGTAATACGAAAAATACAAACATTATTTTTTAATGTCACAAATCACAATATATTTTTGAATACAAAGTTTTCTTTTGTTTACAAATTATTAAATAAAATAAATAAATAAAACTAGCCTAATACTCCCCATAGCTAGTAAATATAAAATGTTAAAAGACATTTAACCCCTACAAATCCACCACAATTTTAATTTATTACAATTTGAAGCAGTTCAATTTCAAACGTTCATGACATCTAAGTACTGAATTTGATATGGCTGAATTTTTTTCTTACTCAATGAAAAACTGTCTTCCTTTTTCATCAACTGCCTTGGCCCATCCAAATGGGAGTTCTGCATTAGGAAAAAAAAAAAAAGGAGACAAACATAACAAAACAAAACAGTTATTCATTCCCCCCCTCAATTTATCATCATGAATGTTGTGACATATTTTGTTTTTCTTCCTTTCTCTCAACTCAAATATATCCAAATTATGCTGAATGTCTCTCTTTTGAAGAGCTAGTCATGGTGGAAATTATATCACCATCTGGGGGGCATTTCATCAAAGGACTTGTTGGACATTTTATCCGACAAATTTACTCTCAGCCAATAAGATGCAAGCATTTCAGTAGCTTACAACAGTTTGTCGGATAAAACGTCCGACAAATCCTTTCATGAAATGCCCCCCAGGAACTAGTCTGTGAAAAAAAAACCATGACAACATTGCCTTATTGGATAGAGGGTTAAGTACTTGGTTTTTAAACTCTAAATAAGTGTTTAATATAGATTACCTTTACTGCATATACTGCAAGAATGCAGAGCAGAAGTCGTGCTTCCAGGTCTTACTTCTTGTCAGCACGTATATTATTGTACTCTTCACATTAAATTGTCAGTTTAAGTATTAAGGAGACAATAGGGCAAGAGGTTGCATCATGATTCTATGTCAGAGACTACACATTAATTGCATTATAAAAATGAATATGATTATAATCAGTACAAGTAGTGGAAGAAAAATAAATGAAGGAAAGGGGGGGGGGGGGGGGGGGGGGAGTAGAGATTTTGAAGTAAATGAATTTTATTTTTCTCACCTCCAGTGATGCGTTTTCTCTTTCCAGTACGCGGATGAACCCAGCTTGTTGACTGATCTTGATGGCTAAACATACAAAGAAAAATTAATGTGAGCAATAAGAATTAGATGTAGTGTTTCTTTGATACTACTTCTCCTTGATTTTTCTAAATTTTTTACTTGTATTCATATTTGGGCAGAAAGGATAATGGACTTTGTCTGCCTTTATCACATATCAGGCCTTAAATTTCGTTACTTTTAGGGCAAGGCCATTCCCCCCCCCCACCCAATTTAGGGCACTTTGTCCAATTCAAAGGGCATCCACGGCCAATTCTTTTTCATAAAAAGGGCATCGAAGGCTTTTTTTTGGCAGGTGGTGATTTTCTGTTTAAAAATATTGCCTTTTCTGTTTGGGGAAAACAGAAAATCCCTTTCCACAAGGGATTTGCCTATGAAAATTCTGTTTGGCTGATCACATTTTGTTTACAATCTGACAGATTTGTTTAAAAATAATAACTGTGATAACGTTCCAGCACGTTCTGTACAGGATTATCAAATAAAAGTTAGATGGTCTGTATGCTTTTTGAGACTTAAATGTGACAAAATAGAGACATATTTCCCATTTTATTGTAGATATAAGAGTCCTTCAGGAAAGGGCAATAAATTTCCTAAAAAAGCACGTAGGCCAGCTTGGAAAAAGGCACAGCCTATTTGGCCATTACTAACTGATCTATTTTTCCTTGGGCATCACGGCCAGGGACAGGGGCATCGGCGGCATGGCCTTCAATCAATTTATGCCCTGAAATAAACCAATCATCATATATTTGATACACATATTTAACCAAATTGGAAGATGGCAACTTCTATTTTATTTCTTGTAACTTTATTATTTGGTGAATTTTGATTGAAAAATGGCAAACAAAAGATTAGCCTAATTCATGCGATTAATATTTTTGATTTACTTTATGGGGAGGATAGTGTAAAAATAGAGATGCGTATATCTCATAAAACAAAAAGTGAATTCCCGTCCACTTTGGGGCTGCAAAAATACTGCAATGCCAAAAGTGTAATGTTGGATGCAACAGACTCGAGCGTCCGCCGCGGTGTACCAGAGCCCCGCATTTCCATCCCCGGAGTTACGGGTGAAAATATTACGAGTGTTCGTTCAATCATGGTCTTTTCTGTAAATGTATACGGGGAAGTACACGCCTTCTCGGGCACATTAAACAACTCAAATTAAAATAAAATTACACCAGGAAAATACACATACTTAGCATAATAGACTCGACCATCTCCCGTACTCCTCTCTTCCCACCCGGCTGGTAATTCTTCATCACTATCCGTGTCGATTAAAGTGCTGGGAGCTGCCATTTTTCCAAACGTGAATGTAAGGTAGTTGACGATTGAGGGCGCGCATAGCCTGGATAAAAACTATCTTCCTCTTGCTCTCATCATTTTCAGGTATACCTCATTTTCATCAGTAGCATTATGATCACCATCAGCAACCTCTATAGTCATAAAATCATCAGTGTCATAGATAATCATCATAATCAAGCATCAGCCTCATTATCATTATAATTATCAACATCATCATCAATATGTTTCATGATTATCATCAACATCATATGAAAATCACTGACATACCATTGCGAAAGTCAAGAATATATGAATATTTATGAAACAATTATTAATATTTTGAATGACAGCATTGTACATGAAAACCATGATGTAATCCCACTCCCCCCTTCAAAAACACAAAAAAAAAAAAAACAAACAAACAAAAATTGTGACATTATCATTAACATAGGCTAGGCCTAATTGATCATCAGCATCATGAAAATTAACATCATGGTCATGTAATCATCAACATTATCATGCAGCATATCATTACAATCATCATCATCATGACCATCATCAACATCAACATCATCATCATCATTATCATCACCATCATCACCATAATCATCATTATTATCATCACCATCATCATCATCATGACCATCATCTTCATCATCATCATTATGATTTTCACCACCATATCATCATCCTCATTTTCATCACCATCATTACCATAGGTCTACTCGTCATCACCATCATCCTCATCAACATCACTAGCATTAATAAATCATCCTTGTCATCCTCATAAACATCATCTTAATTACCATGGCCATCATCATCAAAGGGGTATTATCTCACGAGTTGTGACACCAGGCAAATGAAACAAACTTCCACAGTGCCATAATAGAGTCTTGCCTTCTTTGTTGCAGTAGGTAACTAGGTATCAATATGAAACATTTTCTTTTACAGCGTACTTGCCTAACAAAGCAGTGCAAAAGAAAATGTGCCATATGGATACCTACTGTTCACACATTTCGATAGTCTCTCTTTATGTGAAAATTTAACTCAGTTTGCAAGTCACTGAGATAACCCTTTTTAGGTTGTACATTACAGTCCACTCACAAGCACATACTATTAGATTTCATTATAACAAGGCAGTTCTCACGATCCCAATTTGAGCAAACTTATTATTCAGTACAAGATTTTTGTTACAGTAAGGCAACTGGCATGGTCACAAGCATCTCATCATAACAGTAATGGACTGTATTCCATCATCATCACCATTACAATGAATGTCTGTATAAACAACAATCCTTGACGTGCACAGAATGAATTAAGATAAAAATAAAAATGAATGTAAATTATGAATATTTAATACTTCTAAACATCATAAACATAATAGCTAGCACAATGAAATTTTATCAATTTCTTTGCTTGCTACTCAGCATAATTTTGATTCTTCTACTTGCTGAAAAGGAGACTATACCAACATAATATATACCTAAACATATTTTCATAGATGGGATTTATTAAAACTTGTCAGATGTCTCTGGAATCTATGAAGTTGTCAAGCGCCCCGTGCCTGCAGCAGGATATGCACTTGTGAAGACATGCTCAATCTGTTGTGACAAAGGCATTATTCATTGCAATGAGACATTTGGTTTATATCCACTTGGTTTAACAACAGTTGGTCCAATTCTCAGGCTGCCTAATACCACATGGGCTAAAAGAATATGGTCTATTAACAGTTTGGTCTAACTTCCACTTGGTCTAATAATCACTTGGTCCAATTGCCAACTCCAAGCCAAGTGGTCCAATTGAATTTTCATTAAATTCTTAAATAAATATTTTTTTAATGGTGTTAGACCATTTGGACGTTAGCATAAATGGACATTAGACCAAATGGATACTAGTCAAAATGATAGATAGGCAAAGTGGCATTTAGATCAAAAGGTAATTTAACAAACTTGTAGTAGACGAAATGGAATTAGACCATGTGGGCTGAGGCCAAACGAGAATCAGTCAAAGTGGGTTTAGACCCATTGGCAATTTACCAGATATTTCTTCTTGCTTTCAGTACAGCAGTCTCGCTATAGGCAATCTGTATTTTACCATGTGACTACTTAATACTCCCTTTCCCATAGACTTAATACTCCCTTTCCCATAGACTTAACACAGAGATCACTCGGTTCCTGCAGACAATATGTTAACTCTACAAGTCCTTCATACTGGCCTGCAAAAAGCTTAAAATATTCATCCATTCCATGATGTTTTTCATTCAAAAATCTTCAAATGTCCTTCCAATAATGTTCTTGATACAAAAGCTTCCAATAGACTGTTATGATGAGTCCGTCTTAGTTGTTGCTTGTCTTCTTCTTTCAACATATCCCTCTCGTTTCCACGCACTTCCTTTCAGTTTCAATCTTCGTTCTGCTTTCATCGTCTCCTTTCTCCGTTCTTCGTCTATCTTCTTCTCGTGTTTCACTTTTGCTTGTAGCATCTCCTTAGATAGGATGTCAATTTTTTCCTAAAATCAGATGAGAACAAGAATAGTGGTTCAATCTCACATTAAAGTTTCATGTACATGATGTTTAAAATGCTACTTTTTAATAAATGTGCATTTTTTGGGATCATCTTCTACCATTAAAGCATGGATAGCACACACTTTCAATACACAAAAAGCCTGTTCTCCATCCCAAAAAGTGTCTATGTGTTTAGTAAAAACAATATTTTGTTACATTTAACAAGGTAGATTGCGTGATCATGAGCGTACTGTTAGCTACCAGCTGATGGGGTTTCTTTTTTTCATAGACAACCTGTACATCAACTTGTTCTGGGCCTCAATTTTAACAATATACTGAGACTGAAAAGGAGAAAAAAACCCTCAAACTCAGTCAACAAATAAAGAAGTTCAGCATTTTTTGTTGAATTTTGAAAAATTTTGCATAAATTAGCATAAAAATGTTCTAGTCAAAATTTTTAAATTCTGGATACAAGTTTGGTGAACCTCATGTAGCTCTACTAGATGGAACAAAAGATATCAAAATCGGTCAACAAATAAAGAAGAAGAAGCATTTTGTGTGAATTTTGAAAAATGCGCATAAATTAGCATATTTAATGAGTTTCAAAATTCTGTGTAGACGTTTAGTATCCCCCACCTAGTGCTATCTTATAAAGCAAACGGAATTGAAATTGATCAACAAATGAAGGAGAAGCATTTTTTGTGATTTATGAATAAATTTTGCATAAATTAGCATAAATAGTTTTCTGGTAAAATTTTCAAAATTCTGTGTACAAGTTTGGTGAACCTCATGTAGCTCTAACAGATGGAACAAAAAAAAAATCGAAATCGGTCAACAAATAGAGAAGAAGAAGCATTTTTTGTCAATTTTGAAAAATGTGCATAAATTAAATTAAAAATTAAATTAAACCCTATATACGAAATTAAATTAAATTAAAAATTAAATTAAACCCTATATACGAAATCCGCGACTGCCGCGCAACCGCTGCGAATCGCAACCCAGCGCTTTATGACTTTTTTCTTTCAAGTGTCTACTCCGTTGTCACGTTACGCAACATTACGTAATCGCATGTCAGGCCTAAATTGAACGAAAATCGTCATTTTGCATGCGTTTGTGTACAAAATACTACTTTTTTCTAAATTTCTTTATAACACTGATAATTGTGCCTTCTGAGCCTTTTGATTGATTAAATTTGTCTTTATATTGATCAAAATACATTTCTCAAGCATAAAAAATTACAAAAACAAAGAAATACATAAGAAATAAAAACAATAGAATACATTTAAAAATTCATAAAACAATAGAATACAAAAGAATTAATTTGAAATTTCTGAATTTGTCAATTCAATACTGTTGTCTTTGCTACTCAGCAACTTTTAGAAAAAATTTGGGCTTCATAACTATATTATTAATGAAATATTAACGATTTCCATAAAAAAGCATCTAATGTGCATACATGAGTATGCATAAATTAGCATAAATTAAATACGTGAAATTTTTTTTCAAAAAAAAACATACCAGCGACACCCTTTACATGTGCAGCGACGTTCGCGCAAAATTTCGCCGCGAGCGGACCATCCGCGGCCGAGATCTCAGAGGGGGGGTCAAATTGACCCCCCCAGTCAAAATCTCCTCTTGAAAATGCCAGTCTGAATAGGGTTAATGAATTTCAAAATTCTGTGTAGAAGTGTTGAATCCCCCAACTAGGGCTATCATATAAAGCAAACAGAATTTTGAAATTGTGGATGGACGACGGACGACGGACGCCACACCATGGCATAAGCTCATCAGGCTCTTCCAGCCGGATGAGCTAAAAATATAAAGATAGGTATTGACGTTCATAATGAAATTTTTTTTTCAATTCAATGAGGCTTTTCGAAGAATTCAAGAAGTGATTTTCATCAGCCTCTGCCTGTTCCATTTCTTTCTTTTTCTCTCCCCTTTTGTTTCATGTGAAAGATTAAAAATTCTATAAAGGATAACCCTTCTAACCCAAGATACTAAAAATGTGATTCCTATACTTTATCTAATTATCTATTATAGTTTTGATGATACTCACAGCAAGTTCTCTCTGTTCTTCTTTCCTCCTTAGCTGATTGGATTGGATCGGGGCTAGGCGTCCATCTTCAGTAAAAAGAAAAAAAGGAATCAATACTCACCAGCTTAGTTCTTGGGTCAATACAGATGACCACATGTATAGCACATATCTAACTGTTTTTCAATTAAAATTGTTAAGGCATTTATCATTTTATTTCTTATGAACTTTTAGTGTGAGTTTCAATTTGATTATCATATAATTTTTAACATCATCATCTTTTTGAAATATTAAACAAAACCTAAAAAGGCATGTATTGCTGCTTCTGTTGGATCAGAGAGATCTCCCCTTTGAGATGAAAATTTATATTTTATACCTTACAACTTTATTTTACGTGGCCCCGTGAAGTTTCAGGGGCCTGTTTCTCGAAACTGTCATAAGTCCAAGTTCTTGGATAACCATTAGGCACAAGTGTTGCAGAATAAACACGCCTTTAAATGGGATGCCCACAAACTTGGACATATGACAATTTTGAGAAACAGGCCCTAGGTGGTCAGTGGCACAGGGCCACTGCTAAATATGAGCCCTGATAGGAAGGAAATAATCCTTAACCTTACCTGCATATGACCAATCTGGGTTGTCTGTAAGAGGTCCATATTCATTGCCAGATCTGCTCAAGCCTTGGCTAAATAGATAATTTAAATCACAGTGGTGAGATTAGTCTTTCTGTTTCTAGCATTATTATCCTTTGCTGAATTTAAAAAATGTTTGAAAAGGCACTAATGTAATTTCTAAATGATCGAAAGAAGGGCATTATCTCACACTCTGGCACTCCTAACATAAGTTTTAATAAAATATGGTCAATAAAACAAACAGCTCGAGAAAGCAATGTAAGCATCACAGAAATACCTACATGTAATTTCACAATAGAATAAAGAAATATCTTTGCTTTTAATAAAGAATCCAATTAATCTCTCCTTTATTCCTTCATTTTTTGTTATCAAGGCTTTCAATCTCTGTGTGGTCAGGCCAGTGTATGTACCTGTGTATTTGATATGCTGACATCCTCAGCTATCTTTCCATTGAATTTCCAGTTAACATTCCGTTTTTGTATGGTCTATGATGTTTGCAACAGCGACAATTGCTCTGCTGTTTATCCCTAATGCTATATGCTAACTTCAGCCCTGAAATAAACACTATAACAAACCATTTCCCTAATCCTAAAACTTTAGACATAAAACCTAGAGCAATGGTCATTGGAGAATTTGTTGGTTCCCTTTTCTTTGACTTAGGTTATTACGTATCCAACATAAATAAGTTTTGTTTTCCTGTTAAAGAAGGACTCAATCCACATTGCCTTATCAAGCATTTTATTGTTTGATATACTGTCAGTCTTATATGATTATCACCTCTCTCTCCATCTTTGGCCAGCTAGACATGTAGAGCTGCTGCTAAGATGTCGTACCACTGGTCTAGAGGCAGCTTGTATCACTATACGCATCATCTTCTGCATCTAATCCCAGGCAATCTCACCAATCTGTGGGGCAAAAATGTAGGTCTCATAAAGTGAGAGAATTTATATATCTAGTTACATTTCTCCTGATGTTTATGTTAGAATAAAAAGTAAAATAAACTTGTACTTCTTGCATTAATAGGTTTGAAGGCAATCAGTCATTATTTGACTATTTTCGCCAGAGACTTTACTTTTTTTGCTCTCCTCTCTAGATCTAGGGCCTAGGCGGCTAGGGCCTATGTATGGTATCATTTGGATCTTATTCAAATTTGATTTTTATTCATAATAAAATAATTTTCACAATTTTTTCTTCTTGCTATATTGACAAGATAATCTTGGCTTAAGCTCTGCCCTTTCCATGCAATCATACATGGCAGCACAATACTAGCCAAGCATACCAAGGGTGCTGCTAGCTGCTGTAGTGTAGCAGTGCGCATACATCATTCATGATACACTTAGATTTAACTTAGAATCTAGAATTGTGTGGATGAATAGCTTTAGAAGACTAAGTTTATTTTATTTAAATTTTCTTCTAATTTCTGGTCCATCAATCATTAACATTAACAATCTTTTCAGTATTTCATAGAAAAATTTAGTTTAGATTTGAGATCTAAAAAGGTAAATGCACTGACATAACGTTAGATTTCGACTATATCTACGTCGATTATTAATATTATGGCTTGCCATTCAGAGGGGCCTGCAAAAAAGGTGCAGCCCTCATGGTCGGTGGCCGGTTAATTCCCCGGACGCTCCGGCCTGGTACGTCCCCCGCCCTCAGCCACTCAGCTAGCGGCTTGCAAAGTCTTGCAGGACCATTTTTGTACTCTTAAAATCTTCACTATAGTCCGTAACTTGGATCACTTATCATGATTTTCAAAGCCTTCTTCTATATTAAACCATATTTTAAATTTGAATGTGATATATAAAGTATGAAAAACTTACAAATTTCGTGTTTTTTCGTCCGTTTAGAAATATTTTGCCGGAGATAAATTGAAGAAAAGACAGCCTGCGTATGAGGTGCCAAATGTTACCTGTTCAGAATAAAATATTCTTCTGTGAGGTTAATACTTTTAATTGCCTTGTCTTGTCTAGCCTTTTCCGTTAACCCACATTCAATCTGCTGACTAGTTTGGCATTTTCACAGTTGAAGACCTTAATTATTACATTATCCGATTATAAAAGGCGGCAGAACCAATCTGAAAGTGGGGGATCACGGTAGGCATACGTTGTAAAGGGGGCACTTTTCAGTATTAAAAGTGCCCCTTTCAGTACGTGGCCGCGGAGCGTTTTTGAAAGTGGAGGGGATGAGCCGAAAGTGGGGGGACTGGGCTGAACAGACTAAAAATCGTAAATCCATGGTAATTTTTGCTTTTTTTTGTACACGGTTGCTGAAAAAAAGTGGGGCTGCATGAAGCCCCCCACCCCCAGCCCGGCTCCGCGGCCCCTGCCTTTGTTGTTTGGATTTTACCCCCACTTTTTGCACAATTCGAAATTTACATGTTCGCAAACAATGCGGCGTGTTCATCCAAGCGTATAAACACATACCACGCAAAAATGGTACCAGAAGATGCGGGAGGCCGGGGATGGAAGTTACAAAATTCACATTTTGGGCCAGATAATTATATATTTTATTTATTTTTTTTATTTATTGAATGATTTATTAAAAAGCTGAATATGGCAGCCCGAAGGCTGAATTACATTCAGTTTACAAAAATAAAAGACATTCAAATATCAAAATATACTTAAAGCAATAAATTATGTAAGGAAAAAAAAATACTGTTACTATCAAATCAAATTATCTTACATTGTAAGATCTGAGAAAATTGTTGTAACATTTGGGTAGGTGAAATAAAAAGCTTTTGAGGTCGATTTTGTTTATCATTAAGCCTACTTTAAAATATATAGATGTAATATATACGATGGAGATTGATACAAAAGAGAACATATCCGTCTTATATAATTATTAAGAGTAACGAACTTAACCAATAAGTTCAACAAAGGTCATATTTATGCATTTGTATATAATAATGGTGAAGACAAAGGTCAATAATATTCAGTAAAGATTCCATATATTCGTTTTCCAATGGGGGTAGCCATGCAAAATTGTTTTGAACTTCAAGGAAAGTACATAATTGAGTCTAGATACACAATTTCGGGAAATTTAAAGAGATTCAAAATTCATTGGGGTTTTACAATGAGAAATTTAAGTGGTTAGATAAAATGATACACGTAAGATTGTAACATTGCATATAAGACCAAAAATTATTATTAAAAATTAGTGGTACATGTTCAGATTTGTACTGATACCAGGTAGATCATTCCTTGACAGCAAGGGAAAACCATGATTACATTACAATAATAATATAATGAAAGGACTCACACACTCCATCTTGGGTCTGTATAGTTAGCCTATTATGTTTGCTAAAACCTGAGGCATATAAAACTTGAAAACATGTAAACACTTGACACTATTAAAGTTGACAATGTGTAAATCTCTTATACCATACTTTTGTTTCAACTTTCCAGTTTCTTGGCATTGCTAACAGAAGATCAAGTAGAGCTCTAGAATAGACAAAAGTAATAATAGAAACATAAAAATATTAACACCTGAAAATTAAGACAAATGTAATTTTACATAGGCCTTTGTAATGTAATCATGGTAATTGGGGTAAGTTGTTACATCGACATAGGGTAGGTTGTTGTAACAACCTACCCCTTGGGTGATTTTACACACAAAATCAACTGTAGCACAGCCATTAGGCAGAATTACAGGGCATGCATGGCTCGGGGGTATATTAGTGACATACATGTACTATATTTACAATACCAGACTATCATCATGTGCCTTCAGTTGTAAGAGCTATTACAAATGTCAATTTTTCTCAAAAATTTACTTTGAACTGTACAAAAATTATTTTTGTTGATTTACTTTTTAATAAAACAACGGAGAAACCTCAAAACCGGCAGTTCATCACAGCTATGTGTAGGCTGTATATATAGATGCCAGTTAGCCCATCCTCTCTTGTTCCAGCTTAGCACACTGAGAAATGTATAACAACTGACCCGTGTAACTTCCATTCCCGGTCTCCCCTACTCTTTCAGTATGTATAGGCCTACAGTATATATAATAATCTAGATTTCATAAATTGGTTTTCTGTTTAATGACAATTTTCTAGGTGTCTGGTTTTTTTCTGTCTCACTCCGTTTGTATATATATATTTCGCGGATTATATAGGCTATGATAATACGCATCTATAATTATTATGATTGATGAAATCGGTTTTTTTTTTTTCAACAGTAAATCTTAACAAATATGTATCCTCTAGATTTATTTCTTACAGCTATACAGGATCCCTATAATTATTGTAGCACATTAATTTTCTCTAGTATTATTTGATTGGTATGCACTTTTATTTTATACATGTAAATCTGGCTCTACTAATAATTGTATAATATGGTAACTTTTGCACGGTGTATAATGTTCATGATGCCTTTTTGTACTAACTGTACTAATTTCAAATCCTCCCATTTATTTTCAGTGTTATGTGATATTTCTTATCACTTGTTATTTGTATATATAACTGTATAATGTATTTGTATTTTATTATTTGATGTAAATTATGCATAATATAATTTATGTTGCGACGCTCTATTTTTTGTTTGTTTTAATGAACACCAATTTGAATTGAACTTAACTACCTAACTTAATTAACTTCATTATCTAACCTACTTATCTTATCTTAATACTCCTAACGCTGACTGGAATTTGAAATGGACTTGCTATCGACAATGACGAAGAATTCATTTTGCCATGTCAAACTATCTTCGAACTTATCCCAAACCCTCAATTTAATTGGGGAAAATAATATTCATAATTAAGATGATATTCCTTGTACCCCTATACCCCGTGTTTTAAAAGTCGGCCTAAAGGCTATTGTTTTTTTTTTCTTTTTTAAAGTAAAATTTGATGTATTGTTAATGTACTCATATACCTCGCCCCCAAAGTCCTTGTCTCCCCTCTTACTCTCCCCTCCAGCCTCCCTTCCCATCTCTCTCTCCAATCCCTCCCCGCCTCCCCCTCTCTCTACTTCCCGCTCTCTCTCTCTCTCTCTCTTTCCAGGTATACGAGTTTGTGCAATCATAAAAAAGGCTTTTAGTCTCCGAAAGGTAAGAATATCAAAACGTTTGCGATTATTACGATATTATAACGTAACTTCTTTCATCATCAGCCGTATTTGTACCTATTTGAAAGACGCACAAGACAGGGCGGGATCTAGCTTTTTGCTAAGGGGCGCGGGGGGGGGGTTACCGAATTTGTAGCCAGGCACTGGGGGGGGGGGAGGTGTGAAAGGGGGTATCCCCCTTCCACGATATAAGGAGCTTTTTCAATTTGAATTTGAAATGTGCAATCTGATGCATACTTTAGTCATCATTTCTACAATTCTTAAAGGTAGGATTTGAGTCTGGTCTAAGAATGGGTGTGTTAGAATTGGAAAACCGCTTCCCCCCATTTTTTTTTTTAGAGGAGCCAGGGGGGGGGGGGGGGGGTTAAACCGCTTAAACCCCCCGTAGATCCGCCACTGCAAGAGAATAACCTTTATCCATATTCGGACTAATAATGTTCTCGTCAAACCACTTTTACAAGTCACAACTGCATGAGGCCATGAGTTTTCCAAAAATCTAAATGAAAATCTTGGGCTATAATAGTAGAATCTTCTAGTATCATTAACTTATTTTGGCAGGCTCTTTCTTTGTTTTGTTTCCTACGCCCTTGTAAATGTTTTTATCACATGAATGAGGCAAATTATCCCTACGAAACTAATTGTATAGGCCTATACAAGTCATCTTGATTTTCAAATTTCCTGAAATTTCCTTGAATTTGTTCATTTCACGAAAATTTCCTGGAAGTAAGGTCCAAATTTTCCGGAATATAGTTGCCCCCCCTTTTTTTCTTTATATATAAGTTTTTTTTCTAATGATTCAATTGATGAAAATGTGTTTTATGTTGTTTCTATTGGAAATGAATAAAGTTCAATGAAAATGTATTTTATATTGTTTCTATTGGAAATGAATAAAGTTCAATGCAAATGTGTTTTATGTTGTTTCTTTTGAAAATGAATAAAGTTCAATGAAAATGTGTTTTTTTGTTGTTTCTTTTGGAAATGAATAAAGTTCAATGAAAATGTGTTTTATGTTGTTTCTATTGGAAATGAATAAAGTTCAATGGCTTTCTGCAAAGTGGAAACACTTGAAAGATCAGCTGGCATGCCGTGGCCTCACTTTAGTTCAATATATATTATTTCTTTAGACTGCCGTGCAGTTAATAATAATTTGAAGAGACATAATTTGTAAAAACTATCTCATCTTGTTAAAATTGTAATGTTTATGACTTTGAATATATTTATATATACTTAACATAAGGTAATACTGTTTATATAGTAATTCAAACTCGATTATATTTTAATAATATTGTTGTTCCTGGAATAAAGCCTAATTTTCAAATTCTTGCAGTTCGTGCGACGCCTACTATCGAAATGGCAGGGAAGAAAGACAAATCGCAGAAGAAAAAGAACAAACCGCTGGTAATAACAATATTTTTTATTACTTTTAATGTTTGCTGACAATATGTTTTACCTTAATGTCAATTTTCAAATAATATAGTGTTTATTTAAGACCAAATATACCATTATGAAATGAACTTTTCAAACGGCGTCGTGTTCCTAAGCAACACCGATTTTGCTTCTTCAGTCCCATGTATTAAACTATATGTATACCCGGTTGTTGTATGTCCGGACGGGTTGTTTGTCCGGACAAAGTGGGAATTTTAGGAGCTTTGTGATCAATATTTCATTAATCAATTGAAAATAATATCAGACAATATAACAAAGCACAAATATTCACAAATATTTTTGCAATTTACCACACAAATTTTGAGAAAACCAAGAGCAAAAGATGATGTTTTTATCTTCTAAAGTGTCCGGCCAACGGACCCCCCATCCTACTGACCACTCATATGTACGAGATCAATATAACAGAAGTATATTGACCTCGTATTGAATAAGGTACTTTTCGTTGTAGGAAAAAATGTAGACCCAGATATTAGGATATAGTTAAGGATATATGATAAGAGGATACAACAATAATGATAACTAATATATATGTTTCTTAAAGTAAACACAATGTTGGAGATTTAAGTTATGAAAGATAGAAAAATAAAGAGAAACTCACCGCTGGTCCTGGTGCGTGTCACGTACGTAGTAAAAGCGCCTCCAATGCGTGTACTGTGCATGTGTGCAGCTAGCTATGGCGCTATTGTTAAGAGTCGTCGCAAATCAACTTCACCCTGAGAAAATCGGCATTTTCTAAAAACAAACTCGGACGTAATTAAACTTCTTAATATGTCGTGGCGCTGACCCACATGATATAATCGTACTTACTGAATTCCACCACTGGGTAGAAAAACTGAAAGACATAGTACAATTGTTGACATTGTTCTAGTTTAACGTGAATATCGTTGAAGCAAGAACAGTAAAGGGAATTTTCTTGGAAATAAAAAATACATCTATGACGTCTGGTTTCAAAGTCTGGTTTCAACTGTCAGTGTTTTTAAGTCCTTATTTTTCTTGTCCTTAATTTTTCTTTTTCCTCTTTCGTATTCTTTTCCTTGTCGTTCCCATAGTCATCTTCTTTTTATTGTTGTTGTTCTTTTCGTCTTTTCATTTTATTTATTTATTTATTTATTCTTTTATTATATAATTATTTTTTGCGCCCAAATTGCCGCCCGGGGCAGCTCACACGCCCCTTCACCTTCCTCTAACGTTAGATAGTCACTCCTGGCAGAGCGTTGCAGCTCTTCAGATATCATTATATAATTATATATCATTATATATTCAAAAAATACAAAATACAAAATTGATTTAAAAATTAAAGGAAAAAAAAAAAAGGAAGATCATGTAACAACGACTTGAGCCTTACCGCCTATCCTGTTATATGGTACTCTTCTTGAGGGCCGAAGCGGATTTTTTTTGTTGTTTTTTTTTAACCCCACACACCCCTCCCCCCCACCGCCACCTATCACGCGGCCATATTTAAACGTGGGGAAAAAATGTGATGTACTTTTTTGATCGCGCAAGGCGTGATGTCAAAAAAAAATTGATGTACTTTTTGCGCACTTTTGCAGATTTCGAACCCCACACCGATAAAATCCTAGTTAAGGGGCCTGCTATGTGCAAAATATTAACCATGGATTACAATATTAACAAAAAAAAATTTAAATATAAAATTCTCACTCACAGGCTTTATACAGCTTTGGAGAAAAACTAAGTCAAGCTCAATGAGTTTTTAATGGATCGGTAGTGAGCTGGCCTATCACCGGAAGTAATCTTACTCAACCTACTCCACGAATTACCCCAAGGCCCTGTATTTATATAGGGCCTTAAATTACACCGCACATATCACAGCGCCCTCATAAGACGTAAGTTATATAAGTGCATTGCATGCAGTACATTGCATTCGTCGCTACAGAAACCGGAATTTATTTTGGATCTATCCAACTTTAAACCTTTCTGATGACATCGAGTGGAGACAGACCCCCAAAAAGGTTATAGGCAACAAGGAAGGATAATTGGTACGTAAAAATATACATTTGTTGTGAAAATATTAATATAAAAATGCAGTTATGCACCTATTATTAGTCACTGTATTTGATAGTAGTCCCACGTAGTGGTGCTGCTAGCGTGCTGACTATTACTCATTGACGGTGGTCCGTCATATCTTAAGTATTTTACTTGGAAAAAGAGTAAGAAATACGTTGATGTTTCTGTAGAAATTATGCTCGTGTTATCCCTTATATACCACAGAATATGCATGCAGAAAATCTTATGAATATTATCAAGCAAGAATGTGTGCCCACGGCCACGCACGACCAGTGCCAATGGCAAGCCAATGCCTGGCAAGCCGATGGCAATGCGAACAACGTTAATGAGTCCTGCATGCATGAATGATTGGCGTGTCAATATGAGGGGCCTATTCTATTAACACAATGGCACAGTTCAGGCTTTTTTTTACATGAAAAACACAAGTTTGAGATATTAATTGTTCATACCTAGACCCACGCTAGCAGCACCACTACGTGGGACTACTATCAAATACAGTGACTAATAATAGGTGCATAACTACATTTTTATATTAATATTTTCACAACAAATGTATATTTTTACGTACCAATTATCCTTCCTTGTTGCCTATAACCTTTTTGGGGGTCTGTCTCCACTCGATGTCATCAGAAAGGTTTAAAGTTGGATAGATCCAAAATAAATACCGGTTTCTGTAGCGACGAATGCAATGTACTGCATGCAATGCACTTATATAACTTACGTCTTATGAGGGCGCTGTGCGGTGTCATTTAAGGCCCTATATAAATACAGGGCCTTGGGGTAATTCGTGGAGTAAGTCGAGTAAGATTACTTCCGGTGATAGGCCAGCTCACTACCGATCCATTAAAAACTCATTGAGCTTGACTTAGTTTTTCTCCAAAGCTGAGAGATTTAATATTTAAAATTTTTTTGTAATAACCATGTTAATATTTTGACATAGCAGGCTCCTAAAAGGTTTTTTCGGGTGGTTTGAATCTGCAAGGGACAAAAGGTAATCTAATTTATTTTGACAATCAAGCCTGGCGATCAAAAAAGAGTAATCAACTTCTTTCCAGTTATATATGCGGTGATAGTGGGGGGGGGGGTTTTAAAAAAAAAACAAAAAAAAATCCGCCTTCGCCTCAAGAAGAGTACCATATAACAGCTATAGGGGTAGGCTCAAGTCGTTCTTTACATGATCTTCCTTTTTTTTTTTTCCTTTTAATCAATTTTGTATTTTGTATTTTTTGATATATAATGATATATAATTTATAATGATATTCTGAGAGCTGCAACGCTCTGCCAGGAGTGACTATCTAACGTTAGAGGAGGTGAAGGGCGTGTGCCCTCGGGCGGCAATTTAGGGGGCGCAAAATAATTATATAATAAAAAATAAATAATAAATAAAATGAAAAAGACGAAAAGACAACAACAATAAAAAGAAGAGAACTATGGGAAACGACAAGGAAAGAATACGAAAGAGAAAAAGAAAAATTAAGGACAAGATAAAATAAGGATTAAAAAACACTGACAGTTGAATACCAGACTTGAAACCAAACGTCATAGATGTATTTTTTATTCCAAGAAAATTCCCTTTACCTGTTCTTGCTTCAACGTTTACGTTAAACTGACAATGCCAACAATTTGTACTAGTCTTCAGTTTTTCTACCCAGTGATGGATTCAGTAAGTACGATTATATCATGTGGTCAGCGCACACGACATAAAGTAATTACGGTGTGGTCCGAGTTTGTTTTAGAAAATCCGATTTTCTCAGGTGAAGTTGATTTGCGACGACTCTTAACAATAGCGCCATAGCTGCACACAGTACACGCATTGGAGGCCTTTTACTACGTACGTGACACGCAACAGGACCAGCGTGAGTTCTCTTTATTTTTCTATCTTTCATAACTAAATCTCCAACATTGTGTTTACTTTAAGAAACATTATATATTTATCATTTATTGTTGTATCCTTTATCATATATCCTTAACTATATCCTAATATCTGGGTCTACATTTTTCCTACAACGAAAAGTACCTTATTCAATACGAGGTCAATATACTTCTGTTAATATTGATCTCGTACATATGATGCCTAGACCTAACGTAGACCTTTCACGGAGAAAAGTTCTCCATAATTTAGTATTTATGCTGACGCTCGAATGTCACGAATTAAATATGAAAATACACTACCATTGTGCCTTCCATGAAACAATAGTCACGATAAATTTAGATTTGTCATTTATTTTTTGGTAAGTCTCATTTCTTTATGCGTTTTTGAATATTTGGGCGTACGTCGACAGTGGATTCGTTGAAGTTCCTTTTTTATATTTCTCTTCTTTATTCTAAAAAATATTGGAAGTGGGTCTACGCCCAATCGTTTTTGAAGTCGCGTCTTGCAGTTTTTCTTTGCGAAATGGGTCCAATTTGGTTATAGATTGAACAGCGCGCTACGCAAAGCGGTCTTTATCTCAAATAGAACAGCTGAATCGCGTTTTTCAGTTTACGGTCAACGACTTCAGTCATCGCAACCGGGGCGAGCTCCTCGCGATAGCTACCATAGCTAATCAGAGCGCCAATAATCAAAATGCATTGTCTCTATTTCTGTAAAAGCGGAATGGTAGACTTTTTTCCGTGCTTTTCTCTGACTGTATTCATGTTCGGCTTAGTAGATCTAACACTAAACAGTTAGATCTAGATCTAGAAATCCTAGGCCGGCTACTTGAAATAAAGTTATAAGGATGGGGGGTCCGTTGTCCGGACACTTAAGCAGATAAAAACTCATCTTTTGCTCTCGATTTTCTCAAAATTTTGTGCAGTAAATAGCAAAAATATTTGTGAACATTTGTGCTTTGTTATATTGTCTGATATTATTTTCTATCAATTAATGAAATACTGATTCACAAACTCCTAGAATTGCCGTCTTTGGTCCGACAAACAACCCGTCCGGACATACAACAACTGGGTATAAATATAGTTTTAATTTTTAATTTTAGCCTAAGGCCTTTAACTTTTTTAGCTTATGACTGTATTCAATTATTATTGTTCTCTCTACGCCTATGAATCGTAGATAATTTTAGTGCTTTCTCAGACATGAGTAGATGTACTCCTCATTTTTTGTCACCCCCCCCCCCAAAAAAAAAAAAAAAACTTAACTGGTGGATGTTGTGGGGGAGATGGAGAAAATGAAGACTTGCAGAAAAGCTGCCTAAATTTAGTTATTTTTTTGACCAGACTAATTAGCTCTAGGCTAGAATCTAGTTTTTATATTGCATATTCTTTTGGCGTTGGACACTTTTCCTTTTTTCCCTATCAATTTAGATTGTTGGCCTTTACTTTTTATATTGATTTTTTTTTATTTGCCTTCATTAAATAATCATATTTTGAATCTGGACCTTTTTCTATTGCACATAATCTATAATCCTGCATTTGTAAATGTAAGTCCTTGTGCATGTGTGTCATATCTCACCAGATTGTATTTCAGAGGCAGATCGCAGGGGCCGTATTCCAAACATATCTTAAGACAAATATTCTTGTATCTCAGAGTTAAGACAAAATCCGTATTCCGAAATTATCTTATCTTTTCTCTTATCTTTTCTTGTAAGTTCGGCGAGCGCGCAATGATGTCAGAGCTGTTTTGCGTAAAGTTAGACACCGGCGCACAAATAATTTCTGTGCGCAAGATAAAATCTTGAGATAATAAGGTATTCTGAAAATTATCTTATCTATTTTTTATCTTAACTACCTTGGCACAACAAAAAAAATTTACAAGAGGTAGGGGCTATTGTATCTCAATGATAACTGCGAATTTGCCCTAATAATATTTTAGTAAGGGTAAGATAATGAGTATGCAGGGTCAACAGGCTACATAAGAAACATCCCGAAGAAATTAGAGTAGATTTTGCTTATTTGTTGCCATTTACGACCTCATCCGAAATGATACACATTTTCATTTTTATGGGCTTTTTTTGTTGAGAAACCCAGAAGAAACGTCACAATAGAATAAATTTTACGTCATAAAGAAAATTTAGCTTGCAGACAAAGCGCACAAATCGCGGAAGATTAAACTTAACGCCTAATGTTAAATGGTGCGCGAAGCGCATCTTTAATATTTTTAAGAAGGGGCACTTCGATTGGTTAACCTAAGTATTTAAAACCTTTAATGATTCGTTGATGTAAAAAAATTGGGCGTGAACTGGGCGTGACAGAGATAATATAAGGGTGGTCCTTAGAGAGATAAGATAATTTTCGGAATACGTCTTAAGCCATATATTAGCGGTCTATTTTTTTTGAAGATAAGATAAAAGATAAATAAAAGATAAAGACATATTTCAAGAATACCGGCCCAGGATTTGAAAATATAGGGGCACAACAAAACAATGGGGGGGGGGAAAGGGGAATTAAATTTTTTTAAAGCATGTATTTAATGATTGTTTTAAAAAGATATGGGAGAAAATTCCAGTTGTGCCTTTGCCTGGATCCGCCCCAGTATTAAAAATATTGTTTGAGCTGACATACTGTGTTGTATTTTGAACAAAGTTTTTTATGTTATTATTGTTGTATGTCTCATAATCAATGGTATTATTATGAATGATATTAATTTACATCTGTTCTGTATTTTGCAGTCCCATATTGGGACAGCGTTGTTCCCTCGAGCCATATTTGCTGCTGTGCCACGATCTCCAGAGCCGCCTCAGCCTGCCAGGACCCCTACTCCTAACCTGGGTAACACACGACCTCCATCAGCACTGTCTACGGCCATCATGGATGCTACCTTTGTTGGAAGAGCAATAGGTGAGCTTCTGCAATGATGTCAGTGTTCAAAACATCTTGAAACATCAGTTTTGATACAAATATAGAATTATGCCATCCGAAAAGGTAGTATATGGAATGTCAAATTAAGTTAAAATAGTTGTATCATACCATAGTTCTTTTTAAATAGTGGATGTAACTTATGGTAAGATATTCTGTGGTTTTGGGAACCACTCACTTGTACTCACACATACACATGTGTACAGCTGTGGAGGTAGAAAGAAGAAAAAGTAGCGAGTGGTTTTCAAAACCATGATAATGATGCTACAAAAATGAAGAAATACACTTGACCCTCCAAATACAAAAAATGTGTAAGTTTTAAAATCAAACTATATTATCTATGTGTAAAACTGTATTCCTTCAACAGCGAACCCTTCACCGAATAGCACTCTGAGAGCAACCGGGGATTTCACACCGAGAGGAGGAGTAGAAGCAGTAGAAGTACAGCAGGCTGTTGAGAGTAGTAGCATGGCACGGAGCAGCATGTACGATTATGAAGACAGTGAAGAAGAGGAAGAAGAAGATGATGATGAAGATCTTGATTACATGGGAATCAGCAAAAGGGAACGTGAGATGGAATACAATGATGATCCAGGGTAAGGCAATATATTTTTAAAGAAAAATAAATATATATTTAAAGAAAAAAAAGATATATTTTTAAAGATTTTTTTTTTTTTGAACTAAAAATATATTTTTAAAGAAAAAAAGATATATTTTTAAAGATTTCTTATTTTTTTTTAAAGACTAAAAATATATTAAAAAAAAAAAAAAAAATATAGTTTTGTTTTGCATGAAAAGCTCAGGCATTAAAGATTGAAGATATTGTGGATGTTCAAAAAAAATATTTTGAAAGTAAGTGTCTTTTCCTGTATGGTAGGGGTATGTTTTTTTATGCACTGTCAAATGTGCATGAACCCCATTGTCTTGAAGAGATATAATCAAAATGTGTTTCTTACAATGAACGGTTAGAAATATAATAAAATGACGGTATTCATAAGAAATGATAATTAGTTAACCTGTGACATCTAGTATGGCTATTAAACGTTTATTCCTGTACCATATACCCATAGTTAATCACAAATCTGTGTTTTTGTCAATTCATTTAGTTATGCCCGTTTGGAGGACGTCCAGGAAATGCTGTCTCATGAGAAGAGGGGCACCATTTCAAACCGAGCACGAATGGAGAGCCCACCCATATCCGAAGAAGAGGAGTCTCCCAGACTGACAGACCGTACAGCAACCGATACATACCGGTCTCAACCGGTTCCATCCCCAAGAGATCCATCCGGACTGCCTAGCACCAGCCAAGCAGAAATTCATTCTCAAGATCATGAAGAAAGTCATCCACAAAGTTATTCTCAAAGACATCCTCAAGGTCAAGATCAAGGTTACTCTCCAGCAGGCCAGGATGAGACGGACGTTGCAGAGAACTCCGGCAAGAAGAAAAAGAAGAAAGCAAAAGAGAAGAAACAGAAGAAAGAGAACATTACTCCTGATCAGTTTGAAGGGTTATATGCTCAACCTCTTAAAAAGCATGCGGTAAGAAGATTCATTCATTCACCCTTTGTGAGCTTACTCTAAAGAATATTGACAAATCTATTCATATTTATCTTTCTTTAGAATTTCATTAACAAAAAGACATGAAACTATGCTAATCTTTTTATCTTTACAGGAGAAGAACTGCCAACTACAAGGCAGGTTATTTGTTTTGAGCTAATTCATTTATAAACAAGAAATGTTTATTAAATAATTTCTGCAGTAGCCTGACAGATTTACTTGGTATTTGGTACAGATCATTACCTTTATGATGATAGAATAAAGAATTTCTTTTTACTCCTTGGGGAAAGTTGTTCCATTTGCGTATGATTCTTTTGAAAGAATTTTTTTTTTGTGCTGTCATATAAGTTGTTCAATGTAGCACTACTTATCATGTAGCACCACTTATCTTGCACCACTTATTATGAATATCATATGTAATAAATCAGAACTTGTGAGCAACACATTCTTTGAATGGAAAATCCATTGCCTCACTTGTCTAACCTGACTGATGCCTCTATGTCGTGTTCCTTGTAGCCTTTAGAGAGACATCAATCCGTACTATCAAATGAGAGTGACTTGACTGGAGTATCAGCAGACGACTTCTCTGATCTCATCTCACCTCCGCCTCCATGGAAAAGAAAACCACAATCCCCAGGTTTGTGTCAATCACTTGTTTTGTCATTCGGCAAGATATTTAATAATTTTTGCTCAGGAACTTCATTTCTTCACATTCATCTCTATCTATTTCTGATTTATCTATTTTGTCATATTTAACATTAGGGCAAGAGTCTGTTTCCAGCTTTGACTGATAAACTTGATCTAACAATCAACAGTGTGAACACTGTTAGAAGAAAAAGAACCTTTAGGCATATATTTTTGTCCGGCAAGTTCAAAGTACATGTACTATTTATATTTCTTTAAATAAAAATTCTATGGTTTTCCCATAAATATTTCTAATTATGGTAATTTAATTGTCCTACACGTATCTTTTCTTATGCAAATTGTTATAATCATGATTTTATTTTGTTGACAGCAGAACGATAAAGCCAATTGATAACTTTCTTGTAAAACCAAGAAAAATGTTCTGGAAAATTTGAATTGGATTTTGTTTTTGTTTATACCAGATCTGAATCATCAGGAGGCATTGTCTGGAAGAAGCACCAAGAAATCAGGCAGATCCAAAGCAAAGAATACTGTCATTGAACCTGTAAGTGAATGCATAAGTAATATTTGCATTTGTTCATGATAGATTTGGTAATATTCCTGAGATCATTGAAGCATTTTGAAATTTCTGAGTTTTCCTGTAAAACTAAACTTTTTCGAGGTGGGAGTCAAAATATCTTAAGAGGTGTCTTGGTCTCAAGGACAATTATTGAACCGTCTGTTGAAAGGAACAAGGGTTGAATATTGGCCACTCCACTTAGTCTGTGTACCCAAAGTCATGCATTGGGTGAGCTACGGGCAGACCACTTTTTGGGATGTTAGCTAGACCAGGGCTCGGTAACACAAAGGTTTGCAATCAATCGCAAACTGGCAATAGCCAATCACAATCTTTGTTGCATGCGCTTTTTGTTTAAAAGACTGATCAGTAACCAAATACAACCTTCTTTCGTATTTGTAATTGGTCATAACTCTTTATGTTACTTATATGAAAAAATTCCCCTCGTAAGTCAACGGAAGATAAGGAGGGGAAGTGGAATCAGTTATCCTGCAAAACGGTTCCTCTGCAACTGACCGAGGGCATTACCTTTCGATAAACTGCTTTTTATCCTTTGCCCAAATATTATCTACATTATTTGCCACACTTGACTGAGATGGGGTTTGGTGAATAATGTGAATATTTCGGCTAAGGCTAGGGAGCGATAATAGTAATGAGATATAAGGAACATGTTGAGCTATGTCAATATATATGAATATTTATTATGATAATTGAAACTGGCTTTAACATTCTACACAGATGATTGAGAAGGCAAAATCAGATAACAACCAGTATTCTGCACCTCCTGTAGCCCAGCAATATAATGGTATGTATATTATGCTCTATCTATGCACCTGAATCCTTTCCAAATCTCATTTTCTACAGTGTGAATAAAAAAGATACTAAAAATATTAAAGTTCTGTAAAGGTTCACATATTTATTTTCCATTTTTGTGAACCAAAGAATCCAGATTTCAAATCTGAAACATTGTTTTGTATAGTGTAGAGTGTATGCTATTGTTTTGAATTGTTCCTTTTTGTTTCTGCTTTCTATATTGGCTTATTACTAGCATGTTTTTATATTTTTGTATTTTATCTCTAGTCAATATTCTTTGCTCTTACAATATACCTCAGAATTTAACTGGATAGAAGGACCAACATAAATATGTTTATATGTCACGTACCCTTTCTGATATTCTGGCAGATATCTACAGTCATCTAAACCGTTCTGGCTCAATCAATCAATCTGTCAGTGATGATTATCTGAGAAGAACAAACGAACGATTGGAAACTGAGTTGGGGCTGATACAGAGAGAGAGGGATGATCTAATGAGCACCCTGGACCAACGCACCAAGCAGCTGGTAGAGGAGAGAGGGAGGAGGACAGATCTTAATAAATCCTTGGGGCATGTCGGTAAGATCCAAGTAATGAAGTGTATCTTAGATGTTCTAGGGAGAAAAGAAAACTTGAGCTGAAGCCATGTCTGCTCATCTCTTAGTGTTTTTGGCAATAAACTGAATGTTTGCTTTGTTTCCCTGTCTAAATGTAAGTTTACAACAGATTTTTCATTTTAGTATATCATCTTCAATATCTGTGTTTTTATTTCATAGTGGGATGATTCAAGTAAATACTTGCCACCACCTGAGAGACGAGTGAAACTTAAAAGTAAAGAGCATGATGATTACTGATTTAAAACATTTGTCTTATTTTTGTTATTTCGTAGATTATCAATTGTTGGAGGATTCAAGTAAATACTTGACACTTTGTCATCTTCGATATGAAAGGTCTCATGAAGTGGAAATCTAAATATAAAACATTTGCCCTTTTTGTGATAATGTAGCTGATCTGAAGGCCGAGGTGGAAGAGTTGAGGAATACATGTCAGAATCAGCAGGATGAGAAAAGATCTCTTCACGACACGAACAAACAACTCAGGGCACAGATGATGAAGCTTCAGGACATGGCTCATTCTAATCACGAGGATGAGGGTAAGAGAAAAAGATAAAGATACAATCATATGGTAATGATGATGATGGTGGTGGTGATGGTGATGATGATAGTGGTGGTGGGGATGATAGTAGTGGGATGATGATGATGATGGTGATGATGATTATGGTGATGATGATGATGGTGATGATGATGCAGATGATGAAGAAGATGATGATGGTCATGGGGAAGATGATGGTGATGATGATGATAGTGATGGTGTTGGTGATGAAGATGATGCTGATGATGATGCTGATGATGATGGTGGTGGTGATGATGAGGATGGTGATGTTGATGGTTTTGATGATTCTGATAAAGATGATAATGATGGTGGTAATGATGATGGTTGGGGGATGATGTTGATGTTGATAATGATGATTCCTATTACGATGATGATAATGGCAATGATAAACATTGTGGAAGTAATCTCTACTCTTAATGAATGAATTATCGAGCTTCTAGGCTAAAATAAATTCAAACAGAAAATATGCTTCTGTAGAAGTGCAACCATCCATTGTTTATTCAAATATTTTTCCCTCTTTAAATTTTACAGGAATATATCTGAACCAACTCAAGAATCAGGCTGAGGCTGTGATACAGGAGAATGAAGATATGAAAAACATCATCCATAAAGTCAACATTCAGCTCAGTAGATATCAAGCCAAATATGCTCCCCCACTGGTATGTACAATGCAGACTGTTTAGTGCATCACATAAAAAAGTATACCTAAAGTTGAGAGCCTCATATTAAAAATCTGTATCTTATATGACAGTGAATAAAACATTGTTTACCACCCAAGTGCTTTGTCATCCTTGAGAGCACAGGTATAAATTTTGTATCGTGTAGCAGAATATGAATTACTTTTCAGAATGATAAAAATTATTTTTTGGGGTTGGAGAAAGCATTTTTGATATGAAGCTCTCAAAGTTTGGTCTACTTTTTTTTTTACGCACTGTATACTCAGTTAATATGGAGATAAGACTTGGTGAGACAGGAATTGTTAAAAGTCATATCAAGCGAACAAATTTAAGATTGAAAATTGATTTGCCTGATTATTTGGATAACATCGATAAGGTTCATACACCATGTGGTAACTCTTGAAAAGAACTGCTGAGCCCGGAGCAGAAAAGAAATGGAGATGCGATATAAAGAGTAGCGTAATCTTTTTTGAGAATGCACAACATCCTGAAAAGGACTCTAAACCAGATCTAAACAGATGAGAAAGCCATGAGGTTAGAAGGCTTCTTGAATCTCCAATTGGTTTCTCATCTTCCCAGAGCCTTCTCTAGGCAAAGTCAATTCTGTAGTCGTTCTATCATAGGCCCAAGTATTTTTGACAAATAACCCAACTTTGAAAATAAGAACAGTAGAGTATCCAACAACTACTGCATTACCTATGATCTCCTGATGTGCTTTTGATGATTTCTGACTCTTGGAGATACACTTTTCCAGAGTTTGGGGGCTAAAGCAGCAACAGATTGATCACCTTTGTCTTTGTGTTACTTCTGTTTTGAAAAATGGGATCTGTAAAAGCAAAAATCTCAAGTTGCTACCTCTGTGTTGACTGGCTTTATACCATAAAAATTCTGTGATGTAGACAGGAACTTGACCAAGATTAGCAGTGGAAGGTTTCATGGTGCACCAAGTATTATTTCTTGAGGTTATGAGTGGTTTTGAAAAAGACCTACCTATACTCTTGATATTATGATGAGCATGTTCTCACCATCTTCAGGAGAAACGTCAAGAGTGAGTAGGTTCTTTTCAGGACCACTCATAACCCCAGAAAAAAAAAATACATGGCGCACCGTGAAACCTTTGACTGCTAAGAAGTGCTTTATATACAATTAGTAGGAATTTGATGTTATTGTCTAGCTTATTGGTAACCAATGTAGGTTTCTTACAATGTATATTTTTCTTTCTCAGAAAGGGGATCCTCCAGGTCTACCTTCCAGGGGAAGCACCCCAAGATGGCTGACAGACACCAAGTACCTATGCCCTCTCATCGCTGCATACGATGCTCAGCTCCAGGAGAAAGAGGATGAGATCCAGGCAAACATTGAAGAGGTGGAGGAGCTTAGAAGGAGCGCGGAGGAGGTGATCAGGGAGAACCAACGGCTCCATCGTAGATTGGAGGAGAATGGAGGAGGAGGAGGGATAGGACCAAAGGCCAAGCATTCACAGAGCTGGTGAGACAAGTGATCCCTTTTACCCTTTAGCATCTAGAAAATGCATGAAAAGTGCCATGAAAGTGTTTGGATGTATGCATCTGTGTTTGGAAAATTCTTGTATTTGCTCTATACATACATTTACTTTTTTGTGCGGAATCTAACAGCACACACTGTGTAGGTAAAGCACAAAATGAATGGTATGTTTGACCACATATTCTGGATGCTATCATGACTACAGAGAGCAGAAAACGGAGGGAAATTTAGGGCAGTTTTTAGTGAGTAAGCTGACGGGCGGTCTCGGATGGTGTAAGAAATAAATGCGATCATCTGCTACTGGCATCAATCTTTAAGTACCTATCACACACCTAAGAGGATATGGAGACCATGCCTTTTCATCCATTGCTCCACACCTTTGGAACTCCCTCCCTTCTTCGCTTCGAGAAATTGACAGCATCGAACACTTCAAATCATGCCTCAAAACTCACTTATTTCGACAGATGTGTAGTAATTAACTTAATTTGGATGAGCCTTTGCCTTTGAATGTTCTAAACAGAAATATGGCGAAATATAAATGCTGTGGATCATCATCATCATCATCATCCAAGGAATCTGGGTAGATTTCCTTGTCTTTATGATAGCTGTTAATTGACCAAATGGCTGTTAGCCCAAAGTTTTGTTTGATTAAATGATTAATTTTCCTTGTTATTTTGTCTTGTTTCAGGTTGAATGAGATAGAACAACAGGCTAGTTTGGTTCTTGAAGAGAATCAAGTGGTCCTAGAGCAGATGGATCTGCAACAGAAGAAACTTCATGATCAGCAAAGAAAACATGCCCAGGAAAGTAAGTCAAATATTACATGACAATCATATCAATATTAAGTTGATAGATTCGATTCGATTTGATTTGATTAATTATTTTTAAACCAACAACAACAACAACAACAACAACAACAACAACAACATGAAAAACAATGCAATTTCATATGGCAATAACAAAATTTGCTGGTAAAAGGAGTCAGATAAAAGCCCAAATGATAGTTGAGCCTGACCCTACTTGTAGATATAGGCAGTGCAGTTTAGTTTAATTTTTTTTTTCAGTTTCAGTTTCAGTTAGTGCATTTGTCCTATGGTTTCAATGCTTCCAGATTAAAATGATAGTTTCCGAACACAGATGAATTTATAACAGAATGAGATTTTATCGTTAAAAGAATGAAAATAAATCAAAGATTGAATCTTCGAGAACACTATTGCTCCCATAGTTCCTGACTGACATTTGACTTATGGCTATATACATATGACTTATAGCTTACTGCTGGGTATAATTAATGTTCTAAGAGCAATAAGATAAGTATAAAAAAACATGAATGGGTTGAAGTGAAATTTACTGTTAAATTTGTTGTGCAATGATTTGATTGGCTTTTACTTTTTTGAGTCTTGTTACAAAAAAATAACTTTTATCCTTGATATGCATATTGATTTTATTTTGTAATGATTTGTTGTTGAAATGAAGCTTTACGGCTGACAAAGCGTCTGACTCTGGTGGAATCTGAGAAGAATGCAGCGGAGAATGAGCTGGCTGAGCTACAAATGAAATATGGCGCCCTCAATGACCAACATGAGAGATCTGTCCGAGATGCCGAGAGTAAGATGCCACTACAGGAACATCTTGATGCTATATCAGAATACAAGAGGTGAGGAGAAGTCTTATTGGAATAGATGCGTTTGGAATTGTGTTTGACTTTAAAAAAAAAAATGGTATTCCTTTTTCTGTCTGCCTAGTTAACATCATCCCCATGTGGCCAAGGACCTATTGCATTATCATAGTAATAATACTACATGCATGAATACATTCTCTTTCACAATTTCATGACTATTGAAAAGTCATCAAGTTTATTGTTGCAAGGTTAAAAAAACCCCCCTGAATATCAAATTGAGAGGGCAACTTTTAATTCAGTTAAACTATCTCCTTTGTCTACATTCTGTACAACAGAACTTCTGAATCAAACAAATATACTGAGGCATTTATTTGCACCTTTGGGCAGGGCAAAGGTGGCAGAAAAATGTAATTGGTTAAATCCACCTCCGCCCTCGTCTTTTTCTTATTTATCTGTAGGCCTACATAGTCATTTTAATCACCATGAGGAAAATATAATAATCTAAGGCCTTCTAAGGACCCACTATATGATCAGGTTTTTATAATTCACGATATAGTTTGTTGTTTGAGTATGATAAAAGCTCTGAAAATATGCTGAATAAACTGATACCATAAGAAAGACTGAGGTTGACTTCTTTAGTGGCAAGTTGTTCTCTAAAACCACACAGGTCTTGAAAATTTTGAATTAGATTTGAATGATTCCAGATATGTTTCTATTTGTTCTTTTAATTAGGAGTATGCATGAGCTAAAGCGTCAGGTAGAGACCGAGACTGAGAACACCCTTTCCAAACTTACTGCTACCGAGACAGAGAAACAGAGTGTAGCGATGAGACTGGCTGACTATCAAGTGGAGAATAGTCAGCTTAAAGGAGAGATACAAGCAATGCATAAAGCACAAAAGTAAGTTAATGTTTGAAGTGAAATAAAGGACTGATATTGGAATATACAAATGAATGATAGCTAGTGCTCTGTTAATGTTTCAGCATGTATTTTGTATTGCTTTATTATATTCTGTACTTTGACTTGATTTATTTGCTTGTCTAATTTTAAATGATCAAAGATTTAAGTTATTTCTTCCTGACTTGCTTGTATAATCTGTTTGCTGGTTTAAAAAACCAATGCACTTCCGTAAAGATTGGAAGTGCATTAATTGGTTCATGAAAGGAACAATGAATTGTAATTTACCAATCATGTATTTTACCTTGCAGAGACTTTTTGAAAAAAAAACAAAACAAAAAACTTCTGTGCTTTTCAGTGACAAGTTAAATGCTGATCAGAATTGTGGTTTCTGATTTTTTTCTTCCTTTTTTTCATGATGGCTAAATGCAGCAGAATTCTAGAGTTATTTCTTAGCTAGTCTGTAAAATTCAAGTATTCAAGATTGTGTATAGTGACATATGTGTGGTCTAAACATATTGATTATCTTTCTGTGACAGACGCTTGCAACACAAATTGACAATATTAGAGAAAGAGCTAGCTCACTCACAAGCCAGAGATAAGGCAGCCAATGAACATCTTAATAAAGTCCTACAGATTGCTGAACAGACAGCTGCAGAAAGAGATTCATATAAGAAAATGGTAAGTAAATACAATTCATTTTGATGAAATGGTGACTTGTGTCAGATTTTCTTTCAAGTTTGCTCGTTGTTTTATGGTTGATGCTTGTGAGCTGTTATCAGGTACAATTAAGCAAAGAGGTCAATCCTGTAACAGAAATTTACACATTGAATTAAATATTGCTTCTCTCGTAAGTCTATTCAACAGGAAGAATTTGTTATAGTGAGCCAGTTAATACAAGTCCCAATTTCAATTTATGGTTGTACATGTTTCTATCTGTGCCTGTGTTCAGTATAATGATATTTAATTTTAACAAGGCAGTTGGCTTAGTCACAAGCACCTCGCTATAACTGGAGTAGACTGTATAAGCATATCAATATATAAATTTGAAAATATAATGAAGTCTGTAACTTAACTTTGTTAATTTGATGTATTTTTTTATAGGCACATACTCAAGCACAGGAGAAGGAGAGAGCAGTGAATAAGATGATCGCTGGAAACGTTGCCATTGGCAGAATGGAAGAAAAACTCAAGGTGAGAAAGAAATCTTTTCTTTACGATAGTTTCTTTACGATACAGTTTTACAGCTGTAATTAGCTGATGATAAACTTACTGACATTGAAAATTTATATCCACTTGGTCTAACAGCAGTTGGTCCAATTATCTGATTGTCTAATGGCTAGCTAGTACATACTTTGTGAAATGACCACATGCTCTAATTGCCAATTTGTCTCATAGCCAAATTTGGTAATTTTCGTCTATTTCTGAAATTAATATTTAGTTTTAAACCAGCTTGTTACAGGAATTGACTAAGTGGACATTAGACAAAATGGTGAATAGGCCAAGTGGCTATTAGTCCAAAAGGCAATTAGACAAAGTGGTATTAGACCATGTGGGATGAGACCAAACAGGCATTAGTCAAAGTGGGTTTAGACATAGTGGTTATTGCATAATGTATAAAATATAATTTCTGATAGATCTATCAATTGCAAGCTAGTAATAAGATGGCAGACATAAATGTAACTTCCTTTTGGTTTAATACAATTCTAATTGTATTTTTGACCCTGTAATTCAATATTCTGACAGATGTATAAACTGCGAGCTAGTAATAAGATGGATGACATCATGGGTCGTATGAAGGATCAAGATGAACTCCATACATCAAGGCTTAGTCAATATGAGAGAGAGATGAAACATCTTGGTCAGCTAGTCAGAGACAAACAAAATGCATTGGACGCAGTAGCTGCTGATAAACAGTGAGTTCTATTTTCTGCTTCATTTTTTTTTTTCGTTTACCTAGAGCATGTAATTTAAATTAATATAGTAAAGTTGAATGACATAAATATTGTCTGACCTAAGTTTTATAAATTTAGTAACTCTTCAAATTCAACTTTACATTCAAATGAGAAACAATTAATGCCATTATACACCATACTTGTCTTAAATTTACAGACAACCTAATGTATGAATTATTATTTTTGCAGTGGTATCATTTTTGAGAATTTCATGAAATGTAATACTTTATTAAAATTCAACCTCAGTTAAAAAAGTGTTAACAATAATAAATTTATGAAAAAATAATGCCATTATGCATCATAATTTCGAGAGGCAGTTCTTGCAAAAATTTCCACTTCAAGAGAAGGCTATTCTGGTATTGAAACCATCATTACAGTTTTGGATGCTTGGGAATTTCACCACCTACATGTAGTCTAAAATTGCTTAAGTTTTGGCTTATATAGTATTGGTCCCCATGAAATGTCTGTAATAAAAGATGACTCTGTGTAACAAGAGATGTCCTCAGATTTCAGTTGTATTATGATTGATATTGTCTTCAAATTCCTATCTCTTTACAGGAAAGTTGAGGAAGAATTGGAGGTAGTCTGGCAAAGTGCAACAGAAGACAATAAGAGATTAAAGGCAAGGCTTGCCAAGTCTCTTAGATCATCGTCTGCTGCCGACTCCAATCTCATGCCATTTGGTTCAGATTCAGACAATAGAGGGCTCTTGTCATCGGAAAGTGACTGAAAATAGGATTACAGTATTCTCTGAAATTCAGGATTACTATAAAGCCAGAAACATTCGCTACATGAAATTTTCGAAATTGGAGTCGCCGGCCATTTTTGCGAAATGCCGACGATCAACTAACTCGAACACTTGTACAGTGTGCGTTGTTGTACTAGCATTCAATATACACTTTCATTGGTATTCTAATTTCGCGATTCTTGCCTCCTCGCGAAATTCGTGAAATTTTCATGCAGCAAAAATTTCTGGCTGTACAGTATGTTGCAACGAAGGGTAACTTCTGATACAACCTTTAGTACTACTGCTTGGGAAGAGCAATGTCTTTAAAAAAAATGTTAATCAAGGATTAATGCAATAAACAAAATGATGTTGGCTCAATTTTCTTAGGTGAGCAAAAGGTCTTATGGACCTCAGGGGGGTGATTCACTAATACCTATAAAAATCAAACCCAACCGGGATAAAATCAATTTTAGTATAAGTAGCCAGGTGCATAGCTGTTAGTGAATCATGCCCCTGGTCTTAGCCTTTTACAAATGTAGTGGAAATGTAAGGATGTGCTATCCAGAAATTAGTTAAAATATACGCCTCATGTTGCAACTTTTTTTTTTTATAGATGAATACACAGCAATATGATATTAGGTGAATTAATTTATATGTATATCTGAAAGTAATTTCTACATGTATTTGCTTCTAGCTTGCCAATATAATGTTTGAGGATTCCACATTCAAGCACATGTCATATTATGTGATTACCAATCGTACAGTTTTTCTTCATATGTATGCATTCATAGTTATCTTTGTTTACAATGTATATTTAGTCTACTCATGTTATATTCAGGTGTTTGGGACCAAAACAAATTACCTTGTTATTACAAAATTTTGTTATACTTAACACATAGAATCATTTATCTGTGCTTGTTGTCATGGTAGTAAACTGTTTATGATTGAGCACGTCTATGGAAAAATAAGGGTCAATGTGTAATCAACAATCAAACGACTTGTTTCAATATGATTTAAATAAATGTACATGTATAGCATCGTTTTGGGCTTCACCTTGAAAAATTGTATTGCTTTGGAAGAAAGTTAAGTTGGAGAGTATCTAAACAAAATTGGTTGCAGCAGTCAGTCACATTAATGAAATACCAAAGAATTTTGTATTCATAAAATAAAAACACACTTGAAAGTATTCACCTTGAGTTTTAAAGATACCATTAGTTCAAACATTTTATCAATTGTCTGATTTCTCGTGGTGTTGGAAAAGTTTATTGTGCGTGTCCTGTCAAATTAGGTATTTCACAGATAGATTATGAATATTTGTCTCTTATATTGATGTCTAGTGAATTTTTGAATTCATATCACCTTTTGTGTTAAGGTCCTTTCAGCCATGAAACTTTGTTTGTTCCATATATTATTTTTGTTCAATCTAATTTGGGCCAGAGGAATACGCTTTTTAAATTAGGTATTTTGTATTTATTTGCTCTGTACTGGCAAATAAATTTTGTAAATGATACATTCCTTTTGACCTTGACATATAATGCACCTTGATAGAAAAGAAAAATATACATAGGTATTCCACTTCAGTTATAACTAGATGCTCAGGGCATAGCATGTATCTATGCTCATTAGAACAGGAGTAGACTGTAATTCTAAATGTACTTATTATGCCAGGGTTCCCAGCCCATCAGGGAAATCAGGGAAGATTATTTTCCTTTTTTCCAGTCAGGGAAAAGTCAGGGAATTTTGATTGGCCCAAAAATTGAAAGTTAGGTAGTCAGTCAGACTAGTGTTTCTTACTGCAAATAGTTCATGGTGACAACAAAGAAAATAAGCAAAACTGGAAATGGGTTTAAATAATTATCAGGTAATTTTTAGATTTCTTCAGGGAAAAAAAAGGAAAATCAGGGAATTTTGTTTTCTTGAAATACTGGGAACCCTGTATACAGCTGTGGTCCTCTTTGTGTTGTATGACCTGAGTCTATTGAAAGACATTTTAATTTGATTTCTTGAAACAATTACTTAAAACATAGGTAAGGATTACATGCATCTAGCTGATATATTAGTTTTACACAGATCAGCAAATTTGTTTCATATTTTTGTACATTTTATCATTTTCGTTTCTCTGCCAAGTTCCTCATGGTATAACTTACATTACAAATCAAGGTAAAGTACTGAAATTCTATTTGTTAGGTGGTGGAAAACTTTGTTTTGCCATTTTTGTAAAGATTATACTACTGAAAATATTTTGTAAATCAGAAATGTCTGTTTGAGGGTTTATAGTTGTATAACCTGTATGTGGGAAGTAAATTGTTAAATATCAAAGGTCTGATGTTTAATAAAAAATAATTGCATAAACTCTGACTCTTGTATCAAGTTTAGTTTATATGCACTAAAAAGGAAATCTAACCCAAATCATAATATTTCAGTCAGAAGATGGGAATACACTACAAGCTCCTTAGAAGTTATAAAACTATATGGTGGGCTAAACCCATTGGCCCGTATTCTGTTCCGGGGTTTACGAAAGTAGATTCAGATGACGTCATTTGGGATCAATTATGTACACACATTTCTAAAGAATTCTAAACTAGGGGTATAGAATTTGATATGGCTTTGCGAGTTTTATGTCGGAGGAAGCTAATTTATCTATTGTCTCGTTAACTTGAAGTTAAAGGTTGTTAAAACTTTGTTTAAGAATTAGGTCATTATAGAACTGTCACAACGATTAGATTAATTGCATGTTAATCATCAAAAATGACATTTTCCGAAACGATTGAAGTGTTAGTTGACCTGACATATCGTAGAGAGGACAACTGACGCTAAAACCAACAATAAACTAATGGTGCCATCACTTGTCATTACACTGGAAAAACGGATTTGAACTGTTTGAGACTAATTTGAGAATGGTTTGAAATGATTTTGGATGTTTTTTTGTCGCGCAGACGTCTCAGAGACGTCTCCGAGATATTCCCACGACCAAGCGCGGCGATTTCATGTTACGACGGGGAGGTGGGGGGGGGGGGGGGACAGAAACACCCAAAGATGAAAAAATAAATACACTCAAATTCGCATACTTCGCACATTATGCAGAAACTAATGAAAATGATTACGAGCGCGAAGCCGCGAGCCGGAAATTTGCCTATAATAACATTTAGCATCTTATTGACATACATTTTACCTCTTATTAGCTCACAAGCTAATCACTACATCGATCACATCGAAGGGGGACGATCCCCCATAAAAAAATCGAGGGAGGGGGGACACGTCCACCCCCCCCGTCTCCCCGGGATCGCCGCGAATGCTCGCGACAGAAAAAATATATATATATCGGAGACGTCCTGGAGTATCCGAGTCGCGGGGACAAAGTGAGATACCACCTTTATGGTGGGAAAATAGAACATGCTTACGAATGTGTGTGTTTTTTTCTGTCGTGGAGACGTGTCTGATGATACATAAACAATTATCGGAGACGTCTCGAGTGTTCGAGTCTCAGAGACATCTCCGCGACGTCAGATACCACCTATACGTCCATAATTTCTACAGGAGAAGAAAACACCATTATCATTTTCAACTGAGAATGTAAACTAATGTTTTCTTTCAAGACTACTGAATTATTAATGGCACTTGACATAAAATACGCCCACTCGATTTCCTTTTTTGCATATATTAGTGTGTTGCTATGTGAGACAAGAAACGTGTTTGTCAGTCATAGCAACAAATAGTTATGCAAATTGGATTCAAAATACTAAACGAGTAGTTCATTCAGGCAATTGGTTCCGCCCTGAATCTGAAATCTTGTCCGTTGTCATTGTGCTATGTCAGCCATAACTGGAACCGCTAAGCTTCTCAAAGAAAAGATAATCCGCGCTTTGATAATATACCTCGTTAAGCATGGATTACCTTTTCATCACAATAAAAGAATTTCCCCGCTCCATTTCAAATATAGCGAGCATACATACATACAAAATTACAAAAAAATACACACAAAAAGAATGGAAACAAATTCCACCATTCTTCAAGGTCCATATTATTTATAATCATTTGATAGATGTAGGGATTTCGAGCCGGAGTGGATATTGTTAATGAACATTGAAGTTTTATTGTTTATGTGTATGGCTCTGTAAAGAGTTGAATATTTAAATAGTGGAAAATTTATATTTACCCCTTCCCATTATTACAACTTTTGCCCCTCCCAAATAAGAAAAAAAAAAGAAAGAAAAAAAACAAACAAAATAGTAATAAGAAAAAGATTGATGCGCATGCACCTAACGTGAGACTTTTGCGCATGCATGTAGCGTGATATCGGAATCAAATTCAACGTTTCATTGCTTTTGGCCAGATATGGGCACTTCACATTCGTGAAAGAAAAAATTCGTGGAGCTATTTAGGAGATTAAAGAATAAAACTCCCTTTCCACCTCCCTGGTTAATTGTTCCCATCCCAGGCCACTGAATTGTTAATGAATGGGACGTGATATTTGAAAATGCATGACAAGCGACAATGCACAACACTCGGCAGTCAAAGGATAAAGCGGCTACAAACAATCATTGTTGCCTCATTATTTCAATGGATTTCCGGTTTTATCTAGTGCATTTCAGTGCACTAGAAACTTCCAGCTGTACGGAAGTTGCACACGTTTGGGAGGTTTTTTCTCGTACGGTGCTATTGTTCGATTCTATTGTCAATTGCCGTACAACTCTAAAACCCGTAACAGAATACGGGCCATGTGGTCTACTAATAGTTATGTTGAATTTCCCCTTAGTATAATACATACGTAATCTAATTGCCAGTTTGTGTCATTACATCTTCGTCCAATTTCCAAATTGATATTTGGTCTATTACCAGTCTGTTACTGGACCAAGGGGACATTAGATGATCAAAATGGGAAATTAGACCAAAAGGTAATCGACCAAATGGGCATTAGACTACTCCCTTTATAACAGCATAGACTCTGTTATTATGATACAGTACTCCCAGTCCCTAAATCCTCCCTAGCAATTCGTTATAACAGGAGTAGACTGTATTAATTCCCTCATCAAAATGGTGTAATACTGAAGTGTTTAAGATATACTTGAGTAGTAGTGATAATGAAAGAATAATGTCCAACATAATCAAAACAAGTTTATACACTAACCAGTGAAACTGAAAATAGATGGTAATTGCCAAATGGTTTTGTTAGAAAATGTAAATAGCTGAGTAATGAGTAAATAAAGGAAAAATTGTCCGGCCGTCACCACGTGATCACCTCTCACAGCCACGCGGAGACCACGTGCAAAACATATTGAACAGTTGCATGCCCGCGGTCCGCACCGTATCTGTACAGTATTCTGTGCGGGGAGTTCTGGCGAGATAGCGGAGTTCTGAGCTGCATTAATTTAACCGTCCTGACGACTATTTACTCTAATTTTTTACCTCAAATCGTGCATGGAAGAAAAACATATTTCATGCAGGTATATCTATATGTAAATGGAATACTATGAGGACATATTCATACAATTCCTTCCAATTTCCTTTTTGCTACAACCACTCGAGTTGGGCTTTAACTTGCAGCTTGTGATAATGAAACACATTCAACATCATCATTCTTAAAATCGAATACACTTCCACTAAATGTAAAGGAATGGGCATAATAAAGGCCAGCATTGTTCTTACAAAAATCTTTATTACAATTTGATTGAAAAGCTACAACACATTTGATCTTTGAATTGCAAAAATAGACTGATCTGTAATATAGCCCTCTTAAAGTTAACATGGCTAGATTATGCCGGTTTTACATCAATGATTAGTATATAAAAATCAACACTGAAATCCGTGGTAACATCAAATGTCAGATTCGTACATGTAGTTAATATGTCTTCGATAATTAGCAAGAGAAAGGCATTTAATGATTGTGATTGTGGTTCACTCTCAGAAAGACCAAATTTAGAATGAAATATTTTTTTTCTTTTTAGAATTATAGGAAAATCTGCAGGTACAACATAAATTAATGTCTTGTCAAGGATGTTAGTTAAAGAGCAAGTGAACACCAAAACTTGTGATTGATGGTCCAGTGACTTAACCCTTTAGCACCTAAACCGCCCGAGACCGCCCCTCAGCTCACTCACTAAACCGCCCGAAACCACCCGTTTTATGCACGGTATAGTCACGATAATATAAAAAATATGTGATCAAGGATGCCCACACTTGTGCATTATTTTCATGTGATCTGGTTATGTACAAAAAAGTACGCTTTACAAGTATTTCTTAATAAGACAACCTGATGCAAACACAACAAAACCCTTTCAGTTAAGGAGTAAACTGACACTTTTCACGCAGTCCCTAGGTGCTAAAGGGTTAACCACAACACCTAAAAAGCCTATAGTACATGCATGAAAGTAGAAGGTACATTTAAACCAGGGCCCCTACTTTTTTTCCTTGTGGGTGTATACAAAAATGTGAAAATGACCATCTTTTTGTGATATTTAGCCTGTTCACCCCCGCAACTTTTCGGCTCAGCCCCTCCCCTGTCATAATCATTCCACAGCCCCTGTACACATAAAATTAAACTTAGCACATATACACCTTTCAAGAGCGCTTAAGGAACCACAATATTATCATTATTAAAAGGTTTACTCCTGCACTTATCAAAATTTAGGAAAAACAAAAACTCAAAATAGGGCTATGAGAATACCCAAGGTACATAATTTGGAATGGTAAACACACATATTACTAAATGAATGGGACTACCCACAGCCTATGGTTCACACATAATGTATTCAAACTGCATTACTACATGGCTTCAATATATCAAACACAATCCACATTATTCTGCTATAATTAGTGTTTTTACTGCATCATATAGTAATGAAGTCTCCTGCACATTAGCTCTACATGTAGTTTCATATATGTATCAAATAAAATCAAAGTCTCCCAGCACCCATGAAGCAAAATCAACATATATATTGTGGCATATTTCATTTCCTAACAAAAAAAAAAAAAAACATTAAAAATGATATCATCACTAGTAAACAAAACCAACGTGTTACAATATTAAAATCAACAAACAAATTGTGGCAAATTTCTTACCAAACGTAAAGCAAGTCTAATCTAATGATATTATCGAAAGTAAACACAAATACAACTTACAACAAAATCAAACTGTTACACATATCAAAATCAACAAACATTTTGGCCAATTTCATTAAAGACCCTAAAATAAGTCTAATCTAATGATAATTATTATCAAAAGTTTAACACACACAACTAAAACCAGCCTGTTACACACATCAAAGAGTAATTGCAGAAAATCAAAACCTATAATATATACAAATATTTCAGTAACAAAATGACTACAAACAAGAAGAACACAATTGCAATTTATAAGTATACTACAACTACATAAATAACAATACAGTGACCTCGCTCTACTATAACATTTAAAGGAAAAGTTCGCCCTGGATTTAAATGGGTTTTTAAAATCGTTTTTAAAATGATTTTTAAAAATGCAGAAAAAGAAAAAAAAGAGAAAGATATGAGTGAAGGTTTGAAGAAAATCAACAAAAAAATAATGAAGTTATGATTCTGTGACGTCATGTGCGAGCTGCTCTCCTATACATTATGTAATGTAAATTCCATAAAGTGTCATTTTTTCGGAAGAATATTAATCATTTAACCTGTGCTGTCGATATGTCATGAAACCTATGCACTATCAAATTGACCCATTCCTTTTTCAAGAACCATGAAAACAGACAAATCTATGTAATTTACATACCGGTACACTACATATGGAAGAGCTGCTCGCATGTGACGTCGCAGAAGCAAAACTATAATTATTCATAACTTCGCTATTTTTTGGTCGATTTTCTTGGAACTTTCACTCATATTTTTCTTTTAATTTTCTGCATTTTAAAAACTTATTAAAATTCCAGGGTAAACTTCCCCTTAAAAAAAATCACAGATGATATTACGGTGACAGCTTATGGAGTTCAATTTGGTTCTGCCTTTCTTATCATCTCGTCATAAACCAGGTTGCTACATATGTGTAAAGAGAAAGTACATGTACGCTCATAACCAATAAAAGATAACTTCAGAAAACAATTCTATTGGCCCTGCACACCATTCTGTACAAAATCTGAAGTGTATTAAAGAAATGACATAATATCAATGACAGCTTTCGTAGAATTGTGTCACTTGTGTGGCAGTCACATGTACACAATGCAAGACCAGCGCATTGAAATTTGTGAAAATTGCCGACAACGCGCACACAGAGCGTATACATAGACAACACATATTACAATACGCAACGAATGCTCTGCGTTGACTTAACACGCTTGAGTGAGTTAAGGCCTCGTCACACCGAGTCCGGTCCAGGTCACGGCATGGGCCCGGTCCGGTTCAACAATGGGCAAAAACGGTCGAAATGAATCGGCCGTGTACTATTGCAATGAGACTGGTCACAACAAACACGGGCTGTGCCGTACTAGCCGGAACGGCAACCGGTACGGTTTTTATGGGATCGCTCTTGGAGCGATTTGAGACGGTTTGCCGTACCGTACCGGTTGCCGGACCGGACTCGGTGTGACCGGACCGGACTCGGTGTGACGAGGCCTTAACGCATCCCCAGCGCATACAGTGCGTTGGCCATGCGTCGTACATGTGACTGTGCCATAACATTCATATTAAACAGACCAGTTTTAATATTAAGTTATCAAAATTTATAGATTTTACTTTTCAGTGGACCTAGCAATGACGTATTCAATGAACCGGTTTATATTAAACAATGAAATGCAATATTTGGAATCCAGTTTGCATACATTAGTTACTGCTATACCTGAAATCCAAGCTTTCAGGTTGTCAAAAAGTATGCATAACATTTGTATATATTAGTTAACAGGTCTATTGAGACAAAGTTTTGTTTAATTTCAGAACATCTGAAAAATATTGAGACTATACTTCCGATCTTTATACCATAAAAGCGATAACATTCATAATTCTTGGGACATACATCGCAAGGAAGACACTTTTAAAGCTCTATTTATAATATCTGTGCATGTAATTACAGTGTGTGATACACAGAAGGCATGAAATGCATATGCAAGGCCAAAAAGAAATAAATGTAAGCATTATTATTATTAAAGGGATCCAATAAAAATAAATGTAATTCAAATTGTAATTTATTGATTTACATTAGCTCATTTGGGCAACATGATTAAAAATATACTGTAGGTAATCTCGAATCCCTAGATATTCACAAGCCAACTGCTTGCTTTACGATCATGATATCTGCAATTTCATATTCACATTTTGAAAACTGTAACCATCACGTTTTCTCAGTCAGCATGAATCACCTATAGTTCTGTGACAAGTGATTTCATAATAGCAATTAAAAATCTAGACTGATGGTAAATCAAATTTTGATGGCAATATGCTTGATTGAAATAAGCATGCAATAGTTGCTGAATAAAAGACTAAAATAGTGTAAGCACATCAGTGGTTTTGCACGCAACCCTAGATCCATAAAATAAATAGATTACATCATACTACATGTATGATCCTACTTCAAACTTGCATTTAATTCATTTTGTTGAATAAAATATATCCTTATCTTTTTTTACTAACCCTTACACTTCAAATACTAGTACTCATTTCTCTTAATACCATATCAAATGGCAAACATATCAGACTTACTGTCAATTGCACGTTTCTTTTCATTTTACTGAGTTTTTCACTCGCTACATAAACTATATATTCTTCCATCATTATTGACAACATAATTTCCTCCTCTTTTCCCTCATAGACAACTTTACCCACTGCACGTAAGAAAGACAATCAAAGATTGTACAAAATGGACTTTGTTCATG
Source organism: Paracentrotus lividus (assembly GCA_940671915.1). Taxonomy (NCBI): domain Eukaryota; kingdom Metazoa; phylum Echinodermata; class Echinoidea; order Camarodonta; family Echinidae; genus Paracentrotus; species Paracentrotus lividus. Next base: position 8,435,386 of record CALNVZ010003014.1, on the reverse strand, counting down.
AAGGAAGTATACAGCTACAAATAATTGATTTTTGCGTATGTACATTTTGCAATTACACGTAGTTTATAAACATTGTTTAATCACTTTCACTTTTGATTTACAGGCTTCGGCACTTAGGAAGTACCCTGTCAATTACAAGTATTCAATTACATGAACCAATATTTCATAACAACTTGAGTTTGAAGAGCAAAGAGAGAGGGAAGAGAAAGAGAAAAGGAGAGTGCTCAAGAGAAAGTAAGTGATTACCAGGGAAGACAATTTGCATATAAATATGTTGTATTACACTTGCACTCAGTAAGAGGGCTGGGGTGGATTACACCTATAAATACTGTGCACATATATGAACATGCCAGTTTTCAGAAGTTTTGGTAAGTCCAAGGCCAAGATCCCACCGGTGGGGATGGGCTGATTCTGCCCCCCCCCCCACTGGGGGTTAGGTGACCAATATACCCCAGCCCACTCAACATTACATGTAAAATCCTCTGAAGAGGCTACAATGTTTACATCTTAAGTCTCTCTCTTGTTAATGGAAATAAGCAAGATTTTAAAAGCTCAGAATGTGCAAACTTTTTACAAATGAACCTTGGTTAAAGTACAGATTTAATACATGTAGCAGTGAGAAAACATATATTCTTGATTAAAGTTAGTTAAATGACTTTGGAAATCCTTTAGCTTTCATACAGCATGTGCGTTTTATGGCATGATAAATTTTTACCGCAATGACCTTAATGTCAAATAATATTTCCTACACTGCTGTTCTTACATTGAATAGAACAATTGCGGATCCAGGCAAGGACCCACAAGGCATGTGCCCTTTCTACATTTTTAGAATCACGCGTTGAACATATATGTTACTACAGCTGTATATTATCTACGAAAAATTGTTGCCTGCGGCCCCTTTATTTTCAAATACTCCCTTCTAACATTTATTTAGAAATGCTAGATCTCCAGCTGTTAGAATACAAAGGTGATTCTTCATTCCAAAAGAAATCCAATCTGTGTAGTCCCAGCCAACCAGATTGGGTGGAGTGCCTGTTTGCACTAGGCTCACTAGTTCATCCATTAATCCTCATCTCTCACCAATGATATGCCCGTTTGATGTCATCTCGAGTCACTGCTTACAGGTGTCGCTGACTCACTTATCCCCATGGCATCTGTATCTCCCTTGCTAACCATTCCACCACATTTGACTGGCTCCTTTCCAATGTTCTCAATTCTAATAAAGAGAGAGAAAAAAAAAAGGAAAGAAAGATAATTAATTTAAATAATGAGATAAGTGTTAAATGATTATAGAACATAGAAATAAAAAGAGATACACTGTAAATATCAGGAAAGATCAATGCAAATAGCATTTGCAATGCCTGTAACTTTACAATACACTTTTCAGGGTGGTTTTCAGGGTGATTTTAGTTTCGTGAATTTCGCAAACCATCGGATGGCTTTTATTTAAACAATACACAGATATACTGGCCTCTATAATATTTCATTGCCACACTTGTGGAAATGTCTGTGACCCTGTCATTTGGAAAAATCAATGGTGTGGATTGGGAATATACAAAGAAAAAGAACAAAATATACAATTCTTGTTATAGGGTACAACCAAAATATTTTAAAAGATCCTGTGTGTCAAAAATGAATTTGAATGTATACAAGCAGGCCATGATTTCAAAGAACAAATTCATTTTGTAGGCAAATGTAGCTATTGATACTTTAGTAGAGTCCATGTTGATACATACATGATGGATGAACAAAAGAAACTTAATTGTGGAATCATTGTGCAAGCTTTCGACAACAAAATCTAGGTCACACGCACAGAAAAGACTAGCTATGCAGTAAGGCCCCTTGTCCCAGATTCTATTATCCAAGGGTTGCTACTTAATCATATCATACATGTAAATGCACTTCCATTAAATCTGGACAGGAAAGAGAATTAAGGGACGATGACAACATATGACCTCATGTGATGGAACCGTGAGAAACACTTAAAGATTATCCATTGACAGATATTGCATATTGATGTTGTTGTTTTTGAGGTTGTTGAGTAAATTAACATCCTCCAAAATCTAAATAGTACAGTTGCATGTAGGTACATATCTTGGGTACATCTGGGGGGCACTTCATCAAAGGACTTGTCGGACATTTTATCTGACAAATATGCTCTTAGCTAATCAGATGCAAGCATTTCAGTAGCTTATAACAGTTTGTCGGATAAAATGTCCGACAAGTCCTTTGATGAAATGCCCCCCTGAAGTCAAAATTGCCTATTAAAAAGGCAAATCTATTGGGCCTGAAGAAATAGCATCGACTTACAAAAAATTGACATATGAAGGATTCAAAACATAGACGATGACTTGAATAGACCTTCGACTTGTGCAAGTTTGACTATTTGATAAACCATTCATTGTATTCACATTTGACTCGATAGCTCAAAGCCAGCAATCAGTTTCAAATACAGATTCATGTATTCCACATAACTCATGCATTCCACAGTAATAAAGACAAACAAAAAAAGAAAGGAAAAAAATTATGGTTTAGTGATCTTGAGCCGAAGTATTTCATGTTCATCAGCACTTTAAAAAAATAATTGTTTTTTAAGTACAACATGTATATAAACCTCATGAGGAAAGCAAGTTACATGTTATATTGATTGAGTAATCAATTTGACTTCCTCTGTGAGCAAAAGGAAAGCTTTTCTAAAATACTACCAAAGAGTTTTTGTTGTTTTTATGGATGGCTTTAAAGTTTTCATGTCTAAATAATGGAAAAATATATTTCATTCTCAAATTAGCTGACATCTTTGAGGAATCATTATTAACTTATTCCATGCCTTGTCTTGCAAGCTGATGTGCCTATATGTTCATGTTATATTTTGTGGACTACGAATAATCCACTATAGAATATTACTGCAAACACATGGATTTGTGATAAGAGCAGGAAGATTAAGGAAAACTTGGTGAGCTTAATAGTAAATGTTACATAACATAATCTGATTTTATATAAACATTCTGAGTTCTAGTTAATCTCAGATATTGGTCCCTACTAACAAAGTCTGTGATAATATAGTATACAAAACAAAATCTTGTATGCATATTTAGCAAGAGATGTCTAATATATATATATTTTGGACCCTAGCATCTTGGGGATTTAATAACAAATAACTCTAGAAATATGCAGCTGTCTTTAAATATTAGCTTTGATTTACCTTCCAATGTCAGATTACATGTACACTTTGAAAACAGTTCTCACATAATAAAGGTCAATCAGAAAAGAAACCTTGATTTATGCCACAAAATCAGCTTAATCTTCCTCACTAATTTCACGGTCAATATGGCACTGGAAAAATGATTGTGATGTATTTTGGGGAGAAACCACTACCCCTCAAAAATAAATAAAATCCGCCAAGAAGTAACTATATCAAACCATTGAACAGATTAATGCCAACACAAATATCTGCGAATAACTAGGAAATAATGTTATCAATAGCACTGAAGTATAAAAAGATTCTGTTCATAATCTCTACTACAAACAATGTTATCAGGCTCGTTACATCTGTCTGGAACAATTACCACCGGACAAAATAGCCTGCAATGACAAATATCCCCTGAGAAAATAATGACCAAGACAACATTTTGCAGTTAAAGTGTCCAGTTCCTAGAACTAAGCAAGGACATCACCTGTTACTAAGTTTATGTCTCTGATGCCCCTGCAAACCTTGTCAACATGTAATCATGGACTTTGTGAAGGATGGTCTGATCTGTGGGACCAGAATCACATATAGATTGTGTGCTGTCCTTGCATAATACTTTACAGGTTCAAGCTGAGACAACCAACCAACCTGTGATAAGTGCCCAAATAGTTGCAGTCAAGGGGCTCGGGCCTCCCATTGCATAAAACTTGCTATTATAGTAACTTTGTCATCTGTAGTGACTTTCATGATATTATACTGGATTTTTCTTGGCTGTTAAGCAATGTTACCATCATGGCAGTTACCAATGAAGGTATAGTGGTAGAATTTGAGTCTTAGTTTTTTAATCAATTAGTTATAACAAGCAATTAAATTTTAATTTATAAAATTTCAACTGGTGGATTAGTTCATAAACTTACTTGACTTTGAGTGAGCCCTCTACCGATTGTGAGATTCCCTCATCATTGGCATGGTCAGATATCCCATGATCCATCAGGTCGGCCTCTACGCACGACCTCCGATCCCCCTCAACAGTACTGCTTTCACTTTCCTGGTCAGTCCCAACTCTCTCATTTCTGCAAAACAAATTAACAAATAAAAATATGATGAAGCAACTCAGCTTCTACTTATTACCGTTGACCTCCCATCACAGTACAGCTCTCATTGTCCTGGTCAGTCCAGACCCTCTCATTCCTGCAAAACAAATTAACAAATGAAAATCATTAGCATGATTGGCAATCCAATGATGCATTAGGTCGGCCTCTACGCACAACATCTATCTGATCAAACTCCTATGTACTGCTTTTACTCTCCTGGTCAGATACTCCAAAATCTAATCAGATCGTCTTCCCTCAGTGATACATACTATCCACAGATTTGAAATTGATATCTCAAGTGGTTCTTGAGATATCGCGATAACGAGCAAGCAGGACGTACGGACGGACGGACAACCCAAAAACCTGATGCCTCCGGCACCACCTTTGGTGGCAGAGGCATAAAAATGAAATCATGACTTTGATCTTGTATCCCATCATCATCAAATCAGCCTCTACACATGACCATCAATCTTGTTCAACAGTACTGCTTTTACTTTCCTCGTCCCCTCGTCAGTCCCGACCCTTTTGTTCCTGCAAAACAAATCAATAAATTGAAATCATTCAGATCTGATACCCCATGATGCATCTAATCGACCTCTTCATATGACCATCGATGCCCCTCCACATTCGACTTGCCTCTATGTAGGACCTCCTGTAAATTTTGTTTCAAGTTGATTAGAAAAATTGCTTTTCATCTGTTCATCTGTAAGTAGATGTAAATAGTCACAATATGAAATTTATGCATGTGTACATTAGATGATAAATTTCAATTAAGATAAAATGTAGACTTACTCTAATGGAAGCCCAGTATTCTCCAGTTCTTGTATCCTAGCTTTGAGTCTTGTGATCTCTAGATCTCTCTTCCTCAGTAATCGATCCTTGTCAGCTAAGTCTCTTCTCAAGTTGTATGCCACTTCTTCTAAAGATTCCACCATTACCTGTATGAATATAGAGTAGAAAACAAGTATGATAAACATAATCAATCTTTAGTAATTATCTGTGCAAACTGAGCATGATAGGGTACCCAGGTGCTGATATCATAATTGTCCATCTTCTCATTTCTTGGTTCTAAACATAAAGCCTGTGCACGAGGTTTAGCCTGAATGCATTCCTAGTGGCGGATCCAGGATTTCATAAGGGGGGGGGGGGCATAGGGGTAGTGTTCAGTACGTCAATCGGGTATCTAAAAAAATATCCCCCCCCCTTTGTTCCACATGTCCCCCTTTTTTTTTTGGGGGGGGGGGAACCCAAGATCTGCGCCTAATTCCAGTAACAGACCTGACATCTATGTTCAGGTTTTGGAGTGGTCATGTTGCTAAATTGTTTAATACCAGCAAACCAGCAACAAAAGAAGAACCTCTTCTTTTCCTTTTGACACGTCTCATGAAAATCGTCTCTCTGACATGTAGGAGGAAACATGAAGGAAGAAAACCTACAGTACCAGTATTGATCAAAACGCTTTTCTGCAATATGTTCTATTCCTATAGTTTCTCTCTACTATTTAATTTCTCTACAACTTAATTTACAGCAAAATTACAACTAAAAGCACTATTATCCCTTTTCTTTTTCATTGTCACTGCAGACATGGAGCACATACCATTTGATCATATTCTCAATCAACATGAATTTGTAACTCTGTTTCATCATAACTGATATCTTGTTTATAATCAATCCTGTCATAATTTTGCTGGTAGATCTTGCATCAGTGGTTACACTTTTCATTAAAATCTCTAGTACGACAACTACACTCCAATTTCCTAGAGCTCAAGGACTCAAGTAACTGAATTTCAGACACTTTATAGCATTTCATCTTTAGAGCTTTAGTTACACTTCATGAGTCAAACTTGCATGCATCCTATGGCCTTTGAATGACATGTCTTCAGGGAGCACTGACACAGAGCTAAAGAGGCAATAATTCATGAGCGCACGCGGTTGTGTAGCAAACATGTGATTCCAGAAAGACATTAATGCACGCATAATCTGCTGACTGTCTGCAGAAAATGCATAATTGCTGGTAGAGATTGGGGCAGAGGTACCTGTACTTGAAACCTAAGGAATCTTTTGCGAAATGCTCTCTTTTTATCTTGAAAACCTTTTTTGATTGCTAAAATACCAGTTCTTTTAATACATCGATGGATAAATACATAATAATTATATTTTGTTTTGTTTTGCTTTTACCTTATGTTTTTTTCTGAATAGTTATACCAAGGCATGCCTTTTAATCTCAATGTACCAATTTATTTTCTTTGTGTAGAATGTACATGTATTATTTATCATCCAAATGACATTTGTTATGTTTGAAATTGGAATGTGAACAAAACTTAATGTTGTTTGCATGACAATAATACCTTGAATCTTGATTGAGCCTTTGTTTTAAAAAAACCCCAATCATTTGTTGAATAATATTCATTAATTAGGACCCTAACCCAACCACATGCTCCAATGCATGCATGGTGTATACAGATTGTCAATCTAAATCTTTCAGTCATTTGGCAAGTCATTAATCTACTAAATTACATGTCCCAAGTAGCAAAGAGGCACCTGGGAGAAAGGGATGCATTCAATAACAACTGAAACTAATGTAAATTGAAGCAAAGTGATTTATTTATTTTTCACACCATGAAGCACGGTACTCTAATAAAACGGAGCTAATGTTTTGATTATCATTATCATCATATCCCATGCAAATTAAAATCTCCTTGTTGCAAAACATTGCTAACTGATGCACATGTAATATTCTGTGCAGTCCTGTATTAAATGAGGCTGACATTATTACATTTTTGGTTATGAAAGTAAGTAGCAAATCATAGTCTCTTTTCTGTGAGAGTGAATATACTGAAAATAAGATTTGCTACTGTGACAGGTTAAATGACCCCCAAACCAACCAGCTATTCCTCTCTTTCAGAGTGCACTAGGCTCAGACAATCCTATGACCTTCACATTTACTTGGCACAACATGAGTTCCCATCCATGCCAAGAAGATGTAGAGCATCGCCTCTCAAGTGAAAACATCCCTTTATAATGACAGCCCAATTTTAATGTCAATGTTTTATGGATGACAATATTCACACTTAGGGGGGTGTTTCACAAAGAGTTAAATTGGACTTCATATCAAACTTATATTTCTCATCTGAAATTGAAATCTCATTAATTAATTGACTTTCATAATACTAATTAATACTTGACTTTTATTTTTAACCTACATTGTATCATGTGCAGTCCCCACATTGTATGTGTAAAACGTATCCCTAACCAGTGCCAAAGTTATTTAGACTTGCTTTATTTGAAACAACTTTAAATGTTTTTATTCTTGTAAACTCTCATTGTTAGTCCTCAGACTTTTTAAAGAGATCTTTTAATAAAGCCAAAGTAAATTGAATTGATTTGACTTGAATTGAATTGAATAGACACATTCTTTTGAAAGGAAAAAAAAATGACCATGATGCATCCATCTGAAAGCGCAAGGCACCAATATGTCTTGCTCGAGCAGGCAGGACAATCAACAAGAGGCATCAAGCATAAAATGTCAAAATCATGGAGCACAAACCAAAACAGCGTTTCTTACTGATTAAGGTTGCAATGTGCATTATGAAGGGAAATGTTTTATAACTGGCCTTTCAAACAGCTCAATGCATCAGTAAAGAATAGTATGCCAGAGTGCATGTCTAATTACTACTTGATAGATACATATGACAGGGATGGGGGGGGGGGGGAAGCATAGAGACAACATCCAAGATGATCAGAGAAAGAGAGATTGAGAGAATGAAGTAAAATGTGTGTTTGAACACACTTGGCAATTATACAGGGGAATCAATGATGAAAGTGATAAAAATGGAAACACATGGACCACTGTAACGTATGAACACATTATTTCCAAAACATTAATTCATTCTGATCTAGATACAAAAGGATTCTGTCAAGCAAAAATTTCATGGCCAGGTCAACATTGTTTTCCCAATAACTAATAACTTCATAGTTGTTATCAAAATTCAATCAAAATACCGGAGTATGTTTTTATTGTTTGCTATATTTGAAGTGCATCAATATCTAATTTCACTCTGATGATTTATAATAATATTTGAGAAGGGCATACAGTGAGATATTTTTTGTTATTCTTAAAAAAAAGAAATAAAAAAAAAGAAATAAATTGGTTTAAATACATGAAATATCATTCAATTAGAATACCATCCAAAGATGTACAATTATTGAAGAGCAATGCTTAAAAAAAAAAATCTTAATTTTTAAAGGTAATTCATTCTTTTATTACTACTGCCCAAATCAGGTTTTTGTTGAGTAAGACAAACACTAAAGAAAATGGTACAAGTAATAAGAGAGAGAGAGAGAGAGAGAGAGAGAGAGAGAGAGCATGGAAAGATGGATATGCTATTCAAGATTAAAATATATCATACTTCATGCCTAGCCCTGACCCTATTACCCTATAAATAGAGCACCCTCTAGACTAGTATACCCGTAACTGTATCTTCCCATTTTAATACCAATCTAGATTTAAAGAGGGATCTGCAAAGCTGTTACTGCCTAGGCTAGTATGACCATTCTAGAATTACACTCGGCTCTGTCTAAAGCCTTCAGGATGTCGTATGGCATATGAGAGGAAACAGGATGGAAGCCTGATTTGAGAGGAGGATGAAAGCAAAGAGAACCCAAACAAACACATGACATGGATGTACGGAGGTTACACCCAGATTCAAATGAAGATAAAAATCTTGATATGATTAGACTACATGAATGTAACAGGATGATGTCTAAAAATAACAACATTTCAGGAGAAGCATTTAGAGGAGGAATCATATGAGGTTCCTATTTTTGATTTTTTGTTTGATAGTACATATCATTTACCTCATGATCTGATGATATTGATGAACAAATTGGATAAAGGATGATTACAAATATGTATGGAGCAGAAATAAAATGTCCTCTTTTGACCCAGAGTAAAAATGATTTTTAACATCCCAGGGGCAGGATGTGAATTCATACACGTCCATAGAGCTCTGCTTGTGCACAAATTTTCAATACAGCACAGTGGTTATTCTTACGGTGGTTTCATCTTCAAGAATTTTGCTCGTCAGTGAACGCGAAAATTACCACTCCAATGAATTGTTATTATAGTACAATGAAAGCATTAAAAAATCATTAAAAATTATCAAAGCTCTCGTGACTTCCCCCATCTCATTCAAATTCTCAGAAATAAATATGCAAAAAATATAAGCTTATAAATACAGTAATTTTTTTTACATCAAAGAGAACTTACCCTACTCTCTTCTATACTGTCATGGGGTCCAGGTGGATCATTGAGACATAGGAACTCCTTGACGGGTGCACTGTATTATAGGAGACAAATTATAAAACAATTGAAATACATAGGCCTACACCGAACCATACATGTTTAACAAAACTCCAGTTCAACTTCAATATTGAACTGGGGTTCAAATTAGAGCTGACTTCAGAATTTGCAACTAAAAACTGTTTTTTATGTATAATAATAATAACAAATACAGATCTACATGTAGATGAATAGAAAAGTACATGAGCAAAAAAGCAATCTCGATTTCCGTAAAACTCCTGTAACAAGTAGCCTAAGCTTCATTGTAGTTCAATCCTCATTATGGATCATTCTTCAAATTCAAGGCTGAAAATTCAGTGATTTATTCTTTGTCTGACTGTAAAAGTCACTGGATAAACATCCCAGGGTTGCTGGGTTTATTATTCTTCTTTCTTCATGACTTGTTTCCTTTCTGTTTCCTGTCTGGGAAAGAAGAAAAGAGAGAGGATTGTGCATGATTTGTGAGCAATTCTGATGTTTTTTATGTACATGAAGATCCGTAATTTCAAACTTAAATACAGTAATAACCTTACCCCCACAAAATATTCTGAAGATCCTTCTTTTAAAGGGATTGTTTTACTTCATTCATGATCTACAAATATTTTTTTCTCTTCCAGCTAATGCTGTAATCATAATTGCTGCAATATTGATAATTACATATGTACAATGTATAGTCATAAGCGTCCCTGGGTACGCTTAAGTTAACACTGTAGTCTATGGAGGGAAAAATGACTTTTTTTTCACTTACTGTGAAGCATGTAATGATGCTTACGCAATAAAATTTTCTGCGTTTCTTCTTGACATACAATGTATTTATATTGCATGCACTGACAGGATTTAGGGCCCCACTGCTCAAGAGTTTTGCAAACCATCACAAAGTTATTCAATTCCTTTTAATACTACAGTGTACCGTACATTTTAATGAGCATTTTAACTGGACAGTGTCTGAATCTAGTCTAGCTTTTGTTATTTCTATAACCTGACACACTAACCCTATACTTAAACCTAAACATAATGCTTATCTTTAAAGCATAGTCCTAAAGTTAGAGTTATGGTGTCAATCAGAACCTTGTCAATTTATGGAAATGCCTTAATTTGGACTAAAATCATGCAATGTTCAGTCAAGAATTCTCTAATTGTGGCTAAAATTTTGTGGGGATAGCTGACATCACCAAATAAGGAAACCTCCTGCTACCTCTGGAAACCGAAAACTTATTACACACTGTGATGTATTAAGTGGAATTCTAAAGCCCGGTAGTTTCCAGCAGAGGAGAAGAAATAACCCCATTGTGTGGAAAATGACTTTGAGTCAAAGGTCATATTTCAGCATGACCTGGATAGAACTGAGGATCTCACATCAAATGTAATGATAACAAATACTGCATTACAGAACCTCAGGCCTTTTGAAAAAGGTTGGTTTTCAAACTTTTCTTTATTCTCTTCTTATTTTTTAATACTCATATCAGTCGAATCTTGATAGAATGATCAAATCATGACAGCTAACAATATAAACAAATGTCACTGGATTTATTGCCATATGACAGCTTTAAAATTATCTTCCCACAAACTTTAATAAGAAATATAAGCTTCTACTGTCAGTGGAACATGTACTTTCAAATTGCTATGCCACCTACATTGTAGCTTAACATTGCAGCATGGAAACTCCTTATAACAAGAGCTGAGCCAGTAAAAATACCATGTTATATCAAGAATCTATTAAATCAGACATCTTTATGTAGATGAATATGTGTGATTAAACAGGTTTATCAGACTTTTCATCTTGAAAAAATCTACCTTTTGGTAAAATGAATGGTCAAAGAGAACTACTAAACTGGAAAAGTGCTATGAAAATCAACTACTATTATCAATACCTTTTTCTAATGTCTTTGTGACCTGTGATGTTGTTGAGAAATGCTTGTAGACCCAGCATACGATCCTCTAAGAAGATAGGATCAAAGTTATTGCCAAACCAGCGCTTAGGCGGCAAGGCCAGACGAAAGCAGGGGTACAAAATCTTCAGCTGTAAGGGTAAAATGGTAGGAAAAGGAAAGATCAGACAAATATTTTCACTATAAAAGATAATACAGTTTTGGTCAAGGCCATGGATTTGGTGAAAATATATTTTCCTTCGTTCATCTACAAGTAGAAGATTAAAATCCATACCCATCACCAGTTTCTACAAACAGCCTTCAAGGTATTAGGTACAAGTATAAAATGACAAAGTAGCAGGTGATACCTGTCCCACCAGGCAAATTTTAAAATTTCCCACTTTTTCTTTGTTCTAAAAGGTAACAATGTAAACAAAAAATTATCTCCAGAATAATTATGCATAAGAATTAAAGCTTGAACATTAATAGAAAAAAATGTCTGTAGGCCTATAAAGGAATACAAAATAAACAAATAAACAAACTAAAGTTTAAGAAATCTTAACTTACTTTTGATATAACTATCTTTTATTAAAGTTAGCAGTAAATTTGGAACTTGTTTAAACCAAAGGGGCAATTCCACAGAAATCCGGACAAGGGTGCCAGAAATTCAAAATGATATTTGGTTAAAATAATTTTGATTTTCAAAAAATATACATGTATGAGTTGAAGTTTTAATAATCAATAAAAATTTTTACTGATGGTGGCCATTTTCACCTTCTAAACAAATGCTGATATATTACAATTAGATTTTTGGTATAGAAAAGGTATATTTACAAAAAACTCATTTTCATTTTCCCAACTAAAACTTTTCTGTTCCAGATAATCTTTCACATGGATAAATTTGTTTGAAAGACACATTATCAAACTGTATTTCAAAAAATTTGGTTCAATTGTGACTTTGGTAAAAAACTTGAGATTTAAATTACCCTCATTTGGGATGTAACGTCAGTTACCGAAAACATGAACTTGTTTATTTTTTTCCACAACGAAGAAAGTATCAACTATGCCAATTAAGATTTCTAATGCATGACTGCATCTCATTATTATCAATAGCAAAGCTATGGATATTCAACATACAATCAAGTCAAAATTGACAGCTGATTTGTGTAACATCAGTTACCATGACCTAGTGTAACGTCAGTTACCATGATGCAATTATCGTTTCTTTAAAAAAAATTACAATTTGGACACCTGTATGTATCTGAAGTAATTACCATTGATGAAACTAATCATCTAGCGATAAAAAGACGTATGTATACATGTGTCAATGGTAACTTCTTCTTTTAATGATTTAAGAGTTGGAAAAGCCATGTCATGTACATGTATGTTCCTGTGGTACCGTTCCTGTAGGCCTAAGCCCCTCCAAATCTACTTTAGATTTTCAGTAACTATCTATTGATGTGATCAGGATCCATTGCTATATATTCTATATTTGGAATATGAGCCAACAAGTTTAAATGTTAATATAAATGTAAATACAATTTTTGATTGTATTCAAAAACTTCTCTCTGTATTTTTATAATACATGTACATAAATGAAGAAAGAAAAAAAAAAGTATGATCAAAGCTCCTACATGTACATGTATGTCTGCGCATATGCTGAGATGTACGCGATTTTTGATAGAACAAAGCACAGAACAAACACTTTACTTTGACAGGCTTTCATTTTGATGCCAAAGACTAAACAGCAATTTCAACAAATTTCAATACCCCGCTTTGAAATTCAGCATTTTATTACTACTGATCATAACTTTGTACAAAATGAGTTAAATGGAAATTACTGTTCATACATTAAGTTTGAATTGAGGAAGAAACTGTTTAAAGTGATTTTCAAAAGGTTGATAACAGTTCACCTAAGAATTGTTGTGTGCTGTGAGGATTTAGAATCAACAAATGATAAGTGAACCCAATTCTGCCAAGATTCACATGCACTACACAAAAATACATGTGTGGGACATCCTACGTGTATTAATCATTCAAAAAACTCTTTTAGAGTTTCTGATATCTTAAAACTAACATATTCCAATATTTAAGTGATGGAATAGTAGTATTAGAAATAAAAAATTTCAAAATATTCTGTACAAACCCTATAGGAAATGTATGTGTACAACTGTCATGATCACAGTAAAGTTTTAGCTAAATAATAGGAATTTTAATGATTACATTACTTCTTAAATGGCCAATCTGTTGCCTAGAACAGCATATCAAACACATAATTCTCAAAAGCCAGGAAAACAAAATATTTGGATCCGATTCAAAATTGGGATTTTATGTGTGTAAAGTCTATGGAAGATGTAAGGGTAACGTCAGTTACCGACATGTCTTCACAAAAGTTTCCCCAGCATGAACAAAAATTATGAAAATATCTTCTTATTTTGCAAATCTGTTCATAAAGACCTAGGAATGATGTCATATAAGACTTATCATTATAACACCTCGTGGACATGAGATATTGAGATTTGATCAAACACCCTGATTTTGCATGTCCGTTTTCTGTAACATCAGTTACCGACACGTTTTTGCTTGGCGTTTCAATGGAAAGGATGTTTGGGTGGAATTTTTTTATACAACGCCTTGCTTTACACTAACTATTTAGGTATATTAATTTGAAAACCATGTATTCTAACTACAACACAAAGAATGTAGAAAATTCTGGTTGTGTGTAACATCAGTTACCGCGGAATTGCCCATAGGGTCTTTCCATTATTTTTTTTACTCAAACCACTCAACTATAAAATGCAACTAACCTTCATATTCAGTCTTGTGAAGTCTGTATATCTCCTGAATATAAAATACCCATCACTTGCTGATTTCTGAACATGTAATTTGAAGACCTGAAGATCAAAAACAGGGGAAAAACACAACTAACAAATATGGTTTTCTCACGTAGATGCACAAAGACAATTACATTAGTACATGTATGAATTAATTGTAACAATAAAATTACTGTTTTCTTTAGGTGCAGAAAATATTCCCCCTTGACTTTTCAGCTCTTGTGTACAAATTTTTCATTTAAAATATATTTTCTACATTTTAATATAACCAAACCTTCCATTTATATAAACCCCTAACAAAAAGTTTTGCAAATCGTCTTTGGGCAATGATAACTTTTAAGGTATGCTTTAGTTATTACTGGTATTCATAATATTGGAAAGATAATTTATTCCCCTTTTTATTGATATCCTATTTGTAATGATTGTGTCATGCTTAAATGCACAAAATATCACAATATGGAGAAAAGTAAAAAGTCGAATGTTGCAAAATGCATCAAATTGAGTTACGAATCCCGACTTTAGGCCCTTGTAACTTTTGGGGTATTTTCTAATTTTTATTTAATTTTATACCATTTTCAAGCTCATTTATTCCACCTTTCGATGATACCCTAATAGTGGCAATATTGTTGTTCTTGTATGCACAGATCACCTGAATCTTAGGGCAAGTCAGAAGTCAAATGTTGCAAATTGAATGCCTATTGTGAGTGTTATTGTCCGTTTGCGAGTTACTGAATTTGAGCAATAACAATACATTTTGCAACTTTTCACTTTTTACTTTGCTATAATTTTGATGAATTATCTGCATTTAAACATGATGTTACCATTGCAAATAGGGTATCAATAAAAAAAAGAATAAACAAACTTTTTAATGCTATAAAAATTGATAGTGATAAAAACCCACATTAAAATTTATCAAGGTTCAAAGTTGTGTTACAGAACATTCAAACTGAACATTATCTTTCGCTTTGCCTTGCATTCAGGGCATATTCAGGGATTCTGTGGACCCGGGCATGACATCACCATGACAAATTAGGTATCAATAAAGAGAGGAATATCTGAACTTGACAATGGTCCAAATTCAATAAAAATTATAAATTACCCTAAAAGTTATTAGGGTCTAAAGTCAAGTTGCGGAACTTCAATGTAATCAATAAAAGTGCATTTTACAACATTTGACTTTACATGTATTACTTTTCTCCATATTTTGATATTCTGTGCATTGAAGCATGACACAGTCATCACAAATAGGATATCAATAAAAAGGCGAATAAATTATCTTTCCAATGGTGCGAATAAAAGCGCACCTCAAAAGTTATTATGGCCCAAAGTCGATTTGCGGTACTTTTTTGGGAGGGGTTTATTTGACAATTGATTTACAGAGAGAGAAAAAAAGGAGCTTTTAGAAGGCCTATCATGGAGTTTTTAACGTAATTTGCATACAATGTTACATTTCAGAAAAAACATACTAGTGCATTTGTTTTTATATCAAGAGGGACTTGCCAGCAGGAATCCAACAAAACACTTTTGACCAGGCAAAGTATTATTTTATGACTCATCATTACAAGATAGAATGACTTCTTCATCTCCTACAATACATGAAACTACATAAATTCATCTACAAATCAAGTTTGAAGTGACATACTCATGACTTTTCATATAATATAGAATTATTTGAAACAATGTACATTTGTACCCAAATTCAAATTTGCCAATGGATAACTGCTTTATTTCTAAAAAGAAAATAATGGGCTTCTAAAAAGATTCCTTTACATCTTCATACATGTACATGTAATCCCCCCTGGATTTTATATCCATGGTCTGTGCTTACATTGTATACTGTAAAACATTAGCTACATAAGCACAAATTATCAAGGAAGTACCTAAAAGCAGAAATAAACATTATATTTAGATTCCATTTCAGAATCTTGGCATCAATCTGTAAACCAAGGAAATGATGTTGTATTCATTCTAAGCACCCAATGATGTGTTAGAGTATCTGGGAGTAAAAGCTTGCCTGGGAAAATCAATATTAAATGGCTCTTTCCTGCTCTTAAATGGCTACAGTACGTACCAGGGTGAGGTATTAGTGTGGATCAATTTAGACTTGGCTGATGTGAACAAAAAAATTAAATTAAATGGACCAAAGAAAAGCATTGATTTATATGGTCAGTCACGCATCTAAATGTGCATTCATTGATTTGTTTAATGTTTTAAAATATAGCCAGCCTTGCATTCCATTTTCAGATTTATTATAATTTGAATCACTTTCTGCATCATCTACAGACTTCTTCCTCAAAGTGATTTAACTATCAACTGTTTTAAGTACAATGTAGCTTATAAAAATAAAGTATCCAGCACTCCAGACATGTCCCCACCTCTCTTTTCATGTCTTGTTTACTTGCTATTACAATAGTAGGCCTACAGCAGTCCCTTCATGCTCATGCACATGTTGCTGTTGTTTCGGGTACAGCCCACAAGACCGACACCAACGAGACCGACGGCCCACGAGACCGACGACCCACGAGTCCGACAGTAAAGTAAATAGGCCAACGAGATCGACTATAAACAATTCAGGCCCACGAGACCGACAGCCCACTAGACCGACACTAGATCAAACAGGCCCACGAGACCGACACTACAATATTGTGGTGTCGGTCTCGTGGGCCTGTTTGTTCTAGTGTCGGTCTTATGGGTCTTTATTTGCTAGCGTCGGTCTAATAGGCCTTTTTTGTCTAGTGTCGGACTAATGGGCCGTCGGTCTTGTGGGATGACCCCGTTGTTTCATACTCATTCAGGGTTCAGAGTATAAATATTTACAACATTCGTCTACATTACATTATGAGAAGAAATTTGATCCCCATTGAAATTTGTAATCTAAAACATGGATCAATAAGCTGAAGAATATTCATTATTTCAATTAATATCATTGTTCAATATGAACAATTCTACCCATGACCTGGCAAGAATCAGTAGATGACCACTATTTGTGACCCCCCCCCCCCAAATAAAAGATAAAGAAATAAATGTAACAACCTCCTCTCATCTTCTCCACATGTCAACTTATTAATTATGTTATGTTTTGTTTTTAAATCTCAATTTCATGAAACTAAAACAGCTTTGCCTTTTGTAGCCTTCCTATATATTTTATGTTTATCTTTTATATTCCAATTTTCTCTGGTAATTTTTCATACCATATATTTTTGGTAGGTTTCCCTCCTTGTTCAAATCAAGATATTTATAATGTATGCGAAGAATGATATCAATTTAAACGGTGTACCATTGCCAATCGGAAATCTTAAGCTAGAAACCTAGATCAATATGATCAGCCAGCCAGACATCAGATTATCTCATAATCCTCTGAACACTTCCCCTTCCTGCTTGAAATTCACACCCCTATAAATATTTCCTTCCCTTCAAGATAAATGAGACTGTTACAGGCAAAAAAAAGTTTAAGATTCAGGCAAAAAGTAGAAAGGGGCCTTTCATCCCCTTATCTTTGTCAAACAGCATGAACAGAATACCATCGTGGGACTGGGTAATTACAATGTATATTAAAGTAGCCTACAAATACATTTGAAAATGTATTTTCAGTCGAAAACAGTGGAAACTTGGATTTTAAAAAAGGTATTTCTAACCAATTAATTTTTCTTTATACATTATATCAGATTCATGAACTAGACAACTTACATGTAGGCCTACATGTAGCTTGTTATTTGATCAGGTCATTGTTAAATATCAGGGGGGTGTTTCACAAAGAGTTAAGTATACTTCAGGCGCGGATCCAAGAAAATCGAATTGAATGCATTTCGGTGGCCCAATTGTCTGGGGACAAAAGCGGCTCTATTATGATTACGCATGGGCCTGTTAAGTTCATTGTGTGACTCGGTCTGCATCTGCTACTGGACTTAAAGTCGCACTTAACTTCTATGCGCATCTTGTTTTATAACGCGCAATTTAATAGATATATTTCACAATGGCACGCATCCCCTGAGTATGGTCTGACCAATAAGGTGATGCGTAATATAACTCACAAAAATAACGAGTTAAGTGCGATTTTTAAGTCTACTTAACTCTTTGTGAAACACCCCCCCCCCCAGATCTTGCTGTGTAACACATGTAATTAAGAGCAAGTTTTCACAATACATCATATATCACAAAACAATCATGGATTGTTTTGTGATATTGTGCATGAAAGCATGCAGTTGTATATAGCACAAAAATAATTTGTAGATTTGATGTGCTACCATACAATGCAAAAATGTTCAGGTGGTTTTTGAGGTATAATATACCACAACCATTTATCTTTTCCTATGATTATAGAAAGTAGTGTTTCCCAAGGCTGTATGGTAATATATGTGTAGGCCTACATCCAAGTTGGAAATGACAGAGTCAGCTATTGTCATGACAACTACTTAAAAGTAGTCTTTCATTAAAAGGATCTTGCCTTATTGAGGATATTTTTATACCAGGTAAATTCTAAGTGATACTAGAGTCACCTCGACATGCAGGCCTATATCTTGTGTCTTAGGATGTGTTCAATGTCCAGTTTCAAATTTATACGGCAACATGAATCGTGAGACAAAACACGAACACAAACGCAATCAGCGGTGCACCGTTCAGTGTCAAAAATTTAAAGCTGATTATATTTCCATCGTCTTTAAATTCCCCGCTCTCAAAAAACAAACATCTTCTTGTTTTTTCACTTGCACAGAAGCTTCCATTGCGAGAGCACATTTAAACATGTTTGAAAACTCAATCCTGTTCGGTGTCGCATTTCGTTGCAATCGCAATGCTCAAGGTTGTAAAATTGAAGCTGATTGTGTTTCAAAACGCATCTTTTTGGGCGTTTAAATTTTCCTCCGAATCGAGATTTGAAACACGTTTACTTTTACGACCGGGGAAGGGGGACAATGAACACTCACTTTGTTTCTCTTTATATTCTCTTTTCATTTTTGTAATTGCGTTTTGTATCATGATTCATGTTGGCGTATAAATTTGAAACTGGACATTGAACACACTCTAAATCTGGTCAACATGTTAGGTGATATGATTCATGACTGTTACTGGAAGACAATCAGATGCCTATAAACAAATAATAATTTGCTAATTGGTGAATGGGTGGTGGTGGTGGGGGGGGGGGGGGTTCTACATGTATAGGCCCTACATTGTTCCTTTGTTTGAAAGGCTTTGTAATTTATAATGTTCAATGTAAACTGACCTGCATTAGATTCTAACAGGGGACATTGTAAACATTGTAATCTAGGCAGGATTATAAAGGGGCTATTGATGAGGACAATAAATTAGTTTACTTATTTGGTTACATTTGAACAGGAGAGCCCATTCAATTGAACTGACCAACTTCATGAATTTATGGGTAATTTTATTAAACAAAAATAATTGGCTTTAAACTCAGAGACAGTATAGGCATACACTAAGAGCCGATTCTTCTGTATTCGTGATACAAGGTAACTGATAGTGATAGTACATGTACCTTACCACAAGGAGTGAAGACCACAACAGCACAGTATGCATTATTCATAGTATTCTGAACTGTACATGTATGTCTCACACAGATCTCTATCCACAGGAAACGTGACACCTCGACTTATGAATATTCTTAAATCAAACACTTACATGTATGAATCCACCAAAGTCACTAACCTATATATGGTACATCTCACTTTGCTTTTTTCATAATCATTGATCGTACATTTTTCTAAAGGTATGGAATAAATTTATGGGTATTTATCATTAATTCAATATTTCTCGTTAACTTTCAGTACAGATATGGTATTGTAATTCATAGCAGGATACTGTTCCATGGCTCTCTACCTTCAATCATCACACTAATGGGAAGCAGATGGGAATCACATGCTTCACCAACGGCCAGGAAGGAAGAGAGGAAAAGAGAGAACTATAGAGCGCTGGATGAAAGCAAAGACTTAAAGTAAGGAGAGAACTAGTAGAAAGCTGCGGAAAAGAGAGAGAGGGAGAGAGAGGGAAAGAAAGTTGGAAAGGGAAATATACACCAAAAGATAGAAATTGGAGTGGGAAAACGAGAAGAGAAAAGGAAAGGGATTGGGTGACTGAAAGAGTGAAAGAGGTCGCAGGGCCAGTGGGATTTATATGTACAATACAAGAAAGAGAGAGAGAGAGAGAGAGAGAAGGCAAAGCAGTATGAAATACATGATGTAAATGCCAGGAGAGAACAAAGACAGAAAGCTAGAAAAAATGTAACAATCAAGCAGTGATGATCAGAAAAAGGTTTATAAGAGATCTAAATGTACAAAAGGATCTAGGAAGACTTCAAATGTAACATGAATTATTGGGGCAGAAGAACCTCCAGTTTGATACTGACTAAAAACGAAAAGAGACAAGAAAGAAATCATACTTACAGTAAACTTTGCCCTTTGCTCCATGACCTCGTATCCACTAATGGGCACATAAAGTTCATCTAGCTGAGATGCATCCCCTTCCTCTTCATTGTTCTCATAGACAAGGGGCGAGTAGCCCATGATGGACCCAGCTACGTTCCCCATCCCTTCCTGGCCCTGGAGATCCTCCCAATCCTCGTCCTCTTCGTCCTGATCAAGGTAATCCCTCTTCCTATTGAAATTCCTTGTGAGCTGGTTTGGAAACCTCTGCCCATCCAGAGGCGTAGAAGTACTGTAAGGCCCTTCTGCAGATGAGACTGATCCTGCGTCAGGTGCAGTACTGATTTGTGGACGATCGTTTGAAGTTGTACTAGTACAAGGTGTGGTTGAATTGATGGCACTGCTGGATGAGTCCCCAGCTCCTTGCGGTGTTAGAGCATGGTCTCCCCCTGCGCCATGAACGTTTGTTATTGTCTGGGCAGGAGACACGTGAGAAGTACTTTGTTTATTGAGTTCAGCTCTGTGAGTGATGGATGTGACATCGCCACAGGCTGAGACAGAGCCCTGAGTTGGGTGACTGTCTGTCCTCTCCCTAGTGAGGGCACCATTTTCTTGGCTGGCTTGGCTGGATTGGGTTTGGGTAGTAGTACTGGAATCTGAGCTTGTTTGCTCAGCGAGACTCTCAGGTGTCGCCTCTTCAGCAACCAAGACTTCTCCTTCGCTGTCAGACATCTTGTTGTCTGGTGACTCAGCAACCTTTGACACTTCACATAGCTCTGTGGTGGAAGAAAACAAAACATACCCTCATGAGAGATAACATTTTGATCCCATTATACATTATAATGAATACATAATAATCTACAATGTATGAAATGCATGTACATGCATGCCCAATACAAGGTGCGAATCAGGCAGTGTTTATTTTTACCATAATTGGAACAATTTGAGAGAATGATTGACAATTTCAATTCTCATTCAATTGTAGGCTCCATGACTTGATATTCTTTAAATTGACATCTGTTTAATTAGCCCTGAATCTAATCTAACAAGCTGATGTTACATGTATTAGAGATGAGTGGAATTATAACGAGAGGACCAGATGACATACCACTGTAAGGGAACACAAAGCATAATTCTTTGTCAGTACTCAACACCGAGTTGAATCTAAGTTAAATAAAGGTGTCACAAAGTGTGAATAAATAAATACAAGTCTTTTGAGTATTAACATGCACATTTATGAAGCATGTATGTTGAATGATTTCTCAGTATTTACGCCACTGGAACACGTCTGAAATGTCCTTTTATTTCCAAGATTCACCTTTTGTGTCTCTATTAAAGAAGAGGCTGACAGTGTATAATTGGATGCAAGAAAAAGAAATTGGCTTTCAAATTCTTGTAGCTTTAATAGCCAAAGTATATTTCAATATTATTCCTGCTTTCACTTTAAATCCACCTACATTGTACATACATGTAATATGTAATATCAGGGTGGACTTCCCAAACATGTAGTATATTATAATGTACATGATAGGAAAACAATTCATCAATACTTTGAGGCAAGTACAAGTGCCACACTACAGGCAGACTGACTCATGGAGATAACAAAACAAACTCCAACAATTGTACAGCAACCTTGACAACTATTGACTTTCACATAAATTTATTTTTAAAAGAACGTTAAGAAAATATTAAGCACACTCACCCATCCTTACACTAAATGTCTCATATATTCTCCCCTTGAATGAGACATTGGTGTGTGCCTATACCCAATAATTTGTACTCTACATGTATGTGGAGTTACATCTAGGGCAAGTCCAAGATAATGTCCCCTTAAAAGACAAAATTTCATCTTTGTCTTATGAAGGAGTTTTTGGTAGAATATGAAAGCCTAAATGCTCAACCTCAGAATTTCATTAAGAAAAATTTGTTAATATGCAAATTTATGCAAATTGGGCATCTAATTTGCATAATTTAGTAAACAGAAGCGTTACGTATGGAACATTTATAAAAATTCATAGAAAATACAACAACAAAATTAGTAGATTCAATCAATGGGTGGGACATGGACCCCTTATCATTCAAAATTATTTTTATAAAAAAAATTGGTGAAATCTAATTAAATATGCCAAATTAGCTCGTGTCCAAGCATGAAATGATCCCATACGTAACAATTAGAGGAACATTTTTGTTAATGTATTCCCAGAATACAACACATTGAATTGTTGCAACTCTGGAAGTTCTAATTTATTCAGTGGGACAGCATAATACCATTTTTAAGTTTGAAAATTTAATTAACTTTTAATTTATAGCTAATTAAAATATTGTTACGTATGGGAAAATATGTTTACGTATGGGACATTTGTACACAATGTCAATGGGGAAGTTTGTGTACAAAGTGAATGTAGAAAAAAACAAAAAGAGTGCTCCAAAAGTGATTTATTCAACATTTCTGGAGTTTATAAAGTTTGCTTTCCATGATACTTGATCCATGAAAAAAATTAAAACCAACAAATTGCAATAATGGAGAAATATGAAAATAAAAAACAATAGAATACATAAAAATTCACAAAACAATGAAAAACATAAGAATGAAAATAGTGGAATTGTCAATTTCTTTTAAAATCCTATTGAATTATGTTTCAATACAACATTCTAAAAGAAAAAGAATCTTTTGCTATTTCCATATTTAGAAAAAAAATGATTTTAAAATATGATCAAATTGTGTGCATTCTCCTATGGGGACAATCTGTCCCATACGTAACTGTCCCATAGCTAACACGTCCTCTCCGACTTTAACAAAGGCTTACAAAATAAAGTGACAATCATTATGACTCCAAACTTACAGAAGTAAACTAGAGGGTTGGACCTTTCATCACACCAAACTTCAATAACAATCAGTGAAATACTTTCAGAGAGTTTGGAGTTGAAAATTTTTCTTAAAAAACTTGAATTCCTCTGGTCCCATACGTAACGCACTACATTTCATGCTATTGCATCAAAGGTCAAATGGTCAATATGTTCATCTCCCATCAGTGTAATTACTCTCTTGTGATACCTTCCATGAGAGATGAGAGATAAATACGTACGCCGTTAACCTTCAAAAAGATTTTATAGAGGGTAAAAGGCTCTGAAATGTCCCATACGTAACATGCGGATTATCTTGGACTTGCCCTCTAACAAACTGCAACACAATAACTAAAGGAAAATAAATATCATATACATGTACATACACTGTATACAATTACAATAATATTTGGGGACTTTTGTCTAGCGATGATGGGTGTTTTGATCAAAATCAAAGAGCGTGTCAGCAAAATATATTTGAACAAGCTACATTGTAGGATAACTATTGTTATGGCTACACATAAAGTACAACATACTCTGTACGTGTACATGATATGATCACAGTTCAAAAGGGATGTAGTAACATTGAATGATATTCAAATCACATTTTTTCGATTTAGCTTATTTTGCCAAAATAATTATAAACACTAAGGTCTGTCTGGTATCTCTTCAAAATTCGAGATATCAATGATTTCATGCTCAAATTTTATAAACCATCCCCCGAATGGTTTAGAAAACCACGTGCTTTTCCACATAGCACAACATACATGTACACCCATTTCCTGTTGTATAGTCCCTGTCCCTAGCGGCCTGATGAGCTAGCAACAGAGGGTACTGGTGTTCAGCGGTATGCTTGGCATTATTTGTTACACTGTTTTAAGGTAGTAAATGACTTCCATTTGATCTGAAACTTTCAGTAGTTTGTTTTTACTGTTGGAGCACTAAAATTTTATTAATCTCGATCTAATTGCTCTTGTTTTTGAAAGTTACCTAATCCCTTTAATGCATCTTTTAGAAGTTTAGGTATATAACAGCAATACAACGATTTATTTAGGATCAATTTACTATGACAAACATCCTAGATAATGTCAGCAAAATAGACACTGCCCTGAGTGGCAGAGTTAGCCAATTTCATACTGCAATATTTAATGCATTGGAGTAGGCATTTTCTCCTTACTCCTGTTCATATGTATACGGTACTTAAAATATTGCAGTATTTCGAGCATACACGAACTGGTGTCCTAAACGAAAAAATACAAAATAAGCCTAAGACTGGAAGAACCTCAATACAGCATTGTTGACATACATGTAGATTTAATAGTAAATTACATTTCACTCTGTAGCCATCTACATGATACAATTATCTGTAGAATGTGAGCAACATTTAATAGTAGTCTTGCAGATGAAATTCTATTAATACATGAAGGCTAAAAATTGATTGAATTCAGACAGAGAGGCATGAATTCATATTTTTTGCGTTGGCCACACAAGGCTAGTGTAGCGGAAAGGAATGGCTTCTAAACACACACGCATGAAGATTGAGTGGGAAGAAAGATATTGAGGACAATGGAGGGAAATTATAATTTGCATGCAGATAGGCAAATCAAACTCAATCAATCAAAAACGTCTCTACCAACAATAAGAGAAAAGTATGTTTGTCAGGTCTGTGTTATTCAGTAAAATGGATGAATAACTATCATGTGACTGTGACTCGTCTATTACACTGCATTGTTTGTTTTCTAAATGCATAATACGATTTCACAACTTTCTCTTTTCTGTCTACATGGAAGCTGTCCATGGTGGGACAGATTGTTTTGCTGTGGTTCAGAAATTTAGCTTCAAGACAGGTATTTCAAGTGCTTTTCACAAATTCTGGGATCAGCAAATTATGATCCACTCCCCATGAAATCTGAAGACCCCAGCTCTTTAAAAGATCAACATACATTGTGTATCCTGAAGATGACTTACATTGTACATGTAGTCTCCATCCCTCATTTTTTGCAAGTCACTGTTTATTTCTTTTATCTTCCCTCATATTTTCTTTGCTTAGGCTGCAAGCATGAATAACTTTTTCTCTTTGGAAACAAAATGAGACTCAAAATAATATTTTATGGGTGTAATGTGCTGTAAAAGAACTAAATATTTGTATTATGACAGATGTCCCCCCCCCCCATCTCACTCTCTCTCTCTCTCTCTCTCTCTCTCTCTCTCTCTCTCATTTATCCGTTCTAACACTGTCCAAAACATGCATGATCTACATGTACATGTATGCATAGCAATGAAAATAAATCTGTAAAATGTACAGGAATTATATTAAGTGGTGTCCTTTTGTACAGTATGTTCCTCGTGACTGTATGGTTGAATGAATGAATCACCTTTGTTCTTCTTCATATTCTACATACCGGGTAATATGTATCAAAGATATACTGTAGGCCAATTGCCTTTTGGTTTCTACATTGCCGGGCTACATTGTACATGTAGTACAAGACCCTCTTTTTTAGGGCTCCTCGAACACTGGTTTATTAAGGAGAAGGGCTCAAATTTTATAGCATTGGCCCAGGGTGAAAGTTTTGTTGGAGCATGTGAAATAAAGCAAAAACCCCATTCAACTATGTAGATTTAAATTTATACATTATGGATCTACTGCAGGCCACATGAAGAAAAATGTTTAAGAGCAAAAAATGAAGCAAAGTACAAACATGTATACAATGTATGTACAAATTCAATCCGAAGTCCCACTTGACCTCATGATACTAGACCAAGGCAAGGATGTTCATCTTCTCATCATGACCATGCATACATGTATTATTGGACCCCCACAAGCATAACAAAATCAACACATTTGGAAAAGGTACAGTGAAAAGCTGTTTGCTTTGTGTGCAGGAAATAGTACAAGAGGGAGGCTAGTGTCACAGTCATGAGAGAGGGTTTGTGTCTGCCCACTCTTGAAGAAAGAAGGAGGCAAGCCCGTCTGACCAGTTTCTACAAGGTGATCAACAACCAGATTGCAATTCCCGTACAGGACTACTTGAGACGGAGAACAACTTGAAGTAGCCAACGCTTTGTGAGACTTGGCTCTAATGTTACACTGGACACCTACAAAATAATACAGCTTCTTCCCAAGAACTATCAGAGATTGGTATGAACTCTCTCAGAACATCATGCCTTCAGTTGAGCAGTTCAAGAGAGCCCTAGAGTTCATCCAAAAAGTTATGTACATGGTCACGACAAACTAATATGCTTGTCAATCGACTAAAATGTGCAACGATGACTATTAAAGAACTACCCCAAATTTTACCTTTGATGATAAGGAGGCAATGACGTTCTTTAAATTATTTCTGAAGCAAAAATTTTAGGTGTCATTGTACAAAACAACTTGAAATGGGATGCCCATGTTACTGACTTGGTATAAAGAAGCAACAGGAAGTTGTACATGTTATGTTGCCTGAAGACGTTTAATCTCTGTATGTCTGATTTGTTAAACTGTCTATCCGACCAATTCTTGAATATGGTGTACCTGTATCCATTGGGTCACTCACGCAAGAACACAGGTATAAACTTGAAGAGATACAGAAAAGAGCGTGTAGAATTATATTGGGACCAAACTACATGAAACATTCGGCACTTTAGTGCAAGATCTACATCACAGCCATATCCATCAAGAAAGTATAGGCCCCATCCCAAAGTGTGTCACTTTTTGTGTGCAGTTTTATGCACGCAGAGCCTTTGCATCGGAAATACAGCACCACACGTGACACATTAAATTTTTAACTCCACAAATATGCATGACGCTCGAATGATCACGTTAGCATATGAAATACACTACCATTTTGCCTTCGAATGAACAAAAGTTACGATAAAATTTAGACTCGTCACTTATTTACTTGGTAAGTCCTCATTTTTTCCTACTTTTTTTTTTCCAGCCACAGAAATTCCCGATTCCATTTGTTGAAGTTCCTATTTACATTTCCCTTCTTTAAACTAAAAAGTATTGTAACAGTGGCTTTCCATGGCCAGGTTTTGTGAAGACGAGTCTTGCAGTTTTTCTTGCAAAATGGTCTCCATTTTGGTAAAGATTGACGGCATATCTCAACCGTATTATGCATAACATTAAAGGAAAATGAAAGGCGTAGAGAAAAACCCCTAATAAGTCGATCCGCCCATAGTCCACTTTACTAAATAAAATTCAAAATGGAAGAAATCCGAGTTTTGACATATCCGAAGATATGCCAGCTCAAACTTCAACTCAACTCGACTCTTTGAGAAATACCGCGGAAAGATGCCATCTTGCCGATTATATGCACATAGTTCTCCCATCCGTCCTCTGCGAGTATTTGACGCACTCCGCGAACAACTCGACGGACGAACAAGCTCAGCACTGATCAATACGCCCACCAAGCGCTGCAGTTTATGTGCGTTTGTTTACGTGCAGCTCGGTTATTTGGACCCTCCATTCGCCAATTGTTCGCAGAAATTCCTTAATACATGAAAAGACTCTATGATTACAAAGAACAAATACCAAGCAAGTAGTCTGCTGATTTTACAATAAAAGAAAGCAAAAAGGCACAATAGAATTGAAATAGTTGAAATGTTTTCCATGTGCCAGTGTACTCGGCGTTTGAATGAAAGCAATGGCGCCACGGTACGCAAGTCCGCAAGCCAGCCAGTGTTAGCACACCGGCAGTCGACCAGAGACAGGATCGCTCCTATACTGACCTATGAGCCAGCTTGCGACAGCGGGCGCGGTTAGCGACCGGTGAAAAGCAGCTTTGCTAGCTTTCTGAAAATACGCACGTGTACGCGTCCAGTTATTGTTGAATATGATGATCGTAAATTATGAGTTGTATTTTATTAATTTTTATATAAGTGAATAGAAAACAAAATAATAATAATGTAAAACATAAATACATATAATATTCAATTTATCAATGTCTCTTTATAATTTTCATAACTTATATATTGTGATTCGGAAATTAATCAGTGATTAGTGATAGTGTTGTACAAAACATAGCTGAAGTGGGGTTGTTCGCAAGTGACGTCACATTTTTGCCCCAGCCCAGCCAACATGGCGACCTCCGCTTTAGCGATGTCTAACCAAGGTAACCCAACTTTGGAGGATGTTTCTCCTTCCTTGGAGATCACAGATGAGGGGGTTGATGGCTTATTTTGACTGTCATAATGAAAGAATGTTACCATGGGTTGTAGCTCTAGAGTTTCATTTCCTTTAATTTAATATTATGTCTACGGGGAGGGGTGGGATATGTTGGGATATGCCGCGAACATCAAAAGATGCATGAGACTCTAAGCTGTAAAGTCTCCTAAAAGCTTACAGCACAAAAATAAAATAGCATGAAGTTATCATGGTTATGATGTTTCGAATACACAGGAGGGTGCGAAATCCAATAGACTTTGTGCGTACTCTTCCCCCCCTCCTCTCCCCTCACCCTCAACCACCCTTGCCTTTTCGTATTCTATCGCATGCCGTGTCGCGATTCAAGTGCGAGTATGCGTGCCAAATCACCAGGCTCATATATGTCCTGTAGCAGCTTGACATTCAGCTTTCAAATAACACCAATTTCATGGCAATACGCCTCTATTTAGCCAAGATATCATACATTTACTGAAACAAAATGTGGAAAAGTGTAACAAAACCACCCTTTTTGGGTGGCGAGTTCAAAACACATGGCCTTAAGTGATCTTTGATCTAAATATCAAACAAGAGGATTATTTTCAAGATTTTGTTTGAAATATAATCCAGTAGATCTGACCTTAATATTTTGAAAACAAGGGCATCTAAATAAACTTCAAAAGTCAATAAGCAAAACCATGATGATCACCATATCAGAATGACAACAAATTATAAATCACGGGTAGGTCAACCAACTCATTGTTTGGTATAAGCTAAAACGTCTTTGCAAACTCGAAAGCTTTTAAAACAACTATAGGCTGCTAAAGATTGAGATGTTCAAAATAACAGACCTGATCATAATTATAATAAGCAAAATAAAACAAAACAAAAATGGAAAAGGTGAAATTTTTAAAGACAGGAATCATGATGCAGAACAATGATTACATGCAAAACTCCAAAATAAAGAAAGCAAGGAATATTTCAGTATAATCATGAGTAGAAGTGTGAAAGTTAAAGATACATAAACTTAAAAATTTAACAAATTAAAAATTGTAATTAAATCTGCAGCTGATTTATTTTGTAATTTTGTTTCCAGTTGAAATACAAATCTTGTGGCTATATACGCCGATTTGTCTCCTCTCTGCTCGCTCACTGTGTACAAAGTCAATGGCGTGGAACGATGTCTCCGCCACTGACGAAATGAACGGGAGTGAATGGACTGGTGACTTATAACCAGATTATGCTAATCTTGTTTTATTCCGAAGATCTTCACATCTGTTTGTTTCACTTCTCTCACATTCTACACATCCTGATTCCACTCACGCCTCAGTAATACAATACATATGAGTAGAAAATAGCCTAAAAATAAAAACAAACAAACACCCCCCCCCATTAAAAAAAAAAGAAACTAACAAAAGAAAACAGCAAAACCAAAAATTAAAAATGAGATAGAGTCAGTGCCCGTTTTACGTGTAATAACATGGCCCTCTACTGTTGGGTTTGTGAAATGTTACTGTCCGGCTACTGATAGAGCTGTCCGGAAACTGACCGATTGCAAGGGTCCAGCGAAATCGCCGTTCCACGCAAACTCAAGTCAAACTCGACATGACGGGAAAATAACTCTAAAAAATGAAAGAAAGTAACCGGAAGGAAATTGGCACCACACAACTGAAAGAATTACGTGAGACGTTGCTTAATTACTTGTAATTATCTAAAACAAGCAAACTGTCCGGGCACTGACGTGTATACGGTACCTTGGAGTAAGAAGAGAGACTTTTTATCCTTTTTCCTCCATGCTCGTGCTTAGTGATCGACTGCCTCTTCTCGGCCGCCCGGAGAGCTAGTCGGTCGACGAGCGATCAAGGCCCCAGGCCCGAGTAGGCAGGGGAAAATAGCGATATTCAGTCTATAATTCATGTCATTACATCACACTCATCAACTATCTTTGGTTTATGAATAACCGGTAATTATATTATTGGCTGACGATATAAAAGGATACAGGTAAAGAGTTGAAAAGCAGAAAACTCACCGTGTTTTCAGCAACATTTGATAGCCCCTGTCCGTGGTAAACCTTTTGTGATTACAATTAATCTCGAGAGGGCGCGCGCCACTGAAATGAAACCGGATTTGGGCATCCTGTAACTTCTTTCTTCTCGACTCCCGTGGGCTTTCTGCGGACCACGGGTTAAAATAGGGTGCTTATTGGGCCGTTTAATTCCCCGCCCCACGGGGGGGGGGGGCGGGGGGGGGGGGAGGGATGCACGTGCACCTAGCTGGACAGGTGCATCCCAAGCCGACCCCCCCCCCTCTACCTGTATGGTAATGCTGGTGATGGTGGTGGTCAAAGTGGCAGTGGTAGAGGAGGAGGGGTTGGTATATGAAGCCGTGATATTGGAAATGGTGGAGGAGGAGGTGTTAGCAACAACCCACTGGGGGTGTTTCATCAATATTTAAAATCGATTTTAAATCTTAAACATTGATGACACACCCCCAGGTGTTGGTTGTTGCTGGCGGTGGGTGGTGGTGGAAGTGTTGGTGATGGCGGCCGCACGCCGTGGTACAAGTTGTAGTGGAAGTGTATCTGGATCGAGGTGTTGGTGAATTGACATTTGTGGCACTGGTGGTGGCTGTGGAGGCAGACATGGTGGAGATTAGTGATGGTAATTAAGAGGAGTAGGCTTTCACGTGCGATGTAAATGTTGTTGCTACTAACACGCGGCCTTTTTGGTGATGGTGGAGAGGCTATTGTGTTTGGGGTGAAAATTTTTTCGGCCTTCGGCCATCAACAAGGTAATCAAAGTAGGGGTGCGGTAGGGTTCAGTCATATAGAGTCGAGAAATTGTATTTCGTACCCCCCCCCCCACATTTCTCCCCTTATTGAGGGGGGGGGGGCGGGGGATCCGCATCTGTGTAAATATATATTGGAGGTCATGGAAGTTCCTTCAAGACTGGAAGCTGCCCCACTCATTTATATAATAGACGTCTATCTACAAACACACGAAAGTCACCATCTAATTGATTTTGTTTTGAATATTCAGGCCCCTCCCCCACTTTCTGCTCACCTGAATTTTCATCCGCTCAACGATCGCGATCACTATTACGCTGTCATATTCTCCTCTCGAAGAGCTTCTTGTTCTAAATTCTTTTACAAGTTCGTATTTTCTGTTTAGGCTTTGATATAACTGCACTTTTTGGTGGGACTACACGAAGAGTTGTATATTCACGCAATATTTGGTTAATAATCCTTGAGTGTCTGTCCGTCCGTCCGTCCGTATCATTGTCCACTCACTCGAGCTAGATTTTTTTTTAAAAACATGGTTTATTGTTCATAGAAGTACATTAGGGGAGTTATTTGTGGTATTTTTGACGTCTTCTTACAAAAAGGTCACACCCACCCCACCCCAACCCACACATACTTTAATAAAGAAAACAAAAATTTCACCCCATGCTGCTTATACGGGTAATTCTGCCACTATAGATTATTGAATATCAAGCCAGCCTTGGACGCTCTAGAAAATTAAAATCATGGGATGTCAACCTTGAAGAATTATAGGTTAAGGGTTTTATCGATCTAATTCAAATATATTAACTTATATTACATTATGCAAGTTATATTGAATAAAACATTGAAGAGTTGGGCTAGAAAATAATTTCCAAAGTTAATGTTACCTTTATGTTATTCATTTATTTTGCACCTATTTCCTTTACAAGGCCTTCCTATGAATCAACGAACTAAACTCGAAATAATAATAAGTTTTTGATTAGCGCGTAACGCATAAATATCTAGAATTGCCGTGGAAGTGTGCTCTGCCACTGCGAACCATTACTGTTGCAAACTGATAAGCCTATTGCAGTGTTTTTTGTAAGTGGTAAGATAATTTGCGGTAGAAAAATAGCTAAAAAGATATTAAAGCATTGTACTAGGGTAGATGTAGGGAATACCGGCCACTTAAGCTCATTTGCTTAATTAGCACATGAAAACAATAAAATCACAAAAGAAAAAGATTCTCATTGCTTAGCTGCATCATTCAACTTTATTTTCCAAAAAAATTGAGGTAATCAAATATTTGGTGAGGCAGTTATATGCAAATAATGACGTCATCGTAAATTGTCCGGTATTCCCTACAGTGTAGGAAATACCGGACAGTATGTTTTTACCCTTTTTTTTGGTATAAAGATCTGTCTGGAAGCACTGATTTGAATGTAAACCATCAGCTTAACATGTTTGTATTGATTTTTTTATAACATTATTCATTTTTAGAAGATTATATGCATTTTACTACAAAATTTCAAAACACTCAGAATAACTTATATCTCATATAGATCATGACATATCACAATAATAATAAAGAGAAATAGGCATTTCAAAATTGTCAAACAATTTAATAAATAAATATAATACATTATATATGCAACTTACTATTTGATCTACATGCTTAGCAACTCAAGCCGGAAATAAAACAAACAACCGTCCATGTGGTGTCCGGTATTCCCTACACAAAAAAATGACTGACTAGCACTTTTCAACACACTGCCACCCCAATACACAGGCTTTGTACAGTGCAAACACTCCATACACGTTTGACCCACCCTCCACACATGTCCATAATGCATGAAATAGAGGTCATGCCCCAATTCTATTTTTATACCATCACATTCTCTAAAATGTCAATTTTTACATCAGGCCATTTTTCAGGCTGCAAATTTTCCTACCTTGACAGATTGTGGTAGTTTTCTCGGAGATTTCTCACTTGTTGTTGTCGAATACAGCATTCAACCTTCACAGACAGACCACCTGACCAATAGATGCCGGTATTTCAACTCAGTTGATCTTATGTTGGCAGCTAGGGCTGGACATGTGGTGACCGTCCGATATTCCCTACTGTCCGGTATTCCCTACATCTACCCTACTTTTTGATTGTTGCTGTTGTTTATAGTATACATACTAATGTGGGCATGTACAGTTTGTCTATTACTTCTGTCATTTTTTAAGGTTTTTGAGTTGGATTTTAACATGTTTAATTTAATTTGTTTATTCAAAGTTTGTCCCGATAAGTATGCCACCAATAACTGGACAAAAAGGAAAATTGAAATTTGGAGAAATTATGTATCCTGGGGTATTTTGTACGAAAAACACCATGTTCACATTAATTTATACCCTATAAGGGTACCAAGTCTAATTTCAATTTTTCGTTGCTACAATTATAATTTTATTCTTCAGTAATAATGTCCACCTAAAAGAGCTCTTGAGTGTCCACGGCCTTTCTTTATGGGGTTTGACCCATGCGTCCTCTGGCAAATCTCCAGGCTGTCTAAGGTTGCATGGACTTCGGGCCATCATGTGAGTGTTCACCTACCTTAACACAATTCTAGTGAGATTCTTGTCAATTTTTCGAATTTTCTACTACATATATTCTTAGCTAACAATAATGTTGTTAGACCACTTTTTTACCAAGATAAAAAAAACTGCAAAACTGGGGTCTGTGTGTCTGGGGCAGGATGCATGAGAGATGTGATTTCTATTGAAGTAAGAATTTCTCGATCATGAATTTAACAAACTCACGAAACTGTTCACTTTTTCCCATTCACAAAAATGTATGTGCACCCAAAATTGATTATCGCTAATACAGTACCTCTGCAGAATGAAATATTATACCAAAGAAAAGCACTGTACTGTTTGAAATTCGAACCAGGAGAATTTGCCCCTTTATACAACAAAATATGATTGTATCCGTACTTTGAGATCTTGAGATCTGAAAAAAAAAAAATTGGGTTTACCAATATTTGAAATTCCAATTGTGGCCCCCATGAAATTCTGGATACGCCACTGTTATTAATAATTATAATTAAAAAAAACAAAAAAAAAACAACAAACAAACAAATTTGCTGACACAAATGTTAAAACTGGTTCGAATACACCGAGATGAGTTGCCCGGGTATAAAACCAGGCGCGCGGGGGGGGGGGGGGGGGGGGGGTAGGTGTTGAATTTTAGGTGTTGGTCAATCAGCCTAAATCAGGCCCATTTGTCCGTTTTTAATTTTTAATTTATTTATTTATTTGTTTCATTTTGCTCAATTTGGCGCCCCTCTAAGGTCAATTTGCCGCCCCTTTGAGGTCATTTTGGCGCCCTTTCGGGCGCCTACCCGGGGGCCCGGGCCCGTAAAGACCCCTCCAGAATACGCGCATGAAAACAGTCAACTAAATGACTTTGGTCCACAGACCTTTATCCCCTAAATCATCCTGATGTATTCGAAAACAATCATAATAAATGATACATTTGTGAGCGAAATAAATTACATTTACATTTTAGAATTATAAAACATTGACAATAATAACATTATTAATTGGAGAGGAACAAGAATAAACCCGTGATGGTGAGTACCGAAAGAGAAACGGTACATAAGCTAGAAAATAGCATAATAATATTATACATAGTGTAGGCTAAAGGAGCAATGAAACAAGTTACATTTCAGTCGTCGTTAAATAAAAAGAGAGAAATTAAAGAGGAACTGTATACAATAGTAGACAATTTACC
This sequence comes from Paracentrotus lividus, assembly GCA_940671915.1. Classification (NCBI taxonomy): domain Eukaryota; kingdom Metazoa; phylum Echinodermata; class Echinoidea; order Camarodonta; family Echinidae; genus Paracentrotus; species Paracentrotus lividus. Next base: position 8,400,180 of record CALNVZ010003014.1, on the reverse strand, counting down.
AAAAAGAGAAGGTAAAAAAGCATCAATAGTGTAAGGGCATAAGGAATATTACATGTAATCCCGACAATGAACAAACAGCATAGACAACATAGACTACTAGTACGTGGATAGTTCAAGGGCTGGATTATATACCAGATGGCAATAGACCCAATAGCAATGTCAATATACAACATGACAAAAATTGAAAGAAAGACTCTTGAAGACATCACATAATGGGGAGGCACTGAGAATCAAAGTCTGTAATTTATTATGATAGTTTGTTTTTACCACCGACCAGGAGATGTTAACTCCCGATGTTAATACAAACGCATCACATATAAGTTGCTTGGTTTTTTAATCTCAGCCTATAATAATTACTACATAATTATATAGGGACATAACATCACAAAGCCTTAATCTACGCTGTCTGTAACTGGCTGGTCTGACTTTCAAATATATATTCAATAGTTATAAAAGAAATAAATAAAGGTGATATGCAATCATCATGATCATACTCATATTTTCCTTCTCTTTTTACAATTTTTGTAAAAAAAAAAAAAATGCTTGGCCTAACATGTGTAAACGAAACTCACAAAGTACAATAACTTAAACAACATACATTATATATGCATACATATCTTATGTACATGTATATACCTCACAATCATTGACTTCTATTTTACCATAAGGTATATTATAACGTTAATAATTATGGTGGGCTAATCACTTATCTTACTACTTTTTACAGCTACATAATCATGTTAATCCACACATTGTCTGTCCTAAACAAATGCATTCATTTTGAATAATTTATATTGGCCGACAGACATCCTTGTACACTTCATTTTCTCCAGAGCTGAGGAATTGATATAAAAATGTGTTCTCATACCGGTTACATAGACAGGAGGTTAAACATCAACCGCACAACTCCACTGTTTATATTAAACAATAATACGTTTCCGTGTGTTTTTGAGGTATAGTATTCTCAATGACCTATGACCTTAGAGATTAATACTAAAAGTAAGCTTCTTGATCCACCTGCTCTTCAAGATCCTTTGTCCGTCTTCTCGGTTTAATCGTTCTCTGTCAAGTTAGAAAAGAAACGAAAAAGAAAAGTAAAAACGAATAGAACATGAACTTAAGAAGAAAACAGCATTGTTATCAAAGATCTTCCTTTCTTATTCACCGGCTTTCCAGTTAAATAATCAATAAACTCAAAATACATTAACTTGGTTATTCAATTCCAGGCGGCCATTTTTTTAGAAAAGCATCTTACAGGTACCCATTTCACACCAGGGTATGGTGAATCATTGTGTTACAAGACAAATGTGACTGTGTCTCCTATATGCCTGCGCCTTATAAACAAAAATATCAAAAGACCTTTGACCTTCATACTTCAAATCTAATCAGATTGTCTTCCTAGGTGATACATACTCATCTAGTTTGAAGTTCATAAATGATTCTTGAGACATCGCGATAACAATTAATGGCAGTATGGACGGAATACCACCTTCGGTGGCGTAGCTAGCTGTGCATTAAGATGTCTTGCCAAAGGAGTGCTGGCGCCTGGCATTGAACCCAGGACCGATGCATCTCCAGCAGTGATGTCATACTAAGTAAGTTCACAAGATTATCACACTTTGCTCATCGGTCACACTAACAACCAGATCCATTCACAGTACAGTCAACTCCCGTTATAACGAGAATGGACACATGACTTTGTTTATATGCAGATTTGCTTCCCCTGGTGCCATTTAAAGTGAGAGCGAACTGATCAACACTCTCATTGACTATGTGTTGTAAATAGCTAATCTTAAAGTATACGTTTTGAGATAACTATTTATATTAGTGTGATTAAAATAGTCTTTAATTTTACAGGTATCAATGAAACTAAAATGATTTGGTGAAAATGATAATTTATTTGCAACTTGTTAACATTATTATTGAGGCATGAATGAATTGAGTGGTGAGTTAGTGTGTTATCATTCAAGGGGGCCTGTATTATAAGACTATGCTGCTCAGGATGTTGCATTGTGGGAATCAGGGCAGAATAGATTAGGACTTGAGATGGTGCTATACAAGGCTGCTGGTTCGTACTGGTGCTTTAAGAAATGTTCACACTTATTTGCTCAATATCGCAAGATCTTGTTACAACGGGGTATTGGTTCGATCATGCACAACTCATTATATCAGGAGTGGACTGTAATGTAATTTGTTGGTCGGCCTAGTCTCTCTAGCCAGGGTGAACCGGACGGTGTAACAACTTACTGATTTCAGAGGTCCAGAGCGATAGGTTGTCTCCGAGGAGCTGCATTATGAGAGTGGAATCCTTATAGCTATCTTCTGGGATGCTGTCCAATTCTGCCTCGGCATTGTCCAAAGCAGTTTTGGCCAGGCGACAGGCACAGTCGGGGGAATTCTGAATCTTATAGTAGAACAGGCTAAAGTTTAGTGCTAGGCCCAACCTGTAACGGGAGTAAATTAAGATAGAGTGTGGGTGAGAGAGAGAGAGAGAGAGAGAGAGAGAAAGAGATGGGGGGGGGGGAACCCCGAAAAGAAAATATTATTTTAGGCCTATTAGACTTAAAAAAGGAAAATTAAGAAGAAAAGAAAAATAGGGAAAAGACAACTTGACACGCTTGACTTTATCGGGGTGCCAAACTGACCTCGAAATTATATAGGGGCACCATATCCTGCTTATTTTCATTAATGATTATTGTTTATTCTACCGTGAGTTATTTCATGAAACTTGTCACGTAGCTTCATCCGATTTTTTTGCAATTTGTGGCCACTGAGGCGTGAAACATTGGGATTCTTGTGAAAATAAAATTGGAGGTACTCCCCACAAAGATTTGTTATGTTCAATCAAAGAAAGATTTTGAATTTTAGTCCATACAAAAAAAAAAAAAAAAAAAGGACTTTCAGTCTCACGTGCTCACTGAGGCATGAATTCATAAATAAATGCCATAGGATTATTAAAACGTGCCCAAAGATTATAAGCATAACCAAATAAATATTATTACGATGATTTTCAGTGCATAAAATTACTGCAATACCTCTTCATAATTTTAAAATGGCCTATTTTTGGTTGTTTGATGGGTTCATTCGATCGTGAAGAAAGTGATATTGTTTGTAAAAGTCGAAATACACTTCCAAAAGAGGAATTTCATCACATTTGATCGAATATACCATGTAAAATTCGCAAAAATGACAGCGTTTGTAAATTTTACCCAGTGCTTACTCAACCGTGATTTTGTATGTAGGACACACAAGTCATGTGGCATTCCATTTGACAAGTGTGATGTTGGAAAATTCAATTTTGTTCCGAAATCATTTATTCAAAGTTGTGATAATCGGCTTGTGAATTTCAAAAAAGAATTATATTTTGACTTTAACCATTGCTCATTAAAAATCGCTCACTTCGTAGCTAATAAAAATACCTCCAGAACACTACATGGACGTGTAATTAGATATTTTGAACTTTTCCTGGTTCAAAATTATTGATATCTGAAATAGGGGGAACTTACTCTTTGTTTTGTGTTTATATTCACAAGATTGAATTTAAACCTGCTAAGTGCAATGCAATAATACCTGACAGCGTTTGTGGATTTTAAATGTTTTTCTGCGATTTCAATGGCCTTTTTACATGTATATGCGTCTAGACTCTTGTCGGAGGCACATTTGCGCTCACTATCAACGAAGATCTCGGCCAGGTAGCTATGGTAGTCTCCCATCCTGTGCATTCAAAGGGGGAAAAAAGGGGGGGGGGGGAGGAAAAGATTTTTTTGATACATTCAATACAAAAACAAACAAACATACAAAGATATAAAAATTACAAAGAAATATAAAATTCATAAGCAAGTCTAATATATGTAACTGATTGTCATGGGATAAACCCCATCGTTGCCTATTCAATATTTAGGGACAAAATCATGCAGAACTAAACAAACGCAGAAAGTAAAAGCAGGAATCATTTTCACGTTTTTTGAATTCGCAATGTCACAAGATAACACTAGTTATAATTTTGTAAAATTTTCGCACTCCTTGATCTTGATGAGTGTAGAATACCAAGAAAATTATTACACTGGTCGTAAAATATGAACTTTCATGGTATTAACTTGAGATAGCTTAATTACATTTTAAGGTAGAACACTGTGGACTCTGGTATTTTGGCTGTCGGGATCAAGGCGTTTTCTAGAAGCTCAAGAACAAATTCTATCAGTTCTTTCTCGATCTGAAGAGAGAGGGAGAGAGAGAGAGGGGGGGAGGGAGAGAGAGAGAGAGAGAGAGAGAGGGATGGAGGGAGGGAGAGAGAGAGAGAGAGAGAGAGAGAGAGAGAGAGAGAGAATATCATTATTGGACAAGACATTTCATCAATTACAAATATAATTTAAAAACAAGAAAACTGAGCTGACACTCCGTTTAATTCTAATTTAGCAAAGTATCATAATACTTTCTTCTGAAAAAATACGGCACATGGGTCAGATGAGGAAAATGCAATGAGTAACATAAGGAAAATAGAAAAAACAAACAAACAATGAATAACATAATGAAAGATGAAAAAACAGAGAATAATATAAGGAAAAGGAGAAAAAAACAAGGAATAACATAAGGAAAAAGAGAAATGTCATCTTAACATTAATAATAATGAATAACATAAAGAAAGAGAGTGAAATCATTAATATTCACGATCCAGCAAAATAGTCTGGGGTTAAGGAATACCCAGTGTGAAAAAGCATTGAATTACTTAACCCTGGCTAATTTTGGAACACCTTATTTTGTTTTATTCATTTTGAACATTACTACACCAGGCAAAAACGACAACAATTTATTAAAACATGTCTCCACAATTTTAATCAATCCTTTAGATAGGCCTACTGACCATTGCTCTGTATTCTTTGACCTGTGTTAACTTGTCCAAATTTTCTTCGTAGTCAGTCTTCTGTTCTGCTCATAAGCGCTGATACTTTGCCACGATTTGCGCCTTGCTACGATCACATTCTTGTAGGCTATTGAAAGGAGATTTCTCTCCTCTGCCGTCAACTCTTCGTTTCCGACCATAGCTACCTGCTTCATATGGCTGGCCATCTCTGTAAAAGATTAAAAAAGTAACAGAGGATTGCAGAATAATCAGGTTATGCAGTGATGGATCCAGGATTTGAAAATATGGGAGGGCACCATCGAAATAGTCCTATTTCAACGTGTAATTTAAGAGTAATCGCTACTTTTGTAAATTTTGTGAAATTTGAGGCCTGCATAAATGTAGCCGGTATTATTTAAATGATGTTTTGTTTATTTAGTTGATCCATTGCCTTTTTGTTGTATACCTCATATTTTACAGATTCATTACAAACTAATATCGGTAAACAACTCATTTTTTTTTCACGACGGTTTTTCAGATAATAAACGCGAATTGTTTGTTACAGGGTATACATGGTATAGGGAAGTCCCCGAAAGGGGTACGTGAACTTTTCGCGAATGATGTGAATGTTGAAGTCAACAATCTTAAAAAAAAAAAAAAAAAAAAAAAAAAAAAAAAAAAAAAAAAAAAAAAAAAAAAAAAAAAAATAATAATAATAATAATCAGGCCGAAAAAGCATTTGCTGCATTAAAAAACCGATGTTGCAAGCCCTTTACTTTAACTGAGAGGTTCAAAATTGGAAAAAATTACTGTTTTGAAAGAGTGAATCTTTAGAGCGCGAAACACAATTTTATAAAAGCAATTTTAAGCACACGGCCCAGAATACCAAATTGTGCGAAAACTTGCCAACGCCCCATGACGTATGGAGTTGGTTGCCATAATGAATTACATATTTGAATTATGTTTATGAGATACATTTATTAGATTTAATGAAGAATCAAAAGAGAAAGATAGGGAGAGAGTGCGAGAGGGAAAGAGAGAAGGAAAGAAAGGGAGAGATATAAAGACAGGGAAAGAGAAAAGGAAAGAGAGTGAGACAGATAGAGAGAGAGAGAGAGAGAGAGAGAGAGATAGAGATAGGGAATGAGAACTAAAAAAGATAATAATAATACAAACAATAATTTGATATATTACCGTCGTATCTTTCCGTCATTTCAGCTAACTTGGCAATTTGAACATTTTCCTCTCGAGTGCAATCTGAGGGCTTCTTTTTCATTGCTGAGACCTCTGTACACTGTTCAGCCATGTTTGATATAATCAACAATGATCCACAGGAAACAAGTCTGACAAATAAAAGTAGGAATCCCAAGCAGAAGGTCGACAGCAACTGAGGTAGAAATTAGATCAAGTCAGGTATAGAGCGAGAAGTATGGGCAAAACTTTAATGTAACCCTTGGTTATCTCCTCAACAGAGCAAATAGCACATACTTTGAAAAATATTAAGCACAATGGGTCGGTTGCATTGGTCTTCTATTAGACAATCATGACAATAGGCCAATCTTGATTAATGCTCAAAACTGCACTGAAGCTTGATATTTAGTAGTAGAAAAAAAAAAAATTTAAGAGGGAGATAATATAAGCTTCCGTAATCTTCTCGGTAATATCTTCATGACTGCCCAAACTAAATACACTCCAATAGGGTTTTTTTTTTCGTTGGTATTTACTTTGAAAAGATTTTTTTTTTTTTTTGGTGCATTTTAGTTTGAAGTATGTAATCGGATCATTCCTATTTTCAATAATATGCCGATTCTGAAGGAAAGTGAAACTGCGAGCAATATTTGTTTGGATGAAGTATCCAAAAACAAAGATTAAAAGGTGACAGAAATAGTGCTATTTCTTCTTATGAGAAGTTCTCGACCAATCCTAGTCAGACAAAATTATTTTAAGACGAAGGATAATAAACTTTATTTATCTGTTGCCCATAAAGTTAGATAATTACCCTGGCTCGTATGCGTTCCGTGAGTGATTGTAACTTAATAAACTTTTTTTTTTCCGATATCAAAACTATTTTAGGTACATTAGGTAGTTTGTACTGAATATGGAAATCATACTTGATGAGAAACATGATCATCATGTTAATGACGATGGTGAAAACGATGGTGGCGTTGCCTCTTCAATCAAGCCTGGATGAAATAATAGAGAAAATTAATGTTATGTTAGTTGAATAGCATAATTTTACGTATCTATAGGATTGACTATTTCAAAGAAATTAAAAAATTTTCTGGTTGGATACTGCATACTCTCTTGGACTGGAAGAAGTCTAGGAAAATTATTAGCTGAATTAGTAATACTCCCATACAGGTATGAAAAGGAGTATTCAAAGAGAAGTTACATTGCAGACAGAAACAGACTACACAAAAGCACATGTATCACACACTCACCCTAAAACGATAAAAGGTACATAAAGTCGAGGCCAAAAGTTTACATACACCTGGTAAGAAAACATATAAATGCGATTTTTACTACCCTAAGAATATTGGTCACCATTTATTTTGATGAATATGGTTAGGTATGATATCTACTTTGTTTTAAGAGAGTATGTTTCATAACAGATATTTAGAAACAAATACATATGGTTGATCTTACTTCAATTTGGATAAATTCAATGGATCAAAAGTTCACATAAACTTACCAAAACTGGTGATGCTTTCCTGTAATTTCATTTTTTTTTTTAAAGTTAAACATGTCTCAACATGTGACAACCCCTCCTCAACCCCCCTTTTCTCTGTTTACCCACTCTAAAGCTAACTGAAATGAATGTAGGAATAAACTGATCGCCATTAAAAATAGACGATATATCTTATCTTTTCTGTAACATTCCGAGACTGAAGAACATCTTCCCGATATGTCCAAATTTCATCATGTCCCGTTCTTCATTCATCAGCGAAGGAAGAGGTTACCAAGGCTATTCGATGAATGTCAAGAAGTCCCGTAAACACCTGTTGTAATCGCCCGGTTAGGGCGTTTTTGAGAATAGCCTAGTGTTTGGGTCTTCCTAAAAAAGATTATCGACTTAATAAATTAGTGTAAATTAAGGGTGGTATCTCACTTCGCGGAGACGTCTCCACGACAGAATAGAAGTTTTCGTCTCCGCGACGGATAACAAGTATTAGAGACATCTCCGTCATCACGGAGACGTCTCCGAGACAATATATGAAAATAAAGAGTCTGAAGTAGTCCCAAATCCGTCTCCGAGACGTCTCCGCGATATTAGAGACGTCTCTAATACTTTTTATCCGTAAAGAGAGAGGGATAAACCTGTGTCTGTAGATGAAGGTAATTGTGCTACGACTTTAGAAAAAGAAGAAAAAAGAACTGTGTATCGTCTTGTCCATTTGAAATAAAATGATAGCCAGACACTGATGATCATCAGCAAACTTCCTGTATTATGACTATTGTAAGTTCATGAGATCCTACTACATATTTCGAGGATGTTATCCCAGTCTGCTTTTCACCAAGTCGTCAATAAGTTACCAATGACTTTAC
>CALNVZ010003014.1:8343984-8390481 GCA_940671915.1 Paracentrotus lividus | reverse complement strand
GAACGAATGGATCATGTTCTTTGGAGCTGTCCTAATCATAGCGTGAAACACAGCCCCGGTGTTGATGAAAGGTTATGGGGGACGTTTCGATATCTTTCTTGGGGAGGTTTCTGCATCGTTCTGCTTTCATACAATAAATGAATAACATGCTGGAAATTTGACAGGATAAAAGTGCATTGAAAAATTCAGGAAAAAATATATAAAATGGTTGATTGTAATGAAACACTTGAGCAATGCAATGAAAAGGGAAGTATTAAAACAAAATTAAATACTTGACGCATAGGTGAAACTCCAATTGATGATGGATAATCCAATATCTGAAATGGAATATTGAAATAAATACATCAAACTAGTAGACCTGCTGAACGACTTTTGTACTTGTCTATGTGGATCATCAAGCATAAAGGTCCAGTAGCGAGTAGACGCGCCATATTGGTGGATCCAGGATTTCGCCCCCGCCTGGATCCGCCATTGCACAAGTAGATTTGCTGCTTAAACATGTCATCACAAGATGATGATCACCAGGAGACCAATCAAGACTAGTCAAGTATCTGGTGAGGTAAATCCTTGTCAGGAACCTACCTACATAATTATATAAGGAATAAAGGGTAAAAAGAGAAAATCCTTACGTATAGCAGTTCAAGACAAAATTATTTGCATTCAAATTTAAAAGTACGTCTTGTAACTTTTTTGAGATTATGCTAACCTGCGACAACATTGACAGTGAATGTGCAGGGAGCAGCAAAATTGTTTGAGCCATCTCTGAATATGTAGATAACTTCAGTTTGACCTAGTTGAAAGGTATCGCCTGGTGCACGAGTCTGGATATCAATGATGACCACATCACTGTTGTCGGTTGCAGTAGGTTCAGTAAAATTGACCGATGAAGATGTTGTACCAACTTCGACGGTCAGGTTGAATGGCGTAGGAGGACAGTTAACCACAGGTGGAACGTCATCTGTGGGAAGAGGATAAGAATACATGCTAACAGGGGCAACTTTTTTTTTTAGAAGCATTTATCTGTAGGCAACGTAACTTTGACCGAGTATGAAGGTATCCTTTTATGCAGAGGGTTGCTATAAATGATGGAGATACCTATTGCCTTTTGCAGTAGATTCACAAAACTACGGGGACACTGTACCATGGTTGACAATCATCAGAGAAGTCAAAGACATTCGGAATGAATTAAACATAATTTATGTGTACCTTTAAAAATTTAGGTAAAACAGGACCGATTCCATGATATTTGCTCCCGCGACAATTACTCCGCTTACACCTCGTCCGTCAATGGACCGACTAGCTTTAAAGCTAGTCGGTCAAGACGAAAGCTAGTCTGTCATCTTAGTCCGTCGAGACGGACTAGAATACAACTGAATCTACATCTCTCAACTTGACGGACGAGCTTTAAAGCTCGTCCGTCAAGCTTGATGCTAGTCCGTCGACGCGACCGACCAGGACAATAAAAGTAGTTGGGTGGACCAGTTTACCCATTAAAATGACTGACTAGCTTTTGATACAAATAGTTGCAATGTCGTTTCAATGTACCTTCTCTATTTATTCTGTTTTCGAGCATAATCAAGTTGATACATTCTGAAACAAAGGTTGTTTTGGCTTGACAATCTGAAAGCTTACGAGACATAACATCTATCATGATAAGTATGCAATTCACGAGTACCGGTAGAGTCCAAATATTGTTCTCCATTCTTCAATTACAGGCTAATTGAATACCTTGTTACTATAGAACTCAAGAACCCGGTATTGTCTTACAGATTGCTGGTGAATGCCCGGCTTATAGCAACAACAGTGAATAGAAGTTGGATACAATCAACATTCTCAAACAAAGGTTGTTTTGGCTTGACAATCTGAGAGCAATACGATAGCCGAAATAACATCAATCGTGACAAGTATGCCATTCACGAGTAGTTTAGAAATATGGGGTCTTCCCACGAGTCCTCGATCCCACGAGTCCTCGGTCCCACGAGGCCGAGTATTTTCTGATTTATTACGGAAAAGTCTCAAATAAATACTAAATTCATGATCTCGTAAGTTGTGATTAATACAACGGGCATTGGTTTGCTGCAGCATTGGTAAATAGGGGCAATATTATGATATACATGTATACTTGCGTACCATCATGCTACTCTGAGGGGGACCCACGGGGCACTGGCCCCGGATAGGGGAAAGGGGGCTCCGCAAAGGATTAAAGGAAATAGAAGAGAGAGAGAGAAGGAGGGAAAGGGGAAAAAAAGGATGTGGGTAAGAAAAGAAGAAAAAAAGAGCCGGATAGGGAGAAAGAGAGAGAGAGAAGAATTAAAAAAAATAATAATAATAATTAAAAAAAAGAAGAAAAAAGGGGGCCTGAGCCCGTCTCCACAAAACTAAAATAACATGCGAGCAGAAAGTTTTGAGGCTAAATGAACATAATCTTGCATAATTGACAAAAATTATATTCCTGATGAAGACGCAGGTCCGTCGAAAATTTGACATGATATGAATAAAGAAACTGGCGTTAATGCATTATCCCGACTATTTGTTTGTTTGATGACTGCCAATAGGTGAAACGCTATGTTGTTTAAAAATATAATAGATAATATAAATAATGAATCTGGATTTCAATAATAATGATAATAATAATAATAATGAATAAAAATAACAACAATAATAAGCGCGAGCGAAAATTGTTAGATTTCCATGGAAGAAAAAGGAGTGTGGAAAGCCCATTTCAGCTAACAAAAAAATAATTGGGAAGTTTTTTTTTATTGCTGCGGCGACTTCTCTGAGACGCAGTCGCTGATCCAGCGGGGGGGGGGGGGGGGGGGGGGCAGGGGACACGACCCCCTATAATTTGAAAACCACTCATTGACCGTATATGTTAAAACCCAAAATTTTTGTGGCGCCCCCCCCATATCCTGTAATCCTGGACCCGCTACTGCTGAGAAGAATAAGGGACGACTTTAGACGTAGTCTCAAATCAGTCTCAAACCCGTCTCCGCGAAGTGAGATGCCACCATTATTCGTCATGCTAGTGTCTATTGTATTAACCACAACTAAATTAATTTATGCAGTATAATTCAGCTTACAATGACGAATACACCTTCAAGATGTTTCATCGATGTTGAAAAACATCCTGATTAGAGAAAATATGGTATGAGAAAGTACTCGGCCTCATGGGACCGAGGACTCGTGAGATCGAGGCCTCGTGGGACCGAGGACTCGTGGGATCGAGGACTCGTGGCACCGAGGACTCGTGGGAAAAATATTCGGCCTCGTGGGACCGAGGACTCGTCGGAAAATATTCGGCCTCGTGGGACCGAGGACTCGTGGGATCGAGGACTCGTGGGACCGAGGACTCGTGGGACCGAGGACTCGTGGACCCTCCCCAGAAATATTGTTCCATTCTTTAATTACAGGCTGATTGAATACTTCGTTACTATAGAACCCATGAACCGTCTATTTTTATAGATTGCTATTGAATGCCTGGCTTAGCAACAGCAGTGAATAGAAGGTGGTACAATATATTGAATAACATGCACATTGCGAAAAGGACATCACTATTAGTTGCATTATCTGTATGTGAATTCCATTTAATGAGCAAACTGTACAGACACACACTTTATATACCCCGTAAAGCTTAAGATTTTGATTATAATGGCGATCTCCTTCCTGGGACATGACTGTGTGAGTACTCTTTTTTTAATTCCTTATGTTTCAGTTCACATAGATTAATGCTATAATCACCAACGCGAAAAATTATGTCTTGCCAAATCAATTTATAAATTGTGTGTATTTACAACGATAGTAACAATCACATTAAATAACGAAAATTGAAATTTAATTTTAATAATAAATATAGGCGCCACTTTTCTTTTAGATTACTTTGATCTGAAAGAAAAGAATATTGGATTAGAGGCACGACTTTGGGATTCTGAAGTGGCTCTCAAGGACAAGTGTATACGCCGAAAATGCAAAAGCAGGTGGGCGATTCCATGCTGTGTCGTACGGGACATTTTGACAACATTTTACATCTTTTTTGTATGAAAATAAAAGAATATTTTCTTGAATGATGGTGATCCTCAAGTAGTACAAAAAGGGGCACAAGAACCAACACTTAACTTGACTCGATTACACATAATTTACAATTGAAATGGAAAATAGTAGTGTGTCGTACGGGACACAAAAATAACAGAGAAAACAAAGAGACAAAAACAACAACAGTATGGAATCGCCCAGGTAGGCCTACAACAAAAAGTCATGATGATGCAAGCCATGGCGGCGACCCATGGCCCCGTGCCCCCATTATTTGATAATTGCCATAATGTTAACTAATTGTGCCTCCTGTATTAATTCCTGTCTTCTGATTTATATCATCGATCATAATTTAAAAAAAAATTTTGCTCGAATTCTTGAGACAAAATACATGTTTTTAATCGTATCTTTGAAATGTCTTCTAATATTTCAGATTTGACGTCTCTGACAAGCTGGTGAAGCCATATTAGCCTCTTGCGTCATGCTAGTCGGTCAAGACAGCAGCAAGAACAACGCGGCAGAAAAGCGCGACACCTTGACCGACTAGCTGTAAAGCTAGTCTTGCTCAAAAGCTCGTCAGTCTGGACATCACTACGACTTACTTTTATGCCAGTCCGTCAAACTAGTCGGTCACGACGGACGAGCTTTAAAATTAGTCTGTCGTGACCGACTAGCTTTAAAACGAGTCTGTCATGACCGACTAGCTTTCTGGAAAGCTAGTCCGTCGTGACCGACGAGCATTAAAACTAGTCCGTCTTGACGGACTAACTTGACGGACTAGCTTTCAAGGTAGTCCGTAGAGACGGACGAGTTTTAAAGCTAGTCCGTAACAACCGGGTTGTGTTGAAGGAAAGCTAGTCCGTCGTGACCGACTAGTTTTAAAGCTAGTCAGTCTGGGCATCACTACGACTAGCTTTAAAGCTAGTCAGTCCACCCGTTTAGGTTTTCAGTGATGGCACAAAATAACTGAATGCAATGCGTTATATAGTCAGGTATAATAACAAAACACGAATCAAAACATAATAATAATAATATTTGTAAACGAAATAGCAATTTGAATGAACGTCCCTTTAAGCCGAATTCCGCATAAAATTGATTGTCCTTACAGGCCCATCGGGCTTTTAAAAACGGCACCTTTTTTAAAATTAGAATGCACGATTTTCTAAATTCAACGAACAAAAAGCGAAATTGTACTTACATTAAAGAATTTCTGTGCACGTTTAACAAATTTGCTATTAACATTTAATAGAATGGAGATTGCATCTAATACAATGGTCTAAATGGAAACGGTTGTGCTTTAATAATTTTATCAAATAATAAAATTAAGTTTCTTGCCGCATTATTATATATTTTTTGAAAATGTGAAATGTAAATATAAAAAGAAAAAAATGTATTTCAATGTAAAAGTATGTTTCGTATTAAAATGAAACACCCTCATGCATGTCTAGAATAAATACTAACCTGCGACAACATTAACAATAAATATGCAGGGAGCAGCAAAATTGTATGAAGCATCTCTATACATGTAGATAACTTCAGTTTGACCAAGTTGAAAGGTATCGCCTGGTGCATGAGTTTGACTATGAATGATGACGACGCCACTATTGTCTGTTGCAGTAGGTTCAGTGAAATTGACGGATGCCGATGGGGTACCAACTTCAACGGTCACGTTATATGGCGCAGGGCAATTCACAACTGGGAGGATTGACTCAACCGCAAAAAAACAGAAGATATCGAAGAATTGAAATGCTATGATATTTACAGCTACTGATATGTGATGATTCATACTTGAGTATCCCTTTGTCATGTTTGTTCCGTTTGGTAGTTTTAAATTCACCATTCCTAGCAATCATTATTTTTTCATTCTCCAACTTCAGTCGCATATACTGGGTGTACCAAAAAAAAAGTTTGATCGTCAATAATTTCAAAATTTTTACCATGGTGATAATCAAATTTATACCACTGGAAAGTGCAACTCATTACCTTTTTAACGATACCTCGCTCAGCTCACCAATGTCACGCATCACTAAAACCCATTGTTTTGAAAATGTCTTGCAAAATTGTGAGTGGTTCACTTTCATTCTCATTGAGAAGGGTTGTTTCAATGTGCCTAAAAAGGAACCAAACTTTCATCATCAATCATTTAAAAAATATGACAGTGGTGATTATGATGTTTATAATATTGGAAATTGCAACTCATTGTCACTTTATTGATATATCTTTCAGCTCACCAATATCACGCATCACTGAACCCCATTGTTCTGATAATATCTCGCAAAATTGTGATTGATGCACTGTCATGCTTCTTACATTATTCACGGTGAACTAAAGGTTCTCTGGGTTGTCATGAGCAGTAACATGATGAAATTACCTTGATGGTAAGATTGACGGACTAAATAATTAGGCATTTCCAACCCATTTATTAAAACCATTTACTTAAAGTCACTGGAAAATTACTTAGAATTGCTAGGCACATTTTTAAGCAACTCGTCCACAGGAGCATGAAAGAGATCCTATTACAAATTTTGCGAGACAACTTTCAAAACAATGTGTGATTTTGGTGAGCTGAAAGAGGTATCATTAGAATGGTAATGAGTTGCACTTTCCAGTGATATAAACTTCATAATTACCACTGAAATATTTTGAAATTATTGATGATCAAAGTTGGGTTTCTTTTCTAGGCACATTCAAACAAACCATCTCAAGGTGCATCACTGAAAACCTAACTTCGTCCGTCAATAAATTGACGGACTAGCTTTAAAGCTAGTCGGTCAAGACGGACTAGTTTTAAAGTTAGTCCGTCATGTTAGTCTGTCTCGACGGACTAGCTTATAACTGAATCTAAATCTCTCAACCTGACGGACTAGCTTTAAAGCTCGTCCGTCAAGCTTGATACTCGTCTGTCGAGTTGACGGACGAGCTCAATAAAAGTAGGTAGACGGACGAGGTTTACCTATTGAGTTGACGGACTAGCTTTTGATATACACAGTTGCAATTTCGTTTTCAATTATTCATGAAAATTATTCCAAGGTTATTGAAGTAGTGATAAATAATAATGCAAATGTTGTACCCCTTAAATCCCTCTTAAATATTTAATAGTACTGTGTCCCGCCAACAATTATTGTATGTATGTAAAGTGAATATAAGTTGTCTGTCTGCACGGGGTTTATACTAACCTTCGACCACATTGACAATGAATGTGCAGGGAGCAGCAGAATTGTTTAAACCATCTCTGAATATGTAGCTAACTTCAGTTTGACCAAGTGGAAATGTATCGCCTGGTGCATGAGTTTGGTTTTCAATGATTACGACACTGTTATCTGTTGCAGTAGGCTCAGTGAAATTGACTGTTGTGGATGTTGTACCAACTTTGACGGACACAGTGAATGGTGTAGTAGGGCAACTTACAACTGGGGGAAATACATCAACTGAAATATCGAAGATAGAACCGATAAAATACTCGAACATTGATTATATTTATAAAGAGCGGCAACATTGGTTAAAGCATCGAGTATCTGTATTCAAATTACAAGTTTGTTTCAGGAATTGACTAAGTGGTGTTAGACCAATTAAGAAATTAGACGAAATGGAAATTAGACAAAATGGTAAATAGGCAAAGCGGCAATTAAACCAAAATGTAAATTAGACGAACAGGTTGTTGACGAGATGGAATAAGACTATGTGGGATGAGACCAAACGGGTATTAGTCTAAGTGGGTTTAAACCAAATGGCAATTTACCGCCTTGGAGGGGTAGGATATGCATATGTTTGTGCAGTGAATATGTAGTACTAGGGTTGGGCGAATCTCAACTTTTTTTTTCAAACGAGTTGTTTCTATAGTAAAATTCGATGTAGAAACTGAAAATGACAATTAATTTTTGCGTACGATGACGTCTTACGTCGCTAAAGTGCAAAAAACTAAAATAGCCGCCGAAATGGCGTATTTTGCCCAATTATCACACTTTTTATAGGTATAAACCACTTTTATTACGTTTTTATATGGGTTTTTGGTTGTCAGGGAACCCAACATGATTAATCCAACATGATTAATTTTACCTAAGTTGACTGTAAGTGTAGTATAGCTTGGTAGTTAGTTTCAGTCAATATCGAGCAAAAATCACCTCATATCAAAATCACTAAATAACACCTGTAACACATACTAGGTACTTTAGATCATGATAAAATTGTCAGATTTGAGCTTCTAGACCATCAAAATCCATAAAGAAACAAAATAAAACCTGTTTATACCTATAAAGTGTGTGATGAATGGGCAAAATACACTATTTCGGTTTTTTGCATTTTAGTGACGTCAGACATCATCGTACACAAAAATAATTGTCATTTTTGGATTCTACATCAAATTTGACTATAGAAACAACTTGTTTGAAATAGCTTCTCAAAAAAAAAGTAATTATTTGCCCAACCCTAGTAGTACATTCCTTTACTAGAAGAAATGTTTGAAATTTAAAGAGGAGACAACATCCTAAATCTTCTACATTTTCATGCCTTGAACATTGGTGATCGTGATCAATATAAATTGGAAATCTATACTCACATACTACTGTCCATGTGACATTGAAGCCTGCAAACTCTATACTCTTGTCTGAACTCCAATATAAGAATGCAGAATCTGTGTAGAAAAGGGTTAGGGGTTCGGGCACAGTGTGACCATCGTAAAAATATATCTGTTTTGATGGAATATCTGTACCATCAAAATCGCTTTGATCATAGGTTAGCCCCGCTCCAATAAAAAGTACATCGCGGTATACTTCTACCTCAAATGGATCACTGAAAGTAAACATGATTTGAGTAGCTCCAGGAATAAATAGAAGAAGTACCCTTTCATCACGAATTGTGTATTGATTTGGGTAGTTTGGAGAGGAGTAAGAACCGATTGCACATGTCAATCCATAGCAAGTATCCACGACCATGGGATCTGATAGGAAAGAACAAACATCAGATATTCCAACGAAGTTCAACGACAATTCAGATTCATTTAAACACTCATAACTTGTTGTGTTGCACTGTTAGAAATATTTTTTTTTTAATTTGCGTATTATTTTAAGATTCAATTCAATTCAATTCAACTTAATTTTTCATTTCCACAGAAATTATAAGTACATTTGATCAAAAAAGAATCGTGCAATATATATTTTTAATAAAACAATTTACAACCAGATTCTATAATTGCATATACAATTATAGTTTTTGGTATATTCAAGGCAATATAGTATAAAACAAATTAAATCGATATTTCCTATAGAAATTGAGGGACCCATTAAAAAGTGAATACTTGTAGGATATGGGTCCCTCAAAATTACACATTAACATTATAAAAAAATAAGTAAAACATAAAAGCCATATTATCTTAAATTAATCGGGTTGTTCTCTTTTTATATCATAAAGTAGAAAAAAAAATAAGGTAATTATTAAATTTTGAAAAAAAAATCAATCTGCATAATTCCATCACGAATCACGCCAAAAAGCCTTAGACAAGGCTGTCAAGGATTTTTGGTACAAATCGTTTCTAAAAGCGCCCTCATACACCCTCACACACACACACACACACACACACACACACACACACACACACACACTCACATCCCCTACCACCCTTACCAAGGTCTGCCCTTACCTAAGGAATGTAAGGTAGTCATAATCCTTTACTTACAGACTGCGTGAGTGCAATCAAATCCCACAGAGTACAGATCTTGACAATCACAAACGTAAGATGACTCTGTTGAACCGGGTCTGTTGTAACACGTTTCGCCATTGTTACATTGGTTGACGTCACAAATTTCTATAGAAGAGTCAAAAGTAGTTATTGATATACACGTAGGCGTTAATCTCGCTCGCAATTGTAATTGACTTTAGGGGTGCACTAATACAGCATTTTTTTTCATTTAAAAACATTCTTCTTGTCAAGACAGCATAGCTCTTTCACTTAACCCTAAGGCCCGTATTCTGCTAAGGAGTTTAGAGTTAGAGTTGAACGGAAATAAACAATAGGATCGAACAATAGCACCGTACGAGAAAAAACTCCCAGCACGAAAAAAAATTCCAAACGTGTACAACTTCCGTCCGGCTGGAAGTTTCTAGTGCACTGGAACACACATGATAAAACCGGAAATCCATTGAAATAATGACGCAACAATCTTTTTGTTTGTAGCCGCTTAATCCATTCACTACCAGTGTTATTGTATGGGTTCAAAGGCGCTTGTCATGCAGTTTCAAATATCACGTCCTATTCTTTAACGATTTAGTGGCCTGGGATGGGAACAATTAACAAGCTTGGAATTTTTCGGCTGATAAGGAGAATGGTTTTATTCCCTCTGAATAAATTACTTACCTTAAAGGCACATAATGATTCCCTTACGGTATCTCACTTTGCGGGGACACATTCGGGAGTATTTTTTAGAGTATTTGGCTGGTTTTGAACATTTCAAAACGAACAGAATCCCTCCATGAATGTTTTAGAATCCCTCCCAATTTTGCGCTCATGCGGGGAGGAAGAACAAAATGCTCCCGAATCCACCCGAATACAAATATTCGGGTGGATTCGGGAGCTGTAACCCAGGCTTAATTGACTAATATGATCCGGATCGTTACACCCCCAATAATGATACGACCAAGCATTTTTTAAAATCGTTTGTTTGTTTGTTTGTTTTTTTTCTGGGGCGGGGTCGTTTTGTT
Organism: Paracentrotus lividus; assembly: GCA_940671915.1. NCBI lineage: Eukaryota > Metazoa > Echinodermata > Echinoidea > Camarodonta > Echinidae > Paracentrotus > Paracentrotus lividus. The sequence continues at coordinate 8,379,762 of CALNVZ010003014.1, read as the reverse complement.
TTTTTCGTTTTGTTTTGTTTAGTTTTTGTGTTTTCTGATCGAAACTTGCTCTGATCAGAAAAGCATTGTCATCATTTTAAGTGGTTGACCTGCTGCGGCAGTTTACTTTTTTTTTCTAACAATATAAAACATAAAAGATAGATATACATGTATATTAAATATATAATGTATAACAAATTATCAGTTCGTACTTTTATTCGTTTGAAGTAATCGCCTAAAAAGCTCCACGGATTTTTTTATTTCACAAATGTGAAGTGTTCATATTTAGCCAAAAGCATTGAAATGTTAAATTTGATTCCGACATCAAGCTACATACATGCGCGAAATTTTATCACGTTAGGTGCATGCGCATCAATCTTTTTCTTATTACTTTTTTTTTCTATTTTTTTTTCTGTCGCGGGAATATCTCGGGGACGTCTCTAAAACGTCTGCACGACTAAAAACATTCAAATAATTTCAAACCATTCTCAAATTAGTCTCAAACTAGTTCCAAATCTGTTTTATTCCGTGTAATGACAAGTGACTTGCCTTCATTAGTTTATTGTTGGTTTTCGCGTCAAATGTCCTTTCTTTGATTTTGATTTTTGATTTGATTTATTTGTCAAGTATAAACAACATTCACATAAGCTTGACGGGATGACCCATGAAAGCCCTAGAGCTTATTTACAACGGGGTCCCAACATAATAGAATAAAGTTAATACAGGTACAAAATTATAATTATAATATATACATGGAACGTATTTACAGCAAACTTTAAATAGTTAATTAACACATAAAACTAGTTCAAAACATAAACACATTAAATAAATTAAAGTAAAACATTGAGAAAATAATATTTCAAGGCATATCATACTGTCGTTACAACGTCGCTTGCTTCAATTGTTTTAGTCTCAATTGAAAAGAAACTCCTTAAGCACTCTTTTGAAATGTGCGTAGTTTTCTATTGCTTTAATATGATTAGGAAGAGAATTCCAGTATTTGATGGCATTGTAATAAAAGCAATTGCCAATACTACCAACTCGCCCTGGCAAGCTAAGTTATAATGACTATTTCTTGTATCATAATTATGTAAGTTTTGAGACAAGGTTAAAGTTGAGGCCAATATAATGATTTGCTCTCGAGTGGTAAATTTTGTGTGCATGGTGCAGTATTAATTGTTTTGATCTTTGATTTACATCAAGTAGACCAGCTGCAGAGAGCCTCCTGTAACCAACATGAGATCTTGGGCCTAAACAATTGATGAATCTTACATCTTATTTTGTGTGATTTTCAACTTCTTTTGATCTAATTTGCCTAAATTAGAATACCACGCAGCGTTAGCATAATCGAATAAACATTGAATGAGAGCAAAACATAATATACGCCTTGCATGTAGATTCATACAATTTGATATCTATACAAAAATTTCAACGGGAGTTTGCCTTCTTACAATAGATTCTACTAAAGAACAAAATGAAACTTACAATTTAATTCGATGCCTAGATACTTAACGGATTCTTTTTTCTGAATGATTTGATTTTGTAAGCTACGTTGAATTCATCTTCCTTTTTCTTATTACTTTTGTTGGAAAACAAATACTTTCTGTTTACCCAATGTAAAGATAGCTTATTATCAGTCATACAATCAACACATATTGACATTTCTTCGCTGAGTTTTTCTCAACAAGTTTTGGGTTAGAACTTGAAAAGTAACACGCTGTCATCAGCATAAAGTAACAGCTTACAGTCTTTTACACAAATACACATATCATTAATATAACTCGTAAATAGGATTGGGCTAAAATACTTCCTTGTGGAACACCACAAGTTATTGGTAGTAATCTGGAGTATACATCATGAAACGATACCACTGGTGTCGATTTGATAAATATGATCTGAACCATGCCAAAGTTTCGGTGTTGAATCCCATTACTTTTAACTTAGTCATAATATCTCGTGATTAACATATCAAATGCCTTTTGTAGGTCAAGAAGGACCATACCAACGTAGTTCCATGTGATGTTTCGGTCCTCACATAATCTGTCAAATGAATTAGACATGTTTCGGTTGAATAGTCATGTCTAAAGCCAGATTGAAAATCATAAATGATATTTCTTTCTTTATAATATCTTTCAAGTTGAACATGAATAGATTTTTCAAAATTTTTGGATAAACACTTAATACACTTATTGGTCTATAATTTCCAACTTCTGTTCTGTCTTTCTTTTTATACAATGGTGTTACTTTGGCTATTTTCATGTCGTCTGGAAAAGTACTCGTTCTAATACTTATATTTATTATATTACACAAAGGTCATATATACTCTTAGCCGCATCTTTCAAAAATTTAGCGGGAATCATGTCTAATCCAGTACCTTTAGATACGTTTAATTTGCGCAACTCGTTAAACACAAATTATTGCTCACTTACTGGTGATACACAAAATATTTCGAGTACACCTTTTTCTTTATAAAAGTCACGAATACAATGATTATCTGCATTGAAAAGATTATTGGATGGTGGTAGTTTTTTAACCAAGTTTGCAGCAACATTTGTAAAATAAGAATTGAATTCGTCAGCGATTGTCAGTTTGTCATGACATAATTGGCCGTCGACACGAATGACAGACTCTTGTTCTTTGTTTTTCTTATTTTCAATCCAAGTTTTTCAATTCTTCCAAAGCTTCCTCGAATCTTGCTTATTTTGTTCTATCTGGTTTTGCAAGTACTCGAGTTTGGCCTTCCTAACTTTTCTTTGAATCAAATTTCGTAATAATCGATATTTTTTGGAGAGCGTTTCGTCATTCATATGTTTCTTCCAATTTTGTAACTATGTTTCTCTCTCTAATTAGGCACAGAATATCTTTGTTCATCCACTTCTCTGTTCTTTGTTTAATCCTAACCTGTTTACGTGAAGCAAACATGTTTAAAGTTGAGGTAAAACTCTTGAAAAATGACCAAGCTATATTTACATTAGTACAATTAGTTATTAGTGACCAGTCAACGAGAGATAGTTGATTATTAAACGCTTCTTCGTTATAATTTTTCAATGATCTTAAAGTAACTGTTTTATGCAGTCCAATAGCAAGTTTAGTACTTTTCCTAGTACAATAGGTGAAGGAATGATCGCTTATACCAAGATCAATTGTACCGTGCTGACTGATATTATTTATGTTGCTACAGATTACGTGATCTAATAAGATGAGCAAGTCGGCGTGACTCGAGTAGGCTTATCGATAAGCTGGCTTAAACATAAACATTCAACAACTCGCTATATTTTTTGGACAATGGAGACTCACGAAGCAGACATATATTCATATCTCCTAAAATGATAACTTCATCATCTTTTCTTATATTTTCTAGAGAATATGATAATTTCTCTACAAACGTATTATTCTTCTTTAATATATCAGGTCAAACTAACACTTCAATCGTGTCGGAAAATGTCATTTTTGATGATTAATATGCAATTGATCAATCGTTGTGGACAGTTCAAGACAGTTCAAGTTCAAAAATGCACCGCATTTTTAAGCAAAGTTTTAACAACATTTAACTTCAAGTTAACGAGAGAAAAGATAAATTAGCTTCCTCCGACATAAAACTCGCAAAGCCATATCAAATTCTAAACCACCTATACCCCTAGTTTAGAATTCTTTACAAATGTTTGTACAGATTTGATCTCGAATGACGTCAATCGCGTTTACATTCGTACGATTAGACGCACGCTTCACTGATGCTTCATAGAGAAGCGTGCAAACCAGCGTTGCATTCTCTTTTCAAAATCCGTACTATTTTGGTGCGACAGCACAACTCTAAACTCCGTAGCAGAATACGGTTTGTAACCTATTGGTCTGCAACCCATTGGTCCACTACTAGTTGGTCTACTTCTATTTGGTCTACAACCCTTTGGTCCAATGACCTTTTAGTCTACTAACCGTTTGGTCCATTGACCAGTAGGTGTACTAGGCAGTTGGTCCACATCCATTTGGTCTACTAGGCGTTTGGTCCACAACCAATTGGTCTACTAGGCATTTGGTCTACATCCAATTGGTCTACTAAGCGTTTGGTCCACATTAAATATTATTGTTTGCATTTAGGCTATTAGGCATCCTTGGTCTCTTAGCAATTGTATAAATTTGTCAAAACTTTCAGCACCGTTTTTTCTTTCTTTGATTTACTGTTATCATTCTTTCTTTTATAGTAAAAAGTAGGTTATACAATATTAATGTAAGGGGTCAGGCTCGACTAGCACTTGCGCTATTATCTGACTCCTTTTACCAGTCAATGTTATTATTGCTCTATGAAATGTATTTTACTGTATTTGGTGTTGCTGGTAAATAAATAAATCAAATCAAATATCAAATCAAATCAAAAATATCAAGTAAGTACGGTTGTACAAATCTTTGCCCTGTAACACAAAGACCTACGATCGATAAAATTATATGATAGATTATTTTTTGTTCGTAGCGTCATTTTGTGACATTTTGAAACATGTAAAATTATTTTAAGAGAGGTGAAAACTGTACATAAACAAACTAAACTTTAAATTAGGGGCGGCAAATTGAGCAAAAAGTAACAAGAGTCAAAGGAAGAAAAACTTTATACCACGTGACCCCCTTAAGCATATCCATACAGGTAATGTATGACGGCCGAATTTTTTGACACCTCCCCCCCGCATATTCCTCGACCAGCGTGACGTGAACAAATTAGAGTGTACCTTTTTGCTCGCTCGTTGTGACAGAGAATAAAATTGGGTGTTGGAAAATCTTGGATACATGACTGTCAATATTTCCCCGATGTGAGCCTTTAATTAGGGGCAAAAGTCAAATTACCGTCAAATGTTTGCAGTTTGCACACAGTAGGTGGATGAAAAAATAGAATTGAAAAAAAAATAAAATAAACAGTTCCTTAATAAAATTTACCTGTAACCCTTCCCCCCCCCCCCATTTCGCTGATCGAGGGAAACTAGGATAAAATATTTTGTCCGCCCTCCCTATTCAATAACTGATAGACCACATGGTTGGACCAGTTTGTTGTAGACCAAATGGTTCGTGGACCAATTGCTTGTAGACCAAATGGTTCGTGGACCAATTGGATGTTGACCAAATGGTTAGTGGACCAATCGGATGTAGACTAATGGTTAGTGGACCAATTGGGTGTAGACCAAATGGTTAGTGGACAATAGGGTTTAGACTGAATGCAGGTAGACGTATTGGCTAGTGGACCAATAGGTGTTTTACCGCAGAATACGGGCCTAATAGTCCAGGGGCGGGGCATTATGGCCCCCTCGATATTTTTTGCATTAATCATTAACGTAAAATGATCGCGCCGTGACGTTTATGACAATTTTCGTTCAATTCTCGCACTACTTGTGAGACTAAATTCGCGATGCCCGGGTTTATACTTTTGTACCTGTGCGTCAGACCAAAAATTGCTCAAAAACGTGATTTTGTGTACAATGTCAATACAAAACGTGTTTTTACCGAAAATTCATGAGTGATAATTTTTGCTTTTATTGATAGCAGTCATTCAGTTTGATGTTATTTATTACAGATTTGGAAAAAAACAAAACAATAAAAATAATAAAGGTTGAAAAAACATAGAAATATATATATAAAAAAAAAACAACAACAAAAAACAGAAATATGATTAAGAAATCGATTTTGATACCTGATTTTTTTTATGCTATAAGAAACGTACATTTATCCCCCCAAATGGCATTCTAATAGCTTTATTTAGTAAATTAGAGCAAAAGTATGATTTTGCGCATAAATTAACATAATTAACTCATAGAAAATATAATATATAGACTTAGTAAAATTTAACTATGCAACCGAGTAGTTTTTGTAAGTTTCTACGATTGTGGAAATTTTCGAGATCTTTAAGGGGGTCCATAATGCCCCCAGGACTGAAAAGACTCAAAAAACATTAGGACTATTAGGGTTTAATAATTTTGATCGTCATAGCTATATTAAAATATGATTAATAATTAAAAAAGCAACATAATGGACGAACGCTTAAACGTATCATTATTTTCTAAAGACAGTGCAGAATCGTATTTAAGAAGAATCAAATATTTTTTTGTTAGTATCTAATTTCGTTAGATAAAAAGAAGACATGATTAATGTTCCCGAATAAAATTTATGTGTCATACTCATAGGATATCAATACAGTAAGAAGCTGATTTGCAGCTTCATAATATCTCTTCATATATTACTCTTAAGTAACTTGCAATAGATGCAACGTAAATGTTAGGATTGTTATCCCCTTATCGTACAAATAATATAATATAATATAATACAATACCATATGATATAATATAATATAATATAATATAATGTAATATAATATAATATAATATAACTATAAGATTGGGTATCATAAGCCTACCTTCATCTGCGAAAACATGAAAAGTCAACAATGCAAGGCATGCCATAAGTAGGACTCCATGAAAGCGTAATGTTGTCATATTTGACGAATACGAAATGGCCTGGCAACATTAACAAAACATATAGTAGATCAGTCGGCCTGAAGGTAATTTCCATCCAATGGACTCGGTGAAATTTTCTAATAACAAATTATCTTAAAATTTAAAATAGAATGAGGAAATGTACATTACGCTAGCCTAGTGCTTCAGAGAGTGTTCACAAGCTAAAATGACACCCACGTAATCTGTTGTGTACGTGGATTTCAATATAATTGGGATGGGCCAAAGTCAATAAACTGAAAGCAAGCGAGCAGTGTCGTAATGCGTTATAAGAAAAAACCCTATATAACAACCCCTAAAAAGAAGAACAAAAAAACTAGAACTGCAATCGTTGACATGAACGATGTGCCTGCATTGACGCCTTGACTAAAGGATTTCAATGATTATTAAAATGTAAGCATATATTTTGAAATATATTGGGAAACGGAAGTAAGCTTTACATAATATACAAGATCTGTGTGTAAAACGAATACGCTTTGTGTACTATAGTGCAATTTTGAAAACTTCGCTTTCCATATTATCCGGCGTGCAAATGGCTCTGTCAAATTTGCAATTATTAGGCAAGCGGGTATAATGGCTCAAAAAAAAAATGTGATTTACTCGAAATTTTCTGTGACAACCTATATTATATTTGGTATCAATGGAAAGACAATTTCAATCCGGTCATTGTGATGTCAATTTCAGAAGCAAATATTTAACGATAATGACGTAATGCCTTGTTACGTAATCCATTGAAAATTCGCTATTTTTTGTCCATAACTTTTTCATGACGTCATCAAATTTTACAAAAATTGACAGATAGTTGTAAAATGTATTGATACATATGCCTGCTAAGTTTCAACCCTGGTAGACACCCACCTGCAGGCAATTTTTACATGAAAAAATGAAATTGCAGGCAGCTTGCTTGCCGCTTGCACTCCAACTTGTCATCACTTAATAAATCAAGACCCTTCAAAACCAGCATCGACTGCTCCATTCTACTGTAGGTGTGTTAGTATACATAAAACGAATGGAGGGACCAACTACTGCAAATATGAGTGAAACTAGCTCTGTTTAATGGGCTTCAGGGGATTTCGAACAACACATTAGAGCCCATCAAGGACTTGAACAAGGACAGCTGTGGTTGAGAGGCTCTCCATTCTTTTTTTTTTACCTGAGGTTTTGTTTCAGTCTTTCTTTAAAAAAAAGATATATATCATAAGTTTTTCGTTTGCTAAAGTTTTACTGCAAACTACAAGTAACGATTGACCCTTTTTAAACATACTGATACAAATGGCCCATTGGCAGTGATTGGTATACACATTTCTGTCTCGATATGCATATATAGTTCCCTTACCTCAAAATATCTCTCTCTCTCTCTCTTTAATGATATTGCCTGTCTAACAGCATTTTTTTTTTTGGTGTGGGCTTTCTTTTGTAATACTGTGTTTAACCTTATTTTATACATTATTCTCTTCAACCATTTTTGTATGGATTTCTTTGTTTTCCTACTACTTTATCATCTATGCATTTCCTTGTTTTTATTCGTGCCTTATTTTTGCCTAGTGCTTCTCTCCAATATGTTTTATATCTTATACTTTTCTCCAATAACTTGTTATGCATTTCTTTATCTCATTCATTTTTTCACCATCTTTTCCATCATTTGTTATGTAGGCGCGCGCCTATTTATTTTCTTTCTTTTTTCATCTTCTCTTCTTTCGTCTCTCAGAATATAAGAACAAATATTTAAAAAAAATAATAATACATTTAGAACCAGGTGCAATTAGCGTACGTCACATTATCAAGTGGATGACAGCCTGCAGGTATGTATCTTGACGAGATTATCTTGATTTTCCAAGATATTTGAGTGAAATTTATTAGAAAACAGTACAACGATCGAAGTAAGCAATCAAATTACATTTAGTATAATTGTGACAATACCCTTTTCATATTTTCCTCCCATTGTCCCCCCCCCCATTCCCACCTTTTCTGCCTTGTCACCTTTTCCTTTTTGTATTTATCGCTCCTTTTAAACGAAACGAAACTCGTTTTCACTACTCTTTGTACTCATGTCAAACCATAAAAACGTCATAATCGTCAAAGTCACATCACATTCGAGAGGCTAAACAGGCGGGTTAGAAACACATGGTTATGAAATCTAATTCTGCAGATTTGCAATCCCACCTGCCAACATTGTCCATGGTTGGTAATATATATCATAGAAATGATACAAAACACGACATAATAAAACTCTTGTCTATAAATTTATGACTTGTGGACTATATACAATTTTTCATCTAGAGTTGTGAGACATGCTAGATTTATTTAAATGTATATCACAAGAACATAACATGATGATACCAGTATTCTAACAAAGTTGTAAAACGAGACAACGGGAATAGTACAATTGTAAATCAAATGTGGAGCGGGGGGGGGGGGGGGGGGGGGGGGGGGCTGCACCCCTGCAGCCCCTTTTTTTACTTTCAGATTGTGCTTTTACCTCCCCAAAACGCTCCAAGTCTCCTAAAATGTGAGCATATATAAAACTTCTAAAGGACAGATATCATGTGAGTGGTATAACATGTTATCAAACTGAAGTTGCTACTGGCCTGTATACTACCCCTTACCATCATTCCCCAAATCCTAAACCAACAAATTTATAATTCTTATCAAGGAGATGTTGAAAGAAAATATAAAAACAAACTTTATCATGAAAGCAAATTACTTAAAATCGATAAAAACATTTTACCAAGATATCACAATATGGAGCTTTATAAGCACTGGGATACAAATTTTGCCTCAGACTCCTTCATTTATCTTCATTACTCTGCACATTAAATTACTGGTCATAATAAATTAAATGACCACCCCCTAAACCAAAAATTATCAGTCATTATGTATAGGCCTATTATTATATCTCACCCATTATCATTTTTCTATTATAAGTTAATTTTCATATTTGATTGTTCATTTATATTTGCCTGCATGGCTCTTTGTCTTTAGTGTAAAAAGAAGAAAGAAAAGTGGACAATTAAGTAATTTGTTTTCATCTTTAATATTAGACGACTCGCCATCTGGGTTTCGCCGTTTGTGGAACGCACTGTACATTTAAAAAATGTGCTTGCAACTATTACACACAAAAAACAACAACCCAACAACAACAAAACAGACAAATCACATCAGACACAACCACAATTCCCAGCCACAACTAGGCATAAAATATTAATGTTATGAGGATCGCCTAGCTCAACTCACCCAACTCATCGCCCTGCAGGAACTCTGAATGTACCGTCTCATGAAGTCTTGACATCTTCATCTGCATACATGTGTATTATTACCACACTCACTATATTTCCATTTATGTGAAGCTTTCCAATATGAAGATATCAGGGCACACAGTTGCCTTTTATATTGCTATACACTTATTCATTCCTGGTTAATATGATGACCATTTTGACGAATCTTAAGTTGTGCAAAATATAGTCATGCGTATGTTACAAAAATATAGGCCAGTATTATACTCATGATACTAGTACTTGTAGTAATTTTGGACGAGGTTGTCATGGTTGTCGAGATGATGACCATAATTTATGACCTTTAACAGAAATGCAGACCCGATATTGTCTTTTTAGTATAGCTATTATAAAGCGATGCCTTGGTACATTGTAACTAAACCAAGAAACATTAGTATGTCGTGAAAGTGCAAAATCATTCACTCATTTGGATTTTAAGGTCAATGTCATGAAAGAAATGTAAGGTCATTGATTGTTTTAGTGTTATCGAATTCGTTGTTGTGCAGTTTAAAAGTTAGACTACTCCATCGTTTTGTCCATGGACAACCTGCTTGCATTTGTAATCTCTCCCTCTTTTTTTTCTTTCTTTCTCTCTCTCTCTTTTAAAGGGGAAATGCACTGTTTGTGGGGTTTTTTAGTTAGTTATTAAAAGTGGAGGGGATGAGCAAAAAGTGGACGGGGTCTGAACAGGCTAAAAATCACAAATGTATGGTCATTTTTGCAATTTTGTAGGCCTACACGTTTGCTGAGAAAAGTGGGGGGCTGAAGACCCCCCCCCCTCCGGCTCCGCCCCTGATACACAGTGAGACAGTAGCTTACACATGTTACAAGTGGCTTCCGTTTTCTGTTGTCGTTTGATAGATTTCTTTAATCCTTCACTATTTTTTTCTTCGTTTTTTTTTTTTTTTGTTAATTTTTTTTTTACCAATGAAGTTCAATGAACTTCCCCTTTAAAAGAGAGTTTGGATTCGATTTGTGATTTTTTTTTTATTCCATGGCCCTGAATAGCTATTCTAACACGCCCAGTGCACATACATGATTGAAAGCTCGTCTAGACAGAATTCATCGGCAAGGTCTTCATAGTAGGCCGTGAACAGCGTATTCAAATTTTACAAGAGAACCATTGTGTATATTGCCATTGATACTGGGTACTCGGTAGGGCTACATTATAAATACTACTTTCACTATTTGACCGTAATGATTTTTTTTTCAAAGAAGAGCATAGAAATATATACAGATCGACATCATATTTTGAATATTTTAACCAGGTTCATGGCCCAAAATTCACTATTAAACGATCTACATAATACTATCATGTGGCTATCATGAATAGGCCTACACAATAGGTAACAAAATAATAAAGGAAAATGAAGAAGAAGAAGAAGAAGAAGAAGAAATTAAGAAGAAGAAGAAGAAAGAGGAGGAGAAGGATGAGAAGTGGAGGAGAGGGTGAATGGGGGAGAATAACTGTGGGAGCAGAGTATGAAAATTGTGGATTGGAAGCGACTAAACATAAAACATATTGCCTGTAAACCATGTCAGAGCCCTGTAGACAAGGAGGTGTTGACCGAGATGTCCCGATTGGTCTCGCCTAGCGTTTCGGCAGAGAATTACCTCAATAATGCATAAATATTGCTGGTCCTATTAAGATTGTTCTTTAAGATTCCAACTTGTTGCTCTTCATTTCAAAATAGTTATCTCACATCATTTGAATGTTGATTGATAAAATAATAATGATAATTTTAATAATAATAATAATAAAAAAAACAACTAAAAACAAATATATTTAAACAGTAATTTGGGATGATTAAATAGGCCTACAATGAAATAAATTGTCCATTATTGCACCCGTCCATTATTGAATAGAATAACACATCAATCTAGAGCAAGTGTTTTTAAAATAATGAATAAGCATCTTTCAAAAGAAATATTATAAATCTTTCATCCAAAGTAATTTCGTGCTGAAATTTCACGACACGATTTCCAAGAAGTATTACAACTTTAATGAGTTTATAGTGGTTACACATAAAAAGAAAAAGAAAAAAAGTAAAAAAGAAAAGATTTACTAATCTCTTGTAAAGCTCTAAATATTATGTTTTACCTCTAACCCTGTATTGTTTTGCCAGAACGCAATGTAAGTATAGTTTTTTTTTGAGAGAGAGGCAGGTGTGTTTAATAACAAAAATGGACATTATTTGATCAAAAATAGTATAAAAGGCAAACTAGGCCTGCGAATTATTTTGTGAATTTCATTCCCTGGGTGATATTTGATACATTGAACTAAAGAAAATCAAAACAACACAACAAACACACATCCACACTCACACACCCACACACTCATGATAGATAGTAATGATAATAATAACAATAATGAAAAATAGTAATTACAGACAGCGCATGTGGCATTGCTGGGCTTTCCCAAAAATTAAGTGACTTATTTATCTTCGAAAGCCTTCCCTTAGTGTCCAACTTATTTTATACCCATAGACCTATGTATTTTCACTTCTTTTACAAATCTGGGAACCGTCATTGAAATCTGTTTCATTTTAGGATTCATTGATCCCGGGGCTTAGAAAAAAGGATTGTTTCATTTTGATTAGGGTTAGGGTTAGATTTCTTTAATGGTTATGTGTCAAAGGGTCAACTACATGGAAACATTCCTCATGCATTATTTCATTTTTATAATCCTTATCCATGGTTATGGGGAAACGATAATAGATGTTCAAAATATGTCCTAAATGCAAAATAAAACTCCATGAAAACATACCCGCATACATATTACAAAACAAGGTGTTCAAAATTTTTTGATTTCGGCCCTCAAGAAGAGTACCATCACCTATAGGGATGAGCTTAGGTCGTTCGATTAGCCGTTCGAACCCCCGAACCCCCTAGTTACAGGCTTTTTAATTCCTACATTTATGTTAGTGTCTCGAGTCTCTTGAACCCTATCAAGACCAAGGTATTTTGAGGGTTCACAGGCCCAAGGGGGGGGGGGGAGCAAATTGTGCCCCCCTCCATAATTTGTTTATTATTTGACCGATCACTTTCATATTTAGCATGACGATAGATCAACTCAATTTCTACAACTTGGTATAACTAAAATTTCTCAAGGTCATCATATGGGGGCGCTATTTTCACTTAAATAAAGAAATACATAGAAAATGCACAAAATTTGAATTAAATCATCTTAACTCCCTAAAATCATGGTTTGAATATGGAAACTGTTACAAATATGTCTTATGATTCATTCATTGTTCATTTGTCCATTTAAAATATTCAAGGTTGCCAAATGAGGGCGCTTTATGCTCTTAAATGGGAAAAATTCAATTCCACCAACAGAGGGCGTTTTTGGTAATTAATTGAAATAATTGTATAAAAGTTGCTTTTGTACTAATTTTCACTATTTGGGCATGCAAAGTGAATGTATAATAAGCAATAATCATATTCTGTGAATTTCATTGGATAAACTCATTTAAAAAAATTGGAAATGTGAAAAAACCCCGATATTTCCATATTTTCTATAATTTATTATTTTGGCGCCAATTTTAATATAAAAAGAAACAAAAACAAAAAAGAAAGATTGTTTTTCAATTTGTAATGTTTTTTCAATCATTTTTGAATAGAGAAACCCCATTTATAACATAAAATATTGTTTTAAACTATGTATATAAAAAATGATCCAAAAATTGGATAAACATGGCTTTCAATTTGTGGTTGCCATGGCAACACGGAATATCATATCCCCACAAAATATGTATCAAAATGTTCGTGAATAAATTTTAGGAAAAGTCACCAAGTTTTGGGGAAAATGAGAGAAGCGTATAAAAATGACGTATAAAAGTTTGGCTTTTAAAGGGTTAATGGTTCCATCCAGACAGAATAGTTGTATATTTCGTTTATTTTCTCTTTTAAAAACGCAGCTTTTATTTCTGAGCGTTTTAGTCAGTAGCGGACGCAGACCGGAGTCACACAATGAACTTACCGGGCCCATGCGTAAACATAATAGTGCCGCTTTTGTCCCAAGATAATTGGGCCCCAGAAATGCATTCAATTCGATTTTTTTTTGGATCCGCGCCTGTTATTCATGGTATTTTGTCCATTTAGCCCATGTTAGAAAGGGGATCCTATTCTACAGTCATATTTTCATCCAAAATATCACCATGCTATTAATTAATTCTTGAAATTTCTCGAAATTGAAGTGAAAAAACTTTGGCAAACTTAATGTTATTCTTTTAAATGTTTTAAAAGTTAATTTTCAATTAGACGAATATGTAGCACCAATCATATAGATAACATATGAAAATACAAATTTTTGACATTTCTTTGTTTTTAAAAGGGTTTATCCTTTAAAACTTACCGAATATGACCTTATCTCATTATAAAGTTAGTTTGCATACTCAAACAGTGCAAATGGCCACAAAAAAATATTTCAATTTTATCTTTATTTTATTCATTGCCCAGAACGCCATTTTGTGGTGGTACTTGTGTTTTCTTATCTAATTGTCTCAATTGCCCTTACTTGGTGACCTTGACCATTTTAATGGATGGGTTAACATTTAATGCTTCTTTTAAAAAATTATTGGAACAGTCTCCAACATTAAACTGAAATAATTATTGATTTAAAATGATTTCATACAAATTGCATCGATTTCCTATCTTTTAACTTATGCAGATAGGGCCCCAATTATGAAGACCCCCTCAAATTTGAGAAATGATCTATCGTCATCTGATCATGCCAAATATGAATATGATTATAGGTCAAGTAAAAAAAAAATGTAATGAAATATGGCCCTTTGAACGGTTAAATTACCTTGGTCTTGATGCGGTTAACACAGATAGGCCTCCTTGATTGTACAATGAAAGATCTGATAATTATAATTATAATTATTATTATCATCATCTTTTATAATGGTGGGTCTCTGCTCATCATTTTTCTTATTTTTTTTTTTTTTTTTTTTTAACGGATCCCCTCTTTTCCAGATTATAGTTCGGCCTAGTTTCTTATTACTTTTCATCAATTCATTCGTTTTGATGATGAATTATTATTACTATTGCATTGGAAAGTAAAGTAACAAATCTTGAATCTTGAATTTTGAGATAAGAAATGTACATATATTCCAACATTATGACATGTAGTGGGTAGGCCTAGTAGTAGCAGTAGTAGTAGTAGTAATAGGCCTAGTAGTAGCAGTAGTAGTAGTAGTAATAGGCCTAGTAGTAGTAGCAGTAGTAGTAGTAGTAATAGGCCTAGTAGTAGCAGTAGTAGTAGTAGTAATAGGCCTAGTAGTAGCCAGTAGTAGTAGTAGTAATAGGCCTAGTAGTAGTAGTAGTAGTAGTAGGTAGTAGTAATAGGCCTAGTAGTAGCAGTAGCAGTAGTAGTAATAGGCCTAGTAGTAGCAGTAGTAGTAGTAGTAATAGGCCTAGTAGTAGTAGTAGTAGTAGTAGTAGTAGTAGTAGTAGTAGTTGCTCTTGTTCTTGTTGTTGGTGTTGTGGGCTTAGTAGTCGTCGTCCTGGTGCAGGTAGAGAGTAATAATAATATTAAATAATAATAATAATATTAATAGTTGCGATTTATATAGAGTATGTTGGCCTATAATCATAATTTCAAAGAATTAATGCTTATTACACTTAGATAAATAATTGCTATACAAGGGCGGATCTATTGTCCAATCGTCATGATCGTTATATTTTAAGGCCATGACCCCCCCCCCACCAAAAAAAAAAAAAAAAGAAAAAAAAAAAAAAAAAAAAAAAAAAAAAAAGCTAAAAAAATACTGGCACAAATAGAAAAAAAAGAGATAAAAAGAAAAAAATAGAAACAAGATCAAAAAATAATATAAGAAAAAGAAAAACCAAGAAATATCCGGACAAAAAGGAAAAAAAGGAAAAAAAAAGAAATAAAAAATGAAGTGACCGATAGGTTTCTGAAAAGAATAAAGAAAAATTTTTCAAAAAAAAAATCGAAAAACACCCTTTTATTGAGTTTTTGTGTTTCGGGGGGGGGCGGGGGGGGAAAGAAAAGATTAGAAAGAACTGCCCCCAGCCTAGAATGAGTGGGCTATGTTTAAGCAAAAATTATGCAATAAGCTTTAGATTTATTTCATAGCGAGGTATTTATTGTACAATTTAGATGACACCAATTTAAATGAAATTTCAGTGTAGGAAAGTTTAAATCTGGATATGACACCTCAATGTCATTTCCCCCCCCCCCCCAACTTCAGGCGGGCCGAACTCAAGTATCTCGACATGCTCGAAGAAGAGTTTTTATGAAGATAGGGGCTGACGTGTTTTAGAATGAATGGTACATGCTTCATATTAATTTGACAACAAATGAATGTGGATTTCACTTTGTAAAGGTATTGACGAGCTTGGTCCTATTCTACATAAGTTGCTGTCAATAGTATGGAAGATATGAAATGCACAATAAAGCCATGAAGCCTTCAAATGAACCGGGGATATTTACATGTAGATTGAGGAGCATGAGGTAAACTTTAACTGTACTCTTAGATCTCTACATTTCAGTTTCAGTTTCAAAATTCAGTTTTCGAAATCCATCAAAATGGATATGGCCCGTCCGCCCCCCCCCTGGCAGCCTGGCGAGAAAAAAAAAGAAGAAATGGACGCCTACATACACTGCCCTCCATAAGTTTGGGTACACCTGATGCCAGCTACGTTTTGGATAATTTTAAGGCATTTTATGTCCAGTATTTCATTCCAAATGATGTTTAAGTACAAAAATACATTATGATTATGCAAACTAAGGCTTCACACCTATCACAACAATTGTCCTTCAAATTTAGAAAATAGTCAAAAATATGCAAAAAGGGTGAAAAAAAACAAACAATATTTTGCGCCAATTCATTCAAATTAAGATATCGGCCAATAGTGTTCCGATTATGGACCTAGGTTATATATGTCCATGGTCCGATCAATGTAAAATTTTGCATGGATGTTGAGGCATATGTAAAATATAACCCTGTACAATTTGTTTATATTAATATTTGAGGCAACAATTTATTAATTATTATTATTTAAGCAAATTATGGGTCTATTTTTTAACATTTATCAATAATTTGTTTTAAAAATTACTATGAAGCCCAATTTCTTGCTAAAAGTTGCTGAGTATTATAGTCAACAACATTGTGATAAAGTGTTTTAGGTGAATTCCTTTGTATTCTTTTGTTTTGATACTTTCTATTGTCTTCGATTGTTTTGTTTTTGTATTTCATAATGTTTTTTTTTTTTTTGTTTTTTGTTTCAGAATATACCTTGATTTGATTTCAAGATATCCAAGATGATGCTAAAGGCCTTTTAGATCAAAAAAAAGAAGAAAAAAAAAAAAAACGTCATAGAACGATTCTGGGGATAGGTGCATTCATTACGCAAATCGGCAATAATTGATTTTTTTTTGTATTTTTTAAAATTTCCTATTACAACGTCAAAACAAAGACTGAATTATGTCTATTATGACTGGGGGAGACTTCTGCGCAATCGCTGCCAACCCAAATATTATGTCTTTGGGTGACTTTTTACTTTAAAGTATAAATGTTCAATACAAACTATACACTGTGTTGTTAGATGATACAACATTGCACAAAATAAAGTAATAAAACAAAAGAAAATATAATAATTCATTAGAAACTTCAAACTTTTTACCAAAATGTTGTTGACTAATACACAGCAATTTTTGAAAGGAGATGTAACTTAATATTAAAAAAATTTAAGCCAAATATTGATGAATATGTAAAAATACACTTAGCTTAATTTGCATAAATAATAATAATTAATAGATTTATACTTCAAAGTGCAAACAAACAATGCAGCGCCATATTTTACATGTGCCTAAACGTCCATACAAAATTTCACATTGATTGGATTATTTTGACGGAGATATTCTATTTTTTCAATGATCCAATAAATTTGTGCAAAATCATGTTTTTGCCCTTTTTGCATATTGTGGCTAATTTGAAAAATTCCAAGGAGATTTTGTTCGATAACTGTGAAATATATTCGTTGCACAATGTATTTTTAGTACTTAAACAACATTTGCTGGCCTGAAGTGGATATAAATTGCTTTAAAATGATCTAAAACATAGCTGATGTCAGGTGTACCCAAACTTTTGGAGGTAGGCCTATATAATATACTATCTAGGTCTAAAAACCTTCCCTGCACAAATTGAACCTGACGAACTATTACTATCACATTGCACACACACATTATTGACCAGTCTGAATGACCCCTGGATTGACCTTTGTTTTTATAAGGCAATGTTTGGGCGACATTCGAGGCAATAAAAGTTGCAGAAACTTTGAAGGCAGGGTATGCTAGTTTCTGTGTATCTCAAGCCAAGTTTATCCCGCGCTCTTTCAACGTGGGTATTTGCATGATTTCATGATTTTGGTTCTTTTCCCAAATAAAATTTTTGCTTCAAGGAGACATGGACCACACTGAGATAATATGATTATCAAATTGGATTCCTTTATATTCTATTTCATACAAACTTGGACTAAATATATTACCTGCTTAATTGGACTGTTGGAGCTTAAGATGTTAGGCAAACATTGGATAGAGTATGTCGCATGGACATGGGTAAGTGGGTTTTTTCTTCTCTTTGTTGAGGTAGCCGGAGATTGGGGTATATCCTGTATATTTTAGTATAATGCTCCAAAATGCTTCAAAATTATAATAGTAATGATAATAATTATACAAACTATAATAATAGTAATAATAATAATAATAATAATAATAATAATAATAATAATAATAATAATAATAATAATAATAATAATAATAATAATAATAATTAATAATAATAATAATAATAATGATGATGATGATGATGATGATGATGATGATGATGACGATGATGATGATAATGATGACGATGATGATGATGATGATAATGATGTTGATGATATGAATACTATACTACTAATAATAATTAATATTATAAATAATATTAATAATGATACTGATATACGACTACTTCTAATAATCCGATAATGATGATGACAATGGTGATGATGATGATGATGATGATGATGATGAAAACAAGTATGTTTTCTGTTTCTTATTATGCAAGATTTGGTTCATTTAATCTACATTATCTTGAGTGTGTGTGTGTGTGTGTTATGATATCCTTGTCAAATCTTCATACCGATTTCAAGTAATTTGCTTTCGTGTTAAACGTTTATTTTGATAATTTGATATATTCTTTCAACATCTCCTTGATAAGAAAGTATGAATTTGTTCATTTGGGATTTACAGCATGATGGTAAAGGGGCAGCTGTTTGGTCTTTTTACAATTATATTTCGACCGTGTTTACAAAGTTCTCCCCACGTACCCCATTGCCTGCCCTAAGAACAAAGACCATTACCTGCCATTATTAAATTGTGTAACATCACGACTTTTACATGTGTGCATGCTTTCATTTGCATCCATTGTAAAATAATGCATGATCACATACATTTCGCATCGAAAATTTGTTGATTTCAAAGCATTTTGGGCTTCTTATTTGGTAATGAAAATGGGAAATGTGAAACGTATTCCGCACACTAACTCATAAGAGCTTTTCATAAATACACCCAAGTGCCAAGGTAGCAACTTCAGCTTGATAAATGTAACACCACTATACATAGTCTGCAAGCACAGACTCAAGTTTACATCTAAACAAATTTCAGTCTAGAGTGGAGGCTAGCCTCCAAACTCACTGTCTGTGTCAAATATTAGAGAAGCTACAGTACACGAGTAAATCTAGTTCTTTATTTCAGACCCAAGTATGATTAAGTAAGCGTACAACATGGGTTTCTGCCTGGAAACTACATGATATCTGTCCTTTAGAGGTTGTATGTAGGCTTACATGTACATATCAGGAGACTTGATGCGTTTTCGGGAGTCTGCAGCCCCCACTCCCCCTGCTCCACATTTTTTTCTATTGTCAATTTCATATTCTCTCGTTTTACAACTTGGGCTACTCATCACTGGTATCATCATTTTTTTAATGTTCTTGTGATATAATACATCTAGCATGTCATACAAGTAATGAAAAATACATGTAATTGTATACAGTCAAAAAGTCATCAATTTTAAGACATCTGTCGTGTTTTGATGCATTTATATGATAGGGCCTATATCACCAACCATGGATTGTTGGCAAGTTGGAGTGCATTAGCAAAACTGCAGGAATCGATTTCAAACCATGTGTTTCTAACCTGCCTATGCAGCCTCATGACATCAGGAATGTGATGTGACTTTGATGGTTTTATGATTTGGCACATTTATAGCTCATTATAATGGGTTCCCGAGTACACGGAGTAGTGAAAATACAGTTGTATTTTTGATTTCGTTTAGCTTATCCAAGGTAAACAAGTGATAAATACGAAAAGCAAAAAGCAACAATGCAGTCTCACAGCAGAAAAGGTGGAAAATACAATGGGAGGAAAATACGAAAATTGTAGGCCTATGTCCAATGATGTCTGTCAGATATACTAAATGTAATCACATCCTGGAGGACAAAATATAGTTGTATTGTTGTTTTCTAATATTTTGGTCTGCTAAATTTCACTCAAATATGTTAGAAAATGGAACAAATAAAAATAATCTCGTCAAGATACATACCTGTATTTACTTGCTAATGTGACGTTCGCTTCCTGTATACCACATTTCAAATGTATTCAAATTCAATATACACATTTATTTGTTTTTCTTATAGAAAATTAGATGAATATTTTTTAATCAAGGGAATATTATGGGGGTGTAAGAATTTAAAGAGAAGACGAAAGAAGGACAATGGGGAAAGACATGTAAATGATAGAATAGGAGAGTACAAGGAACACGGAATTGAAACAGGGAATACATGAAAAATGAAAGAAAAAGGGGGGAAACAAAGAAACACATAAGATATGAAAGAAGAGAAGAGAAGAAGTGGAAACGAAAATTAAAATTCCTACATTATAAATGCAAAAAAAAAAGAAGATAGAAGAATGAGATAAATAGAAAGAAAAGTAATAATGAGATGAAAGAGAGAGCTAAACAAAGAAATATATATATATTTGCACATTTTATATCTCATGTCTTCTGATGGGCATTTATACTGATCAGAAATGGAATTTAAGAACGGAATCCGCCATTTTATTTCCACAGCGAACGATTACATGTGCATTATTTTTCAACATAAATAGTCTTCTTGACTAAGGACTTGACTAATGTACATGTATAATTGGGCATATTTTTTTTTCAGTCCATATTTCATAGATTTCATATCGTGAAAATCTCATTGTATATAGCAACATGCTTGTATTTTTTCAGCAACACTGATATTTAGTGTAAATTTGTATGAGAAATATATATTCACAATATATAATGAATTATAGGCACCATATATATATATATATATATCCGTAAGTTAGACCATGGAACGTCCAAAAGTGCTCTACGTGGAAACGGAGCGAGTATAATGAAGTTAGCTACAGTTTATCTAGTTCCTAATTTTATTCTGTAATCGATCTTAGACGTGGGCTTCTTTTAGTAACTGTTTTATTCACTGCTTTCAAACTATTAATGTTTTTCTCTTCCAACGAATCTTCACCAACCTGATGATTGCTCCGGCAAGAAACTGACAGTAGTTGGGCACTAAGGAAACTCCGTCTTTCCTGAAATATATATATATATATATATATATATATATATATATATATATATATATATATATATATATATATATATATATGCAAAAGTTTTCCATAATATTTTTTATTATCCCATAGTTTCTTACCGATTTCCGTTTTACCATAACTTTTACCAATGAATTGTGAAATAGGCCTACCTCAAGTGTGCATCGGTTCTCCATCCAATTAAAGAAGAATCTGTTTTAAACTAGCACGTTAATAATTCTTTCATGATTATTTAATATAACGTGTGTTAACTCCAGGCTACATCTAGCTAAATAATACAGCTGAACTCGTGTTTTATTTTAGATGTTCAATTTACTCCCCTTCCTGAATGACATGATTGTAAAGCAAAGGGCTACGTTTTCCTTAAAAAATTAAATGTCCTTTAGAATCTTTATCATTCTTCATCGCTCTTCTAATAATTGTCTAATTTCCTTAAATGGAAGCTCTGGACCCAATATAAGTTGCTTTTATAAGAAGCAGAAAAATGAGAAAAACAGATTAAAACAAACTTTGAAGAAAATCAGACTAATAGTAAGAAAATTATGAATATCTTTAAAATAATGATCCCTTTACCAAATTGGTAACAACTGTGATGTCATAGGGGCACAACTTGCCATGCATTTTCTATATTGTTTTATGATAAATTTTTACTTTATTTGTTAAGAAACTGTTTTCCTCATAAATTTGGCCAAGATATATTGAGGGCAATATATTATTGCATAGTCTATGTATTTTGATAAAATGGGAATCACAATGACATTTCAAAAGAAAAGTGATATTTTTCATGGAATTCAACATTCATGAATATCTTTCTTCTATACTGAAAACAACTTAAAAGCTATGTTTTTTGTATTTCGAGATGGGGTGCTGATTTTACAATATACGTATAGATGCAATAGCATATTGGCATCAATATATCTTGGCCAAAGTTATGAGGAAAACAGTTTCTTAACAAATAAAGTGAAAATTTTATCATAAAACCATATAGAAAATGCATGAAAAGTTATGCCCCTGTGACATCACAGCTTCGAGACAGAGTTGCCAATAAGGTATAGCGATCAATTTTTGTGCATCGTAACGATATTCATAACTTTCTTATTATCAGTCCGATTTTCTTCAAACTCTTTTTAATTCGTTTTTCTAATTTTTTCCTTTTTTTAAAAGCAACTTATTTTGGGTCCAAAGCTTCCCTTTAAGTTTAACAATAATAGCAGTGTCTTTTGTAATATTTTTCAAACCGATAATAGGCCGACGTATGTAATTCATGTTCCTTGTTGCCATCTATTTTTTTTTTTTTTTTTTTTTGCCCTTTTGTTTTGTTCATATTGCATTTTTATTCTAGTCAAAGAGTCATTTTCCATGTTCTAGTATATACAGTTCTTCAAAATGTGGAAAAGCACATGGTTTTATAAACCATCCGGGGTTGGTTTATAAACATCGCCCTTGGAGGCATTAGTTTCAACTGTGACTGCACATTCCACGAGAGCAGGGTAATAAATATGCTATCTGCTCATTCTGAGCTGAAGGACGATCACCCATGGGTTTGTTCATTTTACAAAACCAATGTCCCTCACTCATTCCTCCTCACCTACGAAAAATGGAGAAATCCATGTGGCCAGCAGGCCAAATCGCTAGCAGGTAAAATAGATTGCAGGCAAACGATAAAAAAAAAAGCAATAAAACTCGCCTGCAGGCGGGTGTCTACCAGCTCGAGGGAAGTCCCTAGATTGAATATTCGCAATTTTAGGGGAAGTTAAACTTTATTTCCTGGTATTGTTAATTTGTTACATTCCACGACATTTTTGAGCAATTTGGTCAATGAATCGATATATTTTTCTTTACGTTGCTGGAAAGTACATAGTCTGAAGTACCTAAATCCAAAAAAGGGTACGGTTTTAACAAGGCACAACGCAGATGCAGCGTCTTGGATTTTAGCCAAATTTTGAAACTTTAGAGGGCGCTATTTGCATTTTGCGTATTTTCTGGAGCGTGAAACATATGGAGTGTGTGCACATGTATTAGAATAACATGCCATGAAAAGTTGAAGCAAAATGGAATTGATTTAAGAAAGTTATAGCAATTTTTGTGTGTTTTTCGTCACAATATTTCATTTCAAAACGGAGTCGATTTTTGAAATTCATTTAAAAATTAGAGATGGTTTTAAAATAAAAAGTTATTGAATGCATATTAAAGGGCAACTCATGGACTGTTTAGTGCATTTTGTTAGAAGTCTGTAGGATTTCGGATGATGGAGCTAGTGAGGCTGGAAAAAATGGCTTTCATATGACCAAAAATAGACAAAATGGCGGATGGACGGTCATGGATGAGTGATTTTGGAAAATGAAATGTCAGGGGATCAATAATGGATCATGGAGGATGTGTGTATGAAATTTGAACGAATTTGGTTGAGCGATGGGACCTGGGTAGGGAGAACAAGGTTCACGTGTTAAATGAATGGCTTTTTGTGGAAGAAGAAGAAGAAGAAGAAACCGGAAAAGGAATATGGAACGATAACATAGCATTGTCGCTGGAGCGTCAATGCAAAAAAACAAAACAAAAAAAACCGAAACATTCAAAACAGAACCAAACCAAACAAAACGTTTTTTTTTTTTTTTTTTTAAGTAGAGAGACCTGAAATGCCTTGATCTTATGCCACGTCATTTCATCAACAATCGTCCCGCCCTAAACGGTGCGAGTGCATTCCGTAATTAGGAATGATATAACGATTATCATAAATTAATGCACAAGAATATTACTTTTTGGTTAAGGTTGCAGGGCCGAGGCTTCAACCCCCATTTTCATTAAACATGTACAAA
Source organism: Paracentrotus lividus (assembly GCA_940671915.1). Lineage (NCBI taxonomy): Eukaryota > Metazoa > Echinodermata > Echinoidea > Camarodonta > Echinidae > Paracentrotus > Paracentrotus lividus. The sequence continues at coordinate 8,355,536 of CALNVZ010003014.1, read as the reverse complement.
AGGGCAAAAGTGACCATTTACTTATGATTTCTTGTTTGCATGTTCAGGCCCTCCAATTAAAAAAAAAAAAAAAAAAAAAAAAAAAAAAAAAAAAAAAAAAAAAAAAAAAAAAAAAAAAAAAAAAAAAATAAAAAAAAAAAAATAAAAAAAATTGCTCATTGACCCCTGTATATAAAGGGCCAAAAGGGTTAAAAACATGAAAAATGGACAAAACAAGACAAAAACAAAAAGACACAAAAAAGGAGAACAAAACTAGCAGAGAAGAGACATTCGACGACAAAAGACAAATTATAACTCGAACCAAGGATATAACATTATGAAAGGTGGAAACGTTCAAGAGACAATCATAAACGAACGAAGGACAATAAGAAATAAAATCACGTTTGTCTGATTTTAATCACGTTTGTCCGATTTTAATCACGTTGATTTGGACCTTTTTTGTCTTGGATATGAAATCATGAATGAACTACGAGAATAATAGAATCACGAAACTGTTACAAAATGGGCTGGTATGTTCAAATATGCTTGAATATGTTCCAAATTTAGGAAGGTGGCCCCAATACAATACACGGGGATTCCCAACGGGGATTCCCCACGGGAATTTCTCGTAATGCACAGTAACAAATATCTTTTGATGTCAATGCATAGCATACTTTAATATATATGAAAGCATTACTGTAATAACATCTTCCTCTGTCAACATTTTATTTATGTCTGAGACAGAAAGATGTCAAAGTGGAAGAATGATTGCAGGGAAACAAAAACTCACAACAAACATTTTTTAAAATGACATATAACGTTTGAAGTAACGATATTTTATGTGAATGAGATGATATTTATAATATCGATCGATCGATGTCATACAGGTCATGTCTGATCCTTTGTGACCCTGTTGATGATGCTTTTCCAAATAGCTCTGTCTTGTGCCCGGCGATGAGCTGCAACTAGGGAGAGGCCTGTTAATTGTTTTATGCCATCTGTCCATTTCAGTTTCTGTCTGCCTTGTCTCCGACTACCTTCAATGCAACCTTGCATAATTATTTTTTCAATGTTATCATCCTGTCGTCTGCATATATGACCAAAATATTGCAATTTGCTACGATCTATCTCATTAACCACCGTAGGTTTTTGCCCAATTTGGTTAAATACGTATTCATTTGTCTTATGCTCCGTCCAGGATATTCTCAGCATCCTCCGCCAACACCACATCTCAAACGCTAATATTTTCTTCCTATCAGCCATTCTCACCGACCATGTCTCACATCCATACAATGCAATTGGGAAAACAAGCGTTTGCATAATGTGTATTTTAGTTTCTTTCGATATCCCTCTGTCCTCCCATATATCGCTTAAGGTAATACAGGATGATCTCACCATGGCTAGTCTTCTCTTGATTTCCTGAGAACTTCCTCCTTTGTTGCTTATATATGAGCCAAGAAAGTTAAACGATTCAACTTCTTCCACATTTTTTCCATCCACCGTCACCACCTTGTTTGCATCTCCTCCGCAGATCATGACTTTGGTTTTCTTAACATTGAGACGAAGTCCTAACTCCTCGCTGCGTAACTTGACTCTGTCAATGAGATTCTGGAGTTCTTCTGCCGATCTCGCAATGAATGTTGTATCATAAGCATATCTGAGATTGGTTATCTTTCTCCCACCAATAGATACACTACCTGCAGCTCCATCAAGTGCACTTCTCGGCGTATATGTTGAAAAGGTACGGTGAAAGAATACAGCCTTGACGAACACCTTGTCCAATTTCAAACCATTCACTGTCACCACTTTCAGTTCTCAGGGTGGCTACCTGGCTGTCATATAGTGAACGAATTAATTCAGTTATATGTTTGGAGAAACCCATTTCTGTCATTATTCGCCATAGCTGCTTATGACGCATGCAGTCGAAGGCTTTGGAGAAGTCAATGAAGCAAAGATATAGCGGATGTTGAAACTCAATGCTTTTTTCCATTAGGTTCCTCATGTTTATAATAATAAAATGATTAAACAATTTTGTATAGCTATATTTAACATTCTTATTCCTTGTTTTTCAAATATCAAATTTTATTTAAAATGTTACGATACCTGTTTCACACCGACCCCTCGTCATACCTTCTCTTTCCAAAAGCGGATCAGGGATGGGTGGGGGGGGGGGGAAATTAAGTGCTCGTGCATCTTCGCATTTTTCGATACATCCATGAAATAATCAGTTTACATATTATCAATAAGTCATATTTTCATCCTGTTTTCAATTATTTACTTTTTCAGATATATTAAATAGAAAATAGTGAAAATGTTTGATTGCAGTAATTATGCAGAATGTGAAATTACGGGAAAATAAGCAGCAATCTTCATTTTGGACAACAATTACATCAGATAAAGTTAAAAGTCAATTTTCTCTACTAGACGTAAAAAAGGCATGTGGCCATGATGACATCCCAGTGAAACTATTTAAAGATAGTGCTCCCTACTTATCGCACCCATTGTCATACATATTTTAAATTATCATTAGAAACTGGTGGTGTTCCAGATGAAATAAAAATTGCAAAAGTCACCCCTTCATAAAAAGGGTCCAAAGGATGACCCAGGAAACTATAGGCCTATATCTGTTCTACCTGTAATAGGTAAAATCTTGGAAAAGTTAGAAAACGGCAGATTGATACAATTCTTAGAAACTAACAATTCATTATATGACCATCAGTACGGGTTTTGGAAGAAATATAGTACCAAATCATCCTTAATCAACTTAATAAATGCAACATTAAAAGCTATAGATGTAGGGAAAGTGACACTTGGCATTTTTTTTATAGATTATAAGAAAGCATTCAACACCATTAATCATGATGTACTATTCGGTAAACTATTAAATTATGGGATCCGAGGATTACCTCTCCAGTGGTTTCAAAACTACCTTAGTAATAGATATCAATTTGTTCAGTGTAGCCAAACCTGTTCATCAAGGAAGGCAATAAGATGTGGTGTTCCACAAGGATCAGTATTGGGACCTACATTATTTTTGATCTATATAAATGATTTGCCATTAGTCACTAATCATTTCAATTTTCGGCTGTTTGCCGATGATTCCAATCTCTGTCATACTTTCCCAGCTGGCCAACTAAAAATTGATGCCAATGAAGTGAATAATAATATACAACAGGTACAGGATTGGTGTGTAGCTAATAAGCTTACAATCAATTCAATGAAAACCAATTTCATGTTGATAAGTGGTAGAAGAAGAAAAACAAATATCAATGGTAAACTGGAAATAGCTGGAAAGGAAATGGAAGAGGTTGATGTTGCCACTTTTGTCGGAACAAATGACAACGACCAATCGTTTCAAGTTCATTGTGGCTTTTAATTTGAGGGTGTAGAAGCTTATAACATCCACCACCAAATCACCTGCACCAGTTAAGAGTTAAGACTTTCTCCAGTTATCACTCAGCCCATGTCAGCTCAACATGTGATGTGGCAAAAAGCCCTGACTCATGTCCCCCTTTGACCCAAGGTCAAGGTTGACTTCCCCTAAGGGATCTCCTCAGAAGTATCCAGTAAAGGGCGCTCTTCATAACTAGGTCATTACTTTAGGGACCTTCTCAAGAAACCTAATAACATTTGTGATTGATTAATTCAACATTTACCTGTAAAGGTATAATGTATTGTAAACATATCAACATTTTATACCAACATTCTAACAACAATTAACATATAATATTTGAGATATTTTTGACATATTTAGATATATTTAATTTTGTTTATAAATTTTTACACTTTGACTTGTCACATTAATATTGATAAATATTTATCTTGGAATAATCATATTCGTTCAGTTAAAGGAGAATGAAACCCTGGGATTTATTTAAATTATATGATAAACAAAAATCAAAGAAACAGATCAATGAAAGTTTGAGAAAAATTGAATAAATAATAAGAAAGTTATGAGCACTTGAATGTTGCGATCACTGACTCTATGGAGATCACCAAACTGGCAACATGACCAAAATGTGTGATGTCATACATGAACAACTCCCCCAAGCCGTGGACAAAAATATACCAAAAATTTCACCTTTTTTCCTTTTTCTTATTTCAGTGCAGATTCTTTGTCCATGATTATATTTTGTGAAACCAGTATTACATGTCCTCCAATGAAAATAATACCAGATCTTCTGACAGAATTAATGAAAAAGATAATTTTAGTGAAATATGTACAAAAGTAATAGGGAAGTTGTTCACGTATGATATCACTCAACTGTGAAGATCTCCATAGCTGTAGTGATCATAACATTCAAATGGTCATAACTTTCTCATTATTTATTCAATTTTACTCAAACTTCTGCAGATCTGTTTCTTTGAATTTTCTGTTTCATATAACTTAACTGATTCCTTGGGTTTCATTCTCCTTTAATCAATGTGATGTATAGGGAGGAAAGTTGGCATTCTCTTCCGATTACGTCACTTTGCACCCAGGCACACTCTGATTTTATTATATAAAGCATTTATACAGCCTCATATTATTTATGGAATAGAAGTTTGGGGAAGCACTTATAAGACCAACATAAAAAGCATATTTTTTACCCACAGAATGGCAGTCCGTGCAATTACGTTTACTGAATGGAGAACTCAATGGAAAAGTTTACGAATCTTAAATGTGTATAATTTGCATGATTTCGCCATATCTACTTTTATGTTTGATTTAATTGTTTAATCAGAACTTACCGCACTCCCTATTACATTACTGTGACATAATATTACATAGGTAGGCCTATTCAACAAGAAAAAAGAAGATAGAAAACTACGTTTACCAAATTGTAGGGCTACGCAAGGTCAATTTTCACTCTCGTTTGTGGGTAGTGAATTCTGGAATAGGTTACCCATCAATATCAAGGTGCCCTCACACTACGGCGTGTTGAGCTAACGTTTGACCAGCGTTCTTGGAATTTGGTGTGTACGTTCGAAAACGTTGCTACTCGTTAACCATACGCAATTAGTCGTTGTCTGAACGCAAATGTACGCTAAGATAAATTCATAATTTATTACACGTTCACAGTTTTTAGCGTTTTCTAGCGCGTAACAACGCACTTATCAATAGGTTCTGTATGCGCTGGGCATTAGCAGTGTGAACGTTATGCGCATTGGATGTTCGTTCCCTTGTCGTTCTCTATTCGTTCCCTCGTCGTTCTCTGTTCGTCCAAACGCGTCTAATCTATCTCTGGAAGTTTTTTTTTTCAATTATGGTTTATTACTATTCTTTTCATTTTTTAATCAATATCTTTAAATGCATCGATTTTTTTCTCCTCGATTAAAAATAAAATAAAAAAATAACAATGATATTAAATCTTCCTATTATGTCGGAGAAGAGATTATGGGATAATCAATCGACATGTAATTCAATAGAACTGTGGTCTCTTAATCTTTATTCCATTTGGAATTAGCTATATTATATGATGTTATATTATCAATAATATTGAATGCTGCGAGCGCCTTTCAGAGTCGCCTGACTAAGCCTGGTAATAGTTAGTTAACATTAAAATCCCTTATTAAATAGCGAGTAGGATACATTTTGTAAAGTGATACATAAATGTAACTATTATTAGTAATACTCTATCATGCCATGAAGTTATGTTTAGAAAGATTTTCGTCAAGTGGTATTTATGTAATTTAAGAAACAAACCTTCATATTTTGGTTAGAAAAAAAAAAATTATTATGATGTATCTAGGAATAGGAATAAACCAAAAGCTTTGACCACGGGTAAGAATGAGGGAAACGGAAAGAGAAACACAGATAAGGAGAACTGGGTAGACAAAAGGAAAGAGAGGTAAAAAAGAGAATGAAAAAACAGCAACAAGAACAGACAGAAGAGAGAGAGAGAGAGAGAGAGAGAGAGGAAAGGGAAGAGAGGAGAAAGAGATAACGAATGAATATAATATAATGGGAGAGAGTGGAAGATGAAAATAGGAAAAATAAACTAAAAACATTATTGAGTAATTGAGATATGAAACTCAAAAAAGTTTTATAATAGACACAAAGTCGTTTGGAAACATAACATTGTGCAAACATTTTTTCCCTTTTTGTTTGGGGGGGGGGGTGGGAGGTTGTGGGGAGCTTTGTTTATCTCTATTTATGGGCACAAATTGTTTATTCATTGATAGCATTCATTGTATTGGCAATGTTAAAGAGTGTTGAACAGTCAATGCATTCTGATAACTGCGAGAAACAGTTTGTTTTCCTTTTTGTTCTGTTTTTCCCTATATGATCCTGAGGTGTTATACCCCCTCATAATTATGATTTTTTTTTTGTTTTTTTGAGCACTTGGGTGAAAATAAAATCAGCTTGCGCTTTTTTAAATCAAGATGATCCAAATAAATGGACGGGCTTGTTTCATATTAGATAAAATATACTTTTTTAATTTCTCACCCCTAATCAAGACGAAGGGGTCATACTCTTTTACACTACATCTACACTCAATACAATATTAGGGTGTTATAAGATGGTATTGTTTTCTTGAGATAGAAAACATTACATTTTTAACTACACTGTTGGTCAAAAGGTCGGATTTTTTTTATTGATCCAGCCACATAAATAATTTTGATGTTTATTTTTATTATTTTTTTTATATTGGATTTTTCCTAAACCATGACCGGGTATTGAATAATTGAAAAAAAGAACTTCATCCACCACAATAACCATTCTGGCAACTTTTTTTGACTTACCAAAGCCCCCTCTGTGCTATCCCATGAATCGCTTTTGAGGTGTAGGGTTGCTATTGGTATTAAATCTAGGTTTAAAAACTATGGTTTCTTGTCTAAGTGAGGGGTTGAATCAAAAAGTGTGACTGTTAAAGAATATAAATAATAAAAATATTCTACCGTTATGGTAAAAACAGAGAGAGAAAAAACCTTTAACAATCAATTGTTATTATTTCTTCAATTTTTTTTTCGTCTAAGAAATAACCATAGCAGTAGTGGATCCAGGATTTTGAAATACGAGTGGTGCATCCTGAAAATTTGAGTAAAAAAATAGGTGCAGGCGAAATTTTTCAAATTTTAACATATACAGTCAATCATTTTTTTGTTTTAAATCAAAGAAGGGGTGCGGGTCTCCTACGCCCCGTCTGGATCCGCCACTGCCAGGTTCCCGGAGAGTTGAGAGGGGACTAACAAATTCAAGAAATTTAAGGCTGGCAGGCAAAATGATGTGGCTAGAGCAAAAAAAAAAAACAAAAAAAAAAACAATAAACAAATAAACAATAGTAATAATAATGAAAATAATAAAAATGAATAAAACAATAATAATAAAAAAAATAAAATAGTATCCAAGCTTAATGAACAACAGTGTAAATTCTGCTGGTGTTCTTTTGAACTTCGTTATTTTTTAAGGTAATAAATGCTCCAAAATGATAAATAAAATATAGAAATACCAAATTTTTGTTAACATTTAAAAGTGTTTAGATACGTATACCTTGGTATTCACAGAAAAACAATTACATGTATATTTCAAGTCCAAAATGTTTATATTTCATGATACCGAATAGTTACTTTACATGTAAAAATAGCACTTAAACAGGGAGGGAAAACTACTGAATAACAGAATAAGCTTATCATTTTATTCGATGACACAAAGCGCCCCCATTTCGTGACATAAGGATATTGAGGTAAAAAACATACGCCCCCATTTGGTGACATGAGGAAATGAGTAAAAAAACAAATAAAACAAAGTTCTGCGTTTGTTGGACGCACTTCGAACTATGAAGGAACGTTCATCCAAAACGCTAAACGATCAAGTAGCGAATGCCCAGCGCTTTCAAAGCGTCTTTATAAGAACGCTGTTACACGCCAAAAATTTGAACATGTTCAAAATCAAAAAATTGACCTCAGCGTTCCTCTGCGTTCTTTGCGTATACCAACGAATTAGCAAACGCTTTCCTACGTTTGCCAAGCGATTTTCGAACGACAGTCCGCGCTCTATGAACGTACGCGAAAAATGCAATTAACATTCCACGAACGTCGGGCAGTCGTTACTCAATACGCACATGTTTGGCGTTCCTAACGTTCTTTAACACCGTCCAAACACGCTAGACATAAGTTGGACATCGCTGTTCAGTCGTTGCTAACGCTAGGCAATCGTTAGGTGGACGCTAAGCGCGCGCAGTCATCGTTACCCTGACGCTATTTATTCGCTTCTCAGTCGTTTAGAGCTCATTAAAAATTCCATTTTGGACACAGGGGAAAATTGGAGCGTTCTTGAGCGTATTTTGGACATAGTCAAATTTCGAGTTGAAAATCGGTGAACGCTAGACACACGCGTACGTTACCTCAACACGCTCTACCGAGTGAGTCAAACAAAAACTTTACACCTAGAAAAATGTCAATAAAAAGGAAACCAATTTATAAACCCCAAATTATTTACATATTCCGAAAGAGTAACTCCTCCCGCATCTTCTGGTACCATTTTTGTGTGGTATGTCTTTACACTTGGATGAACACGATGCATTGTTGCGAACATGTCAATTTCGAATTGTGCCAGAATGGGAGTAAAATCAAAACAACAAAAAGCTAGAGAAAGGCAACTTCATTCCTGATTACATTAGCATTAACTTTTTTAACGAAAATGTCTTCTGCTTAATAACTTGGCAGGGCTGTTGGTACACATATTGACTACATTTTGTATGAAAATGAGATTGATCTGTAAAGTCAGGCATGAGTGACCACACGTCAAAGACAAAATAATCACTTTTCAAAGGTATTAGGAGGCCTTTTTAGGTCTGTCAGTGGCAATTTGCTCTTTAATGTGTACTCATTCTTGCATTACTTCACGAGTTAATCTAATTGTCATACAAAATGTAGTCAATATGTGTAACAACTTCCCTGCCAATTTATTAAGCGGAAGACATTTTTGTTAAAAAGTTATGCTATTTTAATCAGGATGAAGTTGCCTTTCTCTAGCTTTTTGTTGTTTTGATTTTACTCCCATTCTGGCACAATGCGAAATAGACATGTTCGCAAACAATGGGTCGTGTTCATCCAAGCGTACAGACATACCACACAAAAATGATAACAGAAGATGAGGGAGGAGCTACTCTTTCAGAATATGTATAATAACTTGGGCTTTATAAATTGGTTTTCTTTTTATTGACATTTTTCTAGGTGTAAAGTTTTTTTTGACTCACCCGGTAGTGTGAGGGCACCATCGGACAAAGCAGATCGAGGAACATTTTCAGGAATTCTCCCACGACACATTTGTTACATATCAATGAATGAGAGCAACTTTTCAAATTTCTATCATTTAAATTCATGTTTTTTGTTTTACAATTTTGATATTACTTGTATCATATGTTGTGACAAACCTAAATTTATTGAGTTACTATTATCATTCTTTCTTTTATAGTAAATAGTATGTTATATAATATTGATGTAAGGGGTCAGGCTCGACTAGCACTTGTGCTATTATCTGACTCCTTTTACCAGTCATTGTTATTATTGCTCTATGAAATGTATTGTACTGTTTTTGATGTTGTTGGTAAATAAATAAATCGAATAAAAAAAAAAAAATACAACCCCTTTTTTTTATTTATTTATTTATTTTTTTATTTTTTTATTTTTTTTACAGTGCACAATAACCGGGATGCCTTTTCATGGCTTGTAATTTTTTAAGATCATCATTCCTGTAACTTATGTCAATGTAAGGGATATATTTTATACACAAGCATGAAAAATGAAATATACGATTTTATGTAATAAAATACACAAGAAAAAGGCGATCAATGGCATCATCAGCTTGCTCATTGAATATGCATAAGACTTTACACAAAACTGTTTTAATGAAGAACTTAAAAAAATAATGATAATAATATAACTGTCATTTTTCATTCAATTTTTGTGACATTTTCACCCTGAAGTCCTCAATTTGAAATTTAGTGAGATAACATTTTTACAGAGTATTAACTAAATAAAACAATAGAATTGTATAATTTGATAGAATAGAAATTAAAGGGTTTTTTTTTTTGTCACCGTACATGCCAGCGTGTATAGCGTTTAACGTTGAGTTCTGAAACTCTCCAACTGTAAAGCAACATTCGGATGAAGTAGTCGCACCAATCTTTTATTTTTTACAACATTTATTCCACAAATTTGTTACCAAGTAAGGAGTAATAAAATGAGTAGCAATGCTTTCATACATCCGTTTCCCGATATCTATCCCATAATAGGCTAATATAAAATTTACATTGTATTTTTGTCAATTGTTTTATTAAAAGTGTTTGCTCTTTTACAGTGTTGGTGATCTACTCCTAGCCAACCTGAGAGGGCGTTGTGTCCTTTTAATATAAGCTTGTACATGGTCCAACTTCTTAAAGAAATGTATGATAATACAATGTATAAACTATCTTAACATTTATTGGCATTATAATATTGTAAATCATTATTATATAAATGTAGATATATATATATATAATAGAGCGAAAGATATTGGTTTATAAAGAATTATAGTGACGTAGCTTCACCCAATGAACCCAGAGCTGCCGTCCATTCGGAATTTCAGGTTTCAGGTTGCAAAATTTGCCTCCTCCGGGAATCAAACCCGGGTCTTTGATATATATATATATATATATATATATATAAACCGATTCATTTCGCTCTATTATCCAAAGAAAGGGAGTTGCCAAATGTGCTTGTCAACCATTTCACTATATACATGAATACATACATATACAGTGGTGGCCAAAATGATTAGAACACCAAGCCAATTTAAATTATTTTAATAATTTTCATTCAGTTGACCATTTAAATACCTATAAGATGGTTGGAATGTCTCCGAATATCATCATTATGCTTCAAAAACTAAATAACAAAGCCATGCGTTGGAAACTCGCCCCCAAATTTAATGAAGACACTCCTCGTAAATATATATTTTCTTAAAGGAAATTTCTATGAGCAATTCAAATATGTTGAAATATTAAGGGTCATTGGAACGGGGGACTTAAATAGGGGCACTGAATTAAAAATTTGGGGCCCTTTAAAAAATAATTCTAAAATCCCCACATAAGATGTAACTACTTCACCCTGTGTTGTTATGAATGCCATTTTTGACATCCTCAGGAAATTTCCTTTCAGAATATATATACTTTTTTTTAGGAAGAGGCTTAAAATGTTTAACGTTATGACACTTTGATCCTGAAAGGGGCAAGATTTTTTTAGATTTTTCAATCGGTGGTGTAACCTTAAAAAGGGCGACTTGGGGGCTTTGTTATTTAGTTTTTACAGCATAATGATGATATTCGGAGACATTCCAACCATTTTATAGTTATTTAAATGGTTAACTGAATGAAAATTACTCAAATCATTTAAATTGGCTTGGTGTTCTAATGATTTTGGCCACCATACATATATTTTTTATTTTCCTATACCCATCCCCCACACTAAATTGTATCTAAATATCATTTTTGTATTTAAATATCATATATATATATATATATAGGGTAGATGTAGGGAATACCGGACAGTAGGGAATATCGGACGGTCACCACATGTCCAGCCCTAGCTGCCAAAATTAGATCAACTGA
>CALNVZ010003014.1:8307412-8337754 GCA_940671915.1 Paracentrotus lividus | reverse complement strand
TATATTTTTAAAATTGTTAGAGTTATAGCCAATTAAAGTCAAGATTTTGCATAATTTCGGTCACACACGTGACCAAGAATGGTCCATTAGGATATCCTGTATCGTGTTATGGTGCCCTCACACTAGAGCGTGTTGAGGTAACGTGTGTCTAGCGTTCACGATTTTCACGCGAAATTTGACTATGTCCAAAATACGCTCAAGAACGCTCCATTTTCCCTGCCCAAAATGGAATTTTTAATGAGCTCTAAACGACTGAGAAGCGAATAAATAGCGTCAGGGTAACGATGACTGCGCGTGCTTAGCGTCCACCTAACGATTGTCTAGCGTTAGCAACGACTGAACTGCGATGCCCAACTTATGTCTAGCGTGTTTAGACGTGTTAAAGAACGTTAGGAAACGCCAAACATGTGCGTATTTAGTAACGACTGCCCGACGTTCGTGGAATGTTAATTGCATTTTCGCGTAAGTTCATGAGCGCGGACTGTCGTTAGAAAATCGCTTGGCAAACGTAAGAAAGCGTTTGCTTTTCGTTGGTATACGCAAAGAAACGCAGAGGAACGCTGAGGTCAATTTTTGATTTTGAACATGTTCAAAATTTTTGGCGTGTAACAGCGTTCTTATAAAGACGCTTTGAAAGCGCTGGGCAGTCGCTACTTGATCGTTTAGCGCTTTGGGTGAACGTTCCTTCATAGTTCGAAGTGCGTCCAACCAACGCAGAACTTTTTTTTATATGTTTTTTTTACTCAATTTCCTCATGTCACCAAATGGGGGCGTATGTTTTTTACCTCAATATCCTTATGTCACCAAATGGTGGCGCTTTGTGTTATCGAATAAAATGATTAAAGCTTATTCTGTTTTGTGCTCAGTAGTTTTCCCTCCCTGTTTAAGTGCTATTTTTACATGTAAAGTAACTATTCGGTATAATGAAATATAAACATTTTCGACTTGAAATATGCATGTAATTGTTTTCTGTGAATACCAAGGTATAAACGTACCTAAACACTTTTGAATGTTAACAAAAATTTGGTATTTCTATATTCATTTATCACTTTGGAGCAATTTATTACCTTAAAAATACGAAGTGCAAAAGAACACCAGCAGAATTTACACTGTTGTTCATTAAGCTTGGATACTATTATTTTTGTATTATTATCATTGTCTATTTATTTATTTATTATTATCATTATTGCTATTGTTTATTTGTTTATTTGTTTATTTTTTTGCTCTAGCCACATCATTTTGCTCCAGCTTAAATTTCTTGAATTTGTTTGTCCCCTCTCAATTCTCCGGGAACCTGGCAGTGGCGGATCCAGACGGGGCGCAGGAGACCCGCACCCCTTCTATGATTTGAAAAAAAAAATGATTGACTGTATATGTTAAAATTGGAAAAATTTTGCCTGCTCCTATTTTTTTTCCTCAAATTTTCGGGATGCACCACTCGTATTTCAAAATCCTGGATCCACTACTGCTATGGTTATTTCTTAGACGAAAAAATAAATTGAAGAAATAATAACAATTAATAGTTAAAGGTTTTTTTCTCTCTCTTTTTTTACCATAACGGTAGAATATTTTTATTATCTATATTCTTTACCAGTCACACTTTTTAATTCAACCCCTCACTTAGACAAGAAACCATTGTTTTCAAACATAGATTTAAGACCAATAGCAACCCTACACCTCAAAAGCGTTTCATGGGATAGCACCGAAGGGGCTTTGGTAAGCCAAAAAAAAGTTGCCAGAATTGTTATTGTGGTGGATGAAGTACATTTTTTAATTATTCAATACCCGGTCATGGTTTAGGAAAAATCCAATAAAAAATAAAATAATAATGAAAATAAACATCAAAATTATTTATCTGGCTGGATCAATAAAAAAAAATCCAACCATTTTGACCAACAGTGTAGTTAAAAATGTAATGTTTTCTATCTAAAGAAAACAATACCATCTTATAACACCCTTATATTGTATTGAGTGTAGAATTATGTAGTGTAAAAGAGTATGACCCCTTGATTAGGGTTGAGAAATTAAAAAAAGTATATATTTAATCTAATATGAAACAAGCCCGTCCATTCATTTGGTTCATCTTGATTTAAAAAAAGCGCAAGCTGATTTTGTTCACCCATCAATTTATTTGAAATAAATTAAGAAAAAAAAAAAAATCATAATTATGAGGGGGTACAACACTTCAGGATCATATAGGGAAAAACAGAACAGTTATGCAGTTATCAGAATGCATTGACTGTTCAACACTTTTAACATCCCAATACAATGAATACTGTCAATGAATAAACAATTTTGTGCCCATAAATTAGAGATAAACAAAGCTTTCCCACAACCTCCCATTCCCCCTCCAAAAAAAGGGAAAAATGTATTGCACAATGTTATGTTTCCAAACGACTTTGTGTCTATTATAAAACTTTTTTGAGTTTCAGATCTCGATTTCTCAATAATGTTCTTTTTAGTTTCTTTTTCCTATTTTCATCTTCCAGTCTCTCTCCCATTATATTATCTTCATTCGTTATCTCTTTCTCCTCTCTTCCCCTTTCTCTCTCTCTCTCTCTCTCTCTCTCTCTCTCTTCTGTCTGTTTCTTGTTGCTGTTTTTTTATTCTCTTTTTACCTCTCTTTCCTTTTGGTCTACCCAGTTCTCCCTATCTGTGTTTCTCTTCCGTTTCCCTTATTCTTTCCCGTGGTCCAAGGCTTTTGGTTTATACCTATTCCTAGATACATCATAATATTTTTTTTTCTTAACCAAAATATGAAGGTTTGTTTCTTAAATTACTACCACTTGACGAAAATCTTTCTAAACATACTACATGGCATGACAGAGTATTACTAATAATAGTTACATTTATGTATCACTTTATACATGTATCCTACTCGATGTTTATAAGGGCTTTTAATGTTAACTAACTATTACCAGGCTTAGTGAGGCGACTCTGAAAGGCGCTCGCAGCATTCAAGTATTATTGATAATTATTGATTGATTGATTTATTGATTATTGATTATTGATATATAATATAATTCCCAAATGAAATAAAGATAAGAGACCACAGTTATATTAAATTACAAGTCGATGGATTATCCCATAATCTCTTCTCCGACATAATAGGAAGATTTTATATCATTATTATTTTTTTAAATTTTAATCGAGGAGGAAAAAAAATCGATGCATTCAAAGATATTGACTGAAATATGAAAAGAATAGTAATAAACCATAATTAAAAAAAAAACCTTCCCGAGATAGATTAGACGCGTTTGGACGACCAGAGAACGACAATGGAACGAATAGAGAACGACAAGGGAACGAACATCCAACGCGCATAACGTTCACACTGCTAATGCCCAGCGCATACAGAACCTATTGATAAATGCGTTGTTGCGCGCTAGAAAACGCTTAAACTGTGAACGTGTAATACATTATGAATTTATCTCAGCGTACATTTGCGCTGAGACAACGATTAATTGCGTATGGTTAACGAGTAGCAACGTTTTCGAACGTACACACCAAATTCCAAGAACGCTGGTCAAACGTTAGCTCAACACGCCGTAGTGTGAGGGCACCTTTAGGATTAATTTTGTGCTATATTATACATTCAACTTTCATAACCATCATGATTTATATTACCTTTTCAACCTATCATAAATTGCTCTCACTTTATGCTACAGTCACACAGACACTTACGTATAGATACGTCCGGTTGCGTCCAAATATTATTTCATCTTCTATTCTATCATTTCTTATGTATTTCTTTGTATTACTGGATAAACGAAATTATCAATATTTCCACTGCTGACTATGACGGGTAGGCATCAGTGGGGATCCGCAGAAAAGAAAATAATTTTTGGACGCATCGGGACGTAACTATACGTAAGTGCCTGTGTGACTGTAGCATAACATTCGTTTCGAAGTTCTTAAAAACGAATACAAATGTGTCCATTTTTCTGAGGAACTGTTACACAATCTTTCAATTCTGATAGAAGAATAGATCATCTAGTCCGTGATATACAACGAATTGTACAAATGTTAATGATACATAAGACATATAATGTTGGATGAAAGAAATGTAACAGTTTACAGATATTATATCGTTTATTCATTTATTTCTTTAACATGGACACTGACTTACCAGATATGATGACGAGGAACGAACAGTAGTTGATGTTTCCATATCTGTCAGATGCAACGTAAATAACAGAAGTTGTTGACCCAGAAGTAAAACTCGCACCCGAAGGATAGTTTTTGACAATTGACACAGGACCAGATGGATCATGAGCAGTGACCTCAGACCACGTGACAGGTCGAGTACTTAATGAGTCATCTAATGGTATCATGATGTCAGATGGACATACAAGTACAGGTCCATCAACATCAGCTATACATGAAATAATATTAAAGATAGACTGTAAATGATATGTGACCCGCCGTCTCAAAACCACCAATCGCCAATAGAAAACAAAATAAAGCAGAAGCAGGAGAGGTCTCCGAAAAAATTTTCCGTCGCGGAGACGTCTCTGATACTTTTTTCCGTCGTGGAAACATTTCTGAGACGTCTCCACGAAGTTTCAAAACCATTTCAAAGTAGTCCCAAATCACTCTTAAATCTTGCATGCGAGATATACCCAATAAGGGGTTCTGCACCGTCAAAATCCCTTTCGGCCTGTTGGGAGTTCACATGATGATGACGTCGATGCTTTCTAAATAAAGCGGCTATCATCAGAACACAATCCTAACGGTCTCTATAATGTAATGATACAACTATAGTTGTCTTACCCGTAACATTTACAGTGAAAGAACAGCTAGCCGAATTATTATTCATGTCCATTGCGTCATACGTTACAAGAGTTGGTAAACCGTCGGCCAGGAAGAAAGAACCAGGACTTTTGGACGAACTTAGGATAACACGTCTGGAATCGTCAGTAGCCGTTGGCTCCGTCCAGTTCGCCACTGCGGACTGCTCCGATGGTTCTACGAGCACCTGCACATCCATCGGACAATCAACGATTTCCGGATTTGTGAAATCATCTGAGAAAAAATATACAGTGAGCAAAGCATTAGATCTATGCAATAATATTGCCTTTCTCTCAGTCTTTACCTCTGTCCACACATTGTAAGATGACAAGGAGTGTATCGTATTTAGAGACTACCCCTGTATAAGTATTGATGGTAATAAGTATATTGATGAAATCGTATTTTCATTGACATCGGTCAAAGAGCAACAAAGAAGAACAGTGATATTTCAGAAAAAGTATATTTGATAAAATGAACTTACCTTCAATCACAAAGCAATAGAAATCGGTAAGAGTATGGTGACAAATCTCCGCTACTGGATCACAAGGACTCGATGAACAAAAGTCCACAACTGTACAAACAAAAAAAATAATTACGTTTAATGTATTAATCTTGTAAACTACATTCTTTTAGCAGATGTTTCTGCATTTATTGATGAATCAGAAACAAATACATATACAAATAAATATCATATATACAACATGATTGATACATACAAAAATGTGACAATGAAATTCCAATTAAAGAAAATATAGAATGTAGGACATAGAGAAGTTATAAAGTAAATAATTGACAAAAATGAAGGGGCCAGCTAACATTTGAAACCGAAGGTACGCCATTTGCATATCCATAAATGTTTCAAATGTTCCCTTATTTCCGAATGAGTGCAGACACCCCGTACCGAGACTGGAGAAGGTGTATTTTAATTAATGTAGTTTCCGTTATATTTAAGAGCGACTATTCAGTTGAATAAGGATCGTTTTAGTTGAGCCTCTGACGGTAAAATGATTATCTCATGGAAGTTAGCAAGTTGAGTCCCTCAACTTATTTTTTATTTATTTATTTTTTATTTTACCTTGAACGTGAATGGGAATAATGCAATCGGCCTCGAATCCAAGTCCATTGGTGAACGAGTACTCTACGAGGTGGAAGCCATGTGGGAACACCTCGCCTAGAGTGTGCGTCGAAGTGGTTATGATGACGTCACTGGCGTTGGTTGGGTTGGTGGCGTTGGGTGGATTGAAGAAGGCAGGAAGGGATGTTGCGAGTGGACTTGTGCTAAATACCATCGGCAGTCTACTCACAGGGCATCCTGATATTACAGGTGCCAGGTTGGTGATGGGATCACCCAATGGTTCTGTTTCGAATTTAAGAATATATACATAATTTTCGTATTTGTTTGTTTAAACGTGAATGAGATAGAAAGCATATGTGGACCTTGAATTATGAGAGATCTGCCCGTGATTTAACTCCAACAATCCCATAAGTATTTCATCTAATGTTTATGGGAAATCTTATAGTTCTGCATTGGTGCCCGGACACATACATACGAGGTGATAAGCAGACCATGCTAAGATTTGTAGAGGAAACTAAAATTGTAATGCTTAATCATTTACCCTCCACAGTTACATAGAAGAAGCACTGCCCTTTGTTGCCTGCTTCATCAGTAGCCGTATAGATGACAGCATGGCGTCCGATGTCGAACCGATGGCCGGAGTCGTAGACGCTTTCTACGAACACAGGTCCAGAGGTTGTCGGTTCAACCCAACTGACAGAAGCGTTTTGGAAACCTTCTGCCACTTCCTTAGTAATGTCTGATGGGCACACGATCACAGGGGGCAACAGATCTGGACAAAGAGAAGTCATCGTATATACAATACAATTACAATACCCGAATAAAAATTATATCAAATTGTAATATATATAAATTATAATAATAAATTAATTATATCACGCAAAGTGAGCAAATACGGAAATAGTGGAAGTTAATTGATATTAAAAGAAAATGAAGAAGAAGAAGAAGAATGCAAGGATCGGTTGTTTCTCTCGGTCATTTTCTATTGCTTTTTATGTTAATTTTATTTTATTATTATTATATTTTTTTTTGCATTGGACGAAAGTCATTTATGAGTTTGCGTTATTAAATATAATACCTGCACTATATCAGTTTTTGTTTAAAAACCCCTTATCGTCTCAAATATAAAAATGCCTACCTGCGCTTGTCCAGTTCACCTGGAATCCAGCATTCTGGACATTCCTGTCCGTAGAAAAATACAACCAAGCCGAATCAGTATCATCAAGTATAAAATTTGTTGGTACTTTGGGTCCAGAGAAGAAATGGACTTGACGCTCAGGGATATCCTCTCCTCGTAGATCCAGACCCACATCTATTTCTAGTCCTGGTCCTATTGTCAATTCGTCCTTGAATTCTTCAATGTCGAATGGATGGCTGAATGTGAACATGATTCTTGTGGCGCTCGGAATGAAAAGAAGGTAAAGGATTCTGTCACGAGCAAGATATGGGCTAGGATAGGATGGCGACTCAAACATACCCATGCGACAAGCTGGACCATAGCACGTGATAGTTCTTACGGCGGCTATCAAGAAAAATACACAACGGGTAAGTGTAATCAGTATTGTCATGGGTTACTAATAAAGAGGATAGGGTTTGTCTAAGAAATATATATTAACATCATGATACCCACATGTACATATTTCGACTACCTTGCTAAAAAGTACGAATCCTTGAGGTTAACATTATCAAGCATACGATTTCTCAGTTTGAATAGAATCCCTCTTCAAAGTATCAAACTAGCGAAGAGGTATTAAGATATATGCCTGTCACCCGTAACCCGTGCCTCAGTTGCACAAAGCAAATGGACCTAAGGCCTATGACCATTTCCAATAATTTAAAGTGACAAAATATAAGAATATAAAATGCCTGCTCAGTCAAAGGTAAATAGAGCTTAAAAATCACTAATCTACTTGGGGGTGTTTCTAGTTATGAAAACTTATGCAAGGTTTTTAAGATCAGAAGCATTATATGCTTTTGAAGGTCCACTCCGGAAGTCCATGCCGTCTTTAGTTTTATAATCCAGATGTTCTATTACATGGAAAAAACAAAATAAAATCGAAAAATCTTATTTCAGTTAGACCTCTACGTAACGCGTAACGCTCAATAATGCGGAAATTTAATAAAGAGGTATGACAGGGAAAACGGAATGGAGGGGGGGGGGTGCCAATCTTGCACACCACATGAACAACTTACGTGAGGTTTTGTCACAGTTATATCCTTGGTTATTCTGGCACTCGCAAACATAGGTTGATTCAGTGGAGCCAAATCGGTCATAACATGTTTGCCCAGATGGGCATAAGTTGGTGAAACATTCTGCAAACATTTAAAGAATTTTAATTTAGAGATACTAAGAAAACAAATAGATGATCAGAATCTATTAAGCTCTTCAAAATAATGTAGGCAAGGTGGATACGGCAAAATTATGTGAAAGATGTTGGGAAGAAGAGACATATACGTAGGCCTACAGTTGTCCTCAAGATTGTTCATACTCCTGTCATTTTATTAATTTTTGTTTAATTTTTATTTATTTTTTATTAGTGTATTCTACCCACACCGGTGAAGACATTTTTTATTATGATCCCGGATGAAAACATATGAAAGATGACAAGCATTTTAACATGTTGAAGTTCAGAAGCATACGGCGAATTGAGTCAAGAGATTGTTCAAGGACAATCATAATGAACGATCTGGAGAGGTAAATACGTTGACCTCACAAGAACCCTTTAGAAATGTGTCTTGGAAGTTGAAGACTCATATAAAGGCCCAAAGACCATGCAACCTTACTCAGCCTGGACGTTTTACAGAAGACACATTGATTCAAAATCTACAGAAAACATGAATAATGGCTCTGGACACTATTTCAGGGGGTAACTTAAAGAAAAAATATAATCAAGATGTTTAAGATAGCATTGGGTATCCCTAGAAGGTATGAAGAATTATGAACATGGTGTTTTTTTTAGGAAATCTGTCCAAAAAATATCCCTTAATACCAAATTTCTCAAAATTTCAAAATTGTTCAATTGTTATTTAAAAACATAACTAAAAATACAAAGAGAAAACAACAGGGGTTTGAACAATTTTGAGGGCAACTGTAGATCCTTTACCGGTGAAGTGTAATTTATTAGCACCTTTTGTGATTTTTTTTCATCAAATAAAATATTTGAGATCAATAAGGCAGTCAAATGGTATTATATCTAGATTTATTGAAAGGATGTGATCGTCTTCTGTAGAATATGAAAAAAAAAATGCAATGTACACAATATTTATTTACATACCGTATTGTTGTTGGCCTTTGACCATGGGGGCAGTTAAGAAAAATATGAATAATATCCAAATAAACCTGTCCTTTTGGTAAGCCATCCTTCTTTTAGTTAGTGTCGAAACAATTTAATGTTTTACTCTGCTGAACGCTTGCCATTTATGTTCACCCAGGATGTTCACACTTACTGAAGTCAGTTCGTTCAATAAAAATATGAGAATCTAGCTAACATGAAAAAAGTGGTGTGACTTATGTACACGTACATATCATTTCCACTCTATTGTCTGTATTTGTATTTGTTATTATAGCTCTCCTATTGCCATGATTGCGTAAACGTCGTTCGCATGGGGAAACAATGGGAATGGAATATTATTCTACCCGACAGCTACCATATAAAAGAAAAGTCATATTTTTGTTTTCGTTTCCTTGAGGAAGGACAACTGACTATTGTTCACATATTCAAAGATGTGTGAATAAGATCTGGCTATATTTAGGTATTTGATTGAATTAAAGTGAGATGCTCTGATGCTGGAGTAATACTAAACACAACACAAAAAGAAAGTTCCCCCGATTTCAGATATCAATAATTTTTGAACCAGGAGGAATTTAAAAAATTTAACTATATGTCCATGTAGGGAATTTATCTAGCAACAATGGGAGCGAATTTTAGGAAAAATCATCAAGTCATGCTTCAGTGAGCAATGGTTGAATGCAAAAATGTCATTTTTTGAAGTTCGCAAGCCTAAAATGGCAACTTTGATTCAATGATAACGGACCCTTTTTCAGATTTTAAACATTTTACGAGTCAGAATGTATGCAAAACGTGCTTCCCAATATACGGAAACGAAATTTGCGTCAAATTTCACGGTTGAGTGAGCATGCAGCAAAAATTGCCCAAACTGCTATTTTTACTTCTTTGCCATGGTATAATCGAACAAATATGAGGAAATTCCTGTTTTGGAAGTGTATGAAACCAATATCCATTCATTCACGGTTGAATGAACACATCAAACAACCCAAAAATAGGCCATTTTAGAATTACGAAAATGCATTGCAGTAATTTTATGCTCTAGAAAGCATCTCTTAAACATTTTTTGGGTTGTATTTATACTCTTTGTGCACGTGTCAATGATCCTATTGCATTTATTTACAAATTCATGCTTCAGTGAGCACGTGAGACTGGAAAAGCCCTTTTCTCACTTATGGACCAAATATTCAAATTCTTAATTTGATTGAATATAACAAATCTCTTTGGGGAGTACTTTTGATTTTATTTTCACAAAAATCCCGATGTTTCACTCCTCAGTGAGCACAAGATACAAGAAAATCATGGAAATGAGAAGAAAGTTTTGGGCTTCGTCATGGTTCAGTGACTTTTCGAATACGTAATTTGAATCAAGATCATGTTAGTTGGAGATCAGTTGAAGCTGTGTGCCAAGTTTCGTGACATCACTCACAGTAGAATTAATAATATTCATCAATGAAATTGGCCGAATTTCACATTTGTCAGGTATTGATTTCCTCCTCCATTGACTTTATGTACCATGTGTACAGAGGCTTAACAAAAGTTTAACAAAAGTGAAATTTGGCATAGTTTAATTGTCAGTTTTTGTCGATTTGACTGTGAATTATTTAATGAAACTTTGCACATAGCTTCAACTAGTCTCTAAGTAGCATGATCTTTAGTCAAATTACGTATTCGAAAAGTCACTGAACCATGACAAAGCCCCAAACTTTCTTCTCATTTTCATGATTTTCTTGTATCTTGTGCCCACTGAGGCGTGAAACATCGGGATTTTTATGAAAATAAAATCAAAGGTACTCCCCGAAAAGAATTGTTATATTCAATCAAAGTAAGAATTTAAATTTTAGTCCCTACGTGACAAAAGGGTTTTTCCAGTCTCACGTGCTCACTGAAGCATGAATTTGTAACTAAATGCAATAGGATCATTGACACGTGCCCAAAGAATACAAATACAAGCCAAAAATGTTATAAAGATGCATTCTAGTGCACACAAATACTACAATAGCTCTTCGTAATTCTAAAATGGCCTATATTTTGGTTGTTTGATGTGTTCATTCAACCGTGAATGAATGGATATTGGTTGCATACACTTCCACAACAGGAATTCCATCAAATTTGATCAAATACTATACCATGGCAAAGAAGTAATAATGGCAGTTTGGGCAATTTTTGCTGCATGCTCACTCAACCGTGAAATTTGACGCAAATTTCGTTTCCGTATATTGGGGAAGCACGTTTTGCATACATTCTGACGTGTAGAATGTTTAAAATCTGAAAATGGGTCTGTTATCATTGAATCAAAGTTGCCATTTAGGCTTGCGAACTTCAAAAAATGACATTTTTGCATTCAACCATTGCTCACTGAAGCATGACTTGATGATTTTTCCTAAAATTCGCTCCCATTGTTGCTAAATATATTCCCTACATGGACATATAATTAGATTTCTAAAATTCCTCCTGGTTAAAAAATTATTGATATCTGAAATAGGGGGAACTTTCTTTTTGTGTTGTGTTTATAAGGTAGAAATAATTTGTGTCCAAATTTTCTATTTGACAGTTTCATCGAAATCCACGTGAGTCAAGAGACAAGTGGTAAAAACATGCTTAAATGATTTTTGCCTGCACTTCCACCTATAGATTTAATACAATTAAACCATATAAGCCCAATATGGGGTACATGTGGCTAGATATGGGCATAGTCATCATGAATATTCATTAGAATATTCATGAGCAAATGTTATCGTGACAAAATATGTGTAGATAAGATATGAATCTAAATAATTGTGCAACGATTAGAAGCTACACTGTAAAGTTATTTGTATTTCTACAGCAAATCTGCAGTCAGCAGAGTCGCCATAAAAATAAAAAAAATGTAATTTTAAAAGC
The DNA here is from genome assembly GCA_940671915.1 of Paracentrotus lividus. Lineage (NCBI taxonomy): Eukaryota > Metazoa > Echinodermata > Echinoidea > Camarodonta > Echinidae > Paracentrotus > Paracentrotus lividus. The sequence goes on along the minus strand of CALNVZ010003014.1, from coordinate 8,325,718 downwards.
CATTTTGTTGTAAATTTCTCCTGCAAATAATTACGTGAGAAATACAAAATATACATCTGAAGTAACACATTTGTTCCGTTTTAACCAAATATGTAAGCTATAGAACTCTAATGATTTTTTTCTTCTCTTTCTTTAATTATTAGAGGAGAAATTTACAACAAAACTGTTATGTTGAATTACACTTTTGTATGGCGACTCTGCTGACATCACTTTTCTGTATTTTTTTTACAGTATAAATTGTGATGTAAATAATTAAAAATTAATTATCGTAGTTTATCCCGCATTAAAAAAAAAGTACAAGGAGAATTGTCACAAATTAGCAACGACTTTTAATAATAATACTTTTTGCGTATGGAAGTAGAAAGTGACTTTTAAGTAATTAGGTTTTGGGATAGTTTTGGGTTTCAAGGAAGTAGGCATATAGCATAGGAAAATGGTTAGAAATGAGAAGGAAAATCAGCACTCCTCAGTATCAGTTTTAGGCCTAATTACTATATATTTTTTTAATGTGGCATAGCCATTATAATTTAACCCAAACAAAACTAATTCTGTCCATACTTATTCATTACTGGTCATAATTACAATTTAAATTACCATTATTACGATTTCATTAACAAATTCGCTATACTTATAAATAAAAGTGCAGCAATGCACAAAATAAAATCTGTAAAACTAGCTTGGTGTGAGTCTTTACGTCACGACATTAACTAGGTGTATGTAGGCCCCCATGTGTAACCATTTCTATCCAAACATGAGATTGCATGGCATGGCATACTGATCTATATTAATAGATCAGTATGCCATAGCAACTGTTGCCAAATGAATGAAACTCAATGTATTTTTTCCGCATACAGGATACATTTTGATGATCTTAACGTTATATTTTTATATTTTCCACCTTGATACTTGGCGTTAACAGAAAGTAAACCCAACAAAATCAGAGTTAAAAAAGTAACCAGCAAAGCAATATGTAGAGATCTTTCAAAAGCATTCAAATTATACCTCGGTATGCTTCGAAAGTCACACACACCTCTGAAGGACAATATTATTATTTTATTTTTTTACATTCTTTCTCTCTTTTTTTTTTCTTTTGAATTCACCAGTTGATACATTGTTTAAAGTTGACCAAGATAGGTATAAATGTTAACTTAGGAAATAGGCAAATTCATGCCATTTCTCTATTGAGAACGCCAATAGAAGTGAATCAGATGAGAGCCCCTTTAAAGATTATTTTAAATACAATTGATTTTCAGTAGTGCAAGGCCGTACACACATAACTAATGTATACTTTAGTCCTACCTTTAAAAGGCTAAGAAATATAATCTTCAATACATTACAATTTTGGTTAAAGGCCCCTGAAACTCGGAGATCGTGGGGAATGCGCGTTTTATTCTGAGCTCCATTGAATTGTACACAATCGACAGTGAGGCTTACGCGATGGGTCGGACTACTAGAGATTAAACTATTCGGACAGCACGAACATGACGAAGTTGACCGAATTAAGTCAGTCATAGGGTCAATAGCTTCGGGTTCTCGAATCCTCAACAATCCTTAGTTTACAGACTCTCAACGGGTCTCTTCGTATAAATTCAAAGAGAGGACTTGTATATTGCTCAATTTCAAAAACAAAACATAGGTTAGATTTACTTCTGAATTCTGGTTAGTTAGTCTAGCCATGAAGGATTAACTCCAGACGGGTTGTCGCTGAAGATTAAGCAACACGCCTCAGGCTCTGCATGCGATGTTGTTATTTCATCCGAGATGAGGTGATTTCCCCATGTTTTTATCAATTATACGTCCCTTTAACATTTTCGAGGGTCCAAACTGATTGCGCCTCTTTTCTTATTAAAATGCCTGGTAAATCCAAATTTGCAATGGCAGCAAAACAGAGAGACTGAAAGACAAGTCATGAACTCTTGTATTCGAAGCGTGAACATTCCTTCATTTCGTTTATTTCAGGTTACTTGAATGATTATGAACACAAATTCAGTAATTATAAAAAGCGATATCACAAGCGTGAGAAAATGAGAGAAAATTGAAAGAAATAATAACGAGGAAACACAAGCACTGTTGATGTCTTTAAACGGAAAGCTGTTCCAGATGATGTGTAACCAAAAATATTCCCCTCTTTCAACTTTTTTCACTGGAATATGAAAAAAAAAAAAAATCATATTATGCTACAACTAAAGGATTTTTTGTTTAAATTTCAATAGACCAGTTTACTAACATATTCAAATTTTATGCATGCTATTTCCTGGCGAAATTGTAACAAGGTATTTAAACAACCTGTGATAAAAGAATGAACTGCAATACATGGAATCCAGTTTTCATACATTAAATGTTGCTATGTCAGGCAAATCTGTGGCAAGCTTTCAGATTGTTAAGAACAACCTTTGTTAAAAAAGTATGCATACAATTTGAATATGTTAGTAAAATGGTCTATTGACATGATTGAGAAAAATTATTGCAATGAAAATAATAGTTGCACTCCTAAAATGTTGCAACTTTTAAAAGTCGGATTAGCCTCAATTTCTGTAGGTTTACATGGAGCAATGGCAAATTTTATGAGACACCAATGACCTGCTGCTCGTTATTGAAAAATGAAAAATGAAAAAGCTACATATATATTCAACATTGTTCATTTCCTAAAATAAAGAGTGCCCCCAACCTTCCATCACACAGTTCAAAAAAAAACTAACACTTTTGCTTTGTTTCAGCACGGAACAAAATGATAGGACCTGTGAGCAATGAGCCAGGATTCCTTTATAGTCCAGTAGATGGTCCCGTAGGCCATGTACAAGACCCGGAAAAGTTTACAAGTACAAGGTTTTTTGGTTGATGTGTGTTCGAGATGTATTTAAGAAAATTTAGCTTGGTTGCCAGCTTGGCAACCTTGAGCAATTTTTTTAATTAGCATAATTAGAATAATGACCTAATAAGCATATTTATAATATGTAATATGCTGCTAATTTTAGCCCTGGAGGCCTGAGAACAGAGATGAAACACTTTTTCAATGGCTTTCCATGACGAGGAATTCATTTATAACACAAGTTTTTATTTTCAAGTAATTCTATTGTCTTAAATAGCACAATTAGCGTAATGAGCCTATAGTCAAATATGCATACACTGTATGTACAATATAACGTCATTCTCACTTATAGAATGATGAAAATTATGGTTTATTCGTGTTCTAGAGAGGTATTCAAGTAAATCTAGCTTGGTTGCCACATTCGCAATCTTTGAGGAATTGCTCTTATTAGCATAATTAAAATAATGACCTAATTCATATATGCAATATGCTGCTAATATCAATCCAGGTATCCTAAGAATATGAACAAAATACTTTTAAAGGGTCTTTCATGACGAAGAATCCATTTATGACACTAGTTTTTTATTTCAAGAAATTCTATTGTCTTAAATAGCATACTTAGCATAATGATCCTATATTCAAATATGCATTACACTGTATGTACAATATAAAGTCATTCTTATTTATTAGAATGATGAAAATTATGGTTCATTCGTGTTCTAGAGGAGTATTCAAGTAAATGTAGCTTGGTTGCCACATTCGCAATCTTGAGGAATTGCTCTTATTAGCATATTAAAATAATGACCTAAGTTGCATATATGCAATATGCTGCTAATATCAATCCAGGTATCCTAAGAGTATGAACAAAATACTTTTTAAGGGGATATCTATAACGAGGAATTTGTAACTTTTTATTTCCAAGTTCTTCTTTATTGTCTTTACTACATTACATCCAATTAAAGTCATTCTTATTTTACAAGAAGACATTTTTTTTTTAATTCGTGTTCTGGTGGATATTTCAAGTAAATTCAGATCGATTGCCAGATTTGGCAATCTTGAGCAATTATTTTTTTTAGCATAATTAGAATAATGACCTACAACAATTAGCATAATTAGCAAATCAAAACAGGATGTAGAGAATATGCATGAAACAACTTTACAAGAGTTCCCTAAAACAAGGAATTCATTTGTGACACTATTTTTTAAAAGCCATTCTTAATAGCATTATCATATTTATTAGCATAATATGCATGTAGCCTATTATGTCAAATATGCATGTATCACTGTATGTACAATACTGAGTCATTCTTATTATAGAAAAGACGAAAATGATATAGTTCATTCGTAACTATGTGTATGTAACTATGTAAAGATGTAATGAAATATAAAATGTTTTATTCCTCAACACGATTGACCATGGCATTGACTTTTTATATCTGATATTCGAGATAATTGGGTCGAAATATTGTATCTTCTCATCAATATTGATATGTTTATATTATGACTGACATTATTGCATTTGACAATGATCCCCATATACGGCATGTATTGTACATAATATAATCTCATTATGCTGATTTTGTTAAAGAAGACTTACTTGAAAATACAAACTTGTGTCATAAATGAATTCCTTCTTTAAGCTAATCCTTTAAAATCATTTTGTTCGAATTCTCAGGGTTCTGCATTAAGATTAGTAGGAAATTGGAATAATGCTAATTATGCCATTATTATCCTAATTTAAAAGAAATGCTCAGGACTATACCAATCTGGCAATAAAGCTGAATTAACTTGCAAACCATCTAGAAGACGAATCGACAACAATTTTTGTCTCTCTGTAAATAAGAATGACTCCATTTGGATTTAAGTAATTGTATGCATAAAAGCTAAATATGCTAATTATGCTCTCTAAGACAATAAAGAAGAACATGGAAATAAAAAATTACAAATTCCTCGTTAAAGATACCCCTTAAAAGTATTTTGTTCATATTCTTAGGATACCTGGATTGATATTAGCCGCATATTGCATATATGCAATTAGGTCATTATTTTAATTATGCTAATAAGAGCAATTCTTCAAGATTGCGAATGTGGAAACCAAGCTACATTTACTTGAATACCCCTCTAGAACACGAATGAACCATAATTTCATCATTCTATAAGTGAGAATGACTTTATATTGTACATACAGTGTATGCATATTTGAATATAGGATCATTATGCTAAGTATGTTATTTAAGACAATAGATTTCTCGAAAATAAAAACTAATGTCATAAAATGGATTCTTCGTCATGAAAGACCCTTAAAAAGTATTTTGTTCATATTCTCAGGATACCTGGATTGATATTAGCAGCATATTGCATATATGCAAATTAGGTCATTATTTTAATTATGCTAATAAGAGCAATTCCTCAAGATTGCGAATGTGGCAACCAAGCTACATTTACTTAATACCCCTCTAGAACACGAATGAACCATAATTTTCATCATTCTATAAGTGAGAATGACGTTATATTGTACATACAGTGTATGCATATTTGACTATAGGCTCATTATGCTAATTGTGCTATTTAAGACAATAGAGTTTCTTGAAAATAAAAACTACCATCATAAATGGATTCCTCGTCATGAAAGACCCTTAAAAAATGTTTTGTCCCTCATCTCAGGCCTCCTGGATTAAGATTAGCAGCATATTTCATATTATAAATATGCTAAAGCTATTCACTTTTGTTAACCTTTATAGGAATGTAACCATTTCGGTTTCTTCTGCTTAATATGGATTAGAAAATACCGGTGAAATCAGTAGACCCTGATATGAACAAGTTAGCGGAAATGTACACCGTGACATTGTAAGGCCTATTATATATATATACTTTCATCTGCAATTCTTTTGATTTGTCCTGGCACTTAAAAGTAAAACTAAAAGATGAATAATTAAAGCTTCGATTTCGTTAAGAAGTTCATGATGGCTTGTGCACACTCTTCAGATGTCCACCTCTCGGTAAGAAGATCACATTCGGCTCGGTTCACCTTGTGAAGATGGTCTTTCTCTGTCTCCCGGATCAAATTTCTTGCGAGTCGCAATCCTGAGGGACCAACAAAATACGTGCATGTATATAATACAAAGTTTTCAATAACGTTTTTTATTTTTTCTCAGACAAGGTAGACTAGGTCGAAATTTATGGAAAACCTATAATTACCTTGTTAAGTTTATTTTCATACTACGATTTCATGTACTGTAATTTATATCTTTATTCTGGAAATTCAATTAAATCATCAACTGTTTATGATAATAATGGTACTCCTTTAGTGAACCATCATAAAAAAAAAAAAAAAAAAAATAGAAGAAGACAAGTTTTAGTGAACCATAAAAAAAAAAAAAAAAAAAAAAGATAGAAGAAGACAAGTTTAATCTTAATATGTTATTTATACAATTAAATTTCACTTACGACGTTAACTCTTATCCTGATTTCAATAAACTTTTTTTCAGTATCATGTATTTGAGTATCAAAGGTGGGCTGAGTATTATTTTTTACTCACATTTCTTGGGAGCTTGGCATATTCCTTAATCTTCTTTTCCACTGTTTCTCTAAACTGAGCATCAGGAATAACCTCTGTAACTAGACCACGATCAAAAGCCTCATGAGCGTTCAGCTTCCTACCAAACAACAGGAACTCATTGGCCTGCAGAATATAGAGTATGTAGGATTAAACAATAGACCTGGATATAAACATCGGGCCCCAAGTCCATCTCTAAGCAGAACTAAGTAAACATGGGAATTGTAGCTTGTGAGCCAATCATGTGCATTATTTAAAGCCCTGTAGTCTTCCAATTCTCTTAATTTATTTTAAATAAACTTTCATGGACTTGGGCTGTTCTTATATATGTTCATATACTCATTTATTCACAGGAGAAAATGAATCAAAAGGCCCAACATCAACCAGTTTATATTATATATTTTTGTTACCAACACCCAAAATCATATAACCGACCGTACATACCCCAAGCCTTTCCTTTAAGTGATGAGGGCTATGATACAGTCATGGTACAATGCAAAAAATGATGTTTATCCAAACTGTGTAAACTTTGGTTTAAAAACCAGTAGAGTTTCCCATACAAACAATGAACAATCGCTCCCGATCAATGGCAGAACGTTCATTATGAAATTTGACTCAACCTCTTCCATCACCCAATAGCAATACCGCCATCGCAAGGTCATATGAATAATTCCCCATATTCATTTTTTAAAAATTTCTTTTAATTCATATCTCTCTGTTGTAACCTTTCTTTTGTGTAAATCTCAAACTAAAAAAAAAAAAAAAAAAAAAACAGAAAGAAAAAAAAAATTTAGCTGGAAAAAAATTTAGATTCTTGTAACACGTTTTATATTTAGCGTACATTCATTATGCGTTATTATCTTACATTATTTCCCTTATAATTATCATAATGAATATAACAATTTAAATGCAAAAACATAACCATGACAATGACTGTCATCAATTAGAATTGATCTCACCTTCGCTGTTCCCATCATCTTTGGGAAGGTATAAGATGAGCATCCTTCTGGACTCTGACCGAGAGCTGCGAAAGGAGTGTGAAATTTTGCCTGTTGCATAAGGAACAATTATAATCTATTCATGCCATCATATCAATAGAAAATATTTCATAAATAACTTTGGTGGTGGGCTAAAGGGCAAAACAGGAAATTTCAAAACCGTCCGTAAATATCCAATGATCAGGGTAATAATTTACTGTAAAGCGCTTTGAGCCACGATGAGAAAAGCGCATTATAAATAATAGTTATTATTATTATTATTATTATTATTACTGTTTATATATTACCAAGTTCCATTATTGCCATTCAAATTTACGAATATAAATATTGTATTAGGTGAACTAAGGTCTATGGGAGATGAGGGTGAGAAACATGTCTACTGGATACCTTCAAGCAATTTTCATAGATGGCAGAATGTTTATGAGAAATCTTTCATTATCAAAACTTAAACTATTCTAAAAAAAAAAAAAAAAAATGAAGCATGGGATTCATAATAGTTCAACACACTTCATGTATCAGAAATAATTTGAATAGTCTCATTATAAAGGGGATTACATATCATCTAATACTGTACATAATCTATCGGCATATAAAAGTAATTTGACCATTTTTGGTCACGTGTGTGACAAAAATTATTAAAAATCTTGACTTTATTTGGCTATAACTCTAAAAGTTTTTAAGATATACTGATGTAGTGTTTATGTTACACTAACATTATTTTGTTGGCTATCATTTGGAAATATTTCTTGACGTTTACAATATGCATGTTCAAGGTCAGAGGTCAAAAGAAGTGGGTCACGTGTGTGACTCCACAAAACTGCATGAGTTTGAAAGTTCACTTTCATTTTAAAATGATAAAATGTTTTTATTGCCGTGTGATATGCATTATGAATCTGTTAACCAAAAAAATACCACTGGATGGGAATAATCTCTGAAATTTATTTTTTAATCTATTATTTATATCGTGATGTCGGGCCACGTGTGTGACATATAGCAAACTATACAGGAAAACGAAAATATTATACATATACAGTAAAGGTAAATTTTGAGCAATTATTACTATATCAGCCGTGGTAATACTTTTATTAATTTAACCCTAATCAGAGAGGGGTGTTTGGTAGCTGTCAAGACTGGGGGGGGGGGGGTTGGCATGATAGCATTTGAGAAAAAATAATAATAATACCAGGGCCATGGTGGAAGCGGGGCATAAACTTTTTGTGTTTTCTGGTAACGTGTTTGACATTTGAAGGTAATTAAATTCCAAAATTAATTTTCTTAATATAATCAATTTAACAACATTATTTTTTTTGTCGTTAGATTAAAACGTTAATAATAATATAATGACTGTAATCCAAATAAGAAAGTCGGCATATCCAATCCAGTCAGGGTTAAACAAAGTTATATTTTATGTACCATTTTTGTTCTAATTATCATATATGTTACTTTATGCACATGAGCATGAAAAATTGCACAAATCACGAAAAAAAAAATCAAACATTCCTCTATTTGAATATGCAGCTCAAGAAGCCAAAATTTTATTTATTAAAAAAAAGGTTCACTTTTCGAAGAATGGCCTACTTAATCTTTTTAAGCTCAGATGTCTGTCTTGGGGCTTTATCATATCAAGTTTAATTAAATCTGATGCTTGGAAAACATAACAAGAGATTATTCCTTGCAGCTTTAAGGGGGGGGGGGAAATCACAGTTTCCATTTATGTTTGCTAAAATAAACTATAAACTCACTCTGTCAGAGGCATATACAACATCCATAAGAGCCAATGTAGTCACAGCAATACCAATCGCTGGCCCGTTGACCGCTGCAATCAGAGGCTTTGGGAAATCTACGAACGTATTTACAAATTTTCTATCGGAGAGAAAACGAAAAATCAAAGTTCAAAATTACCTTACTTTATACGAATTGTATTTGCATTAATACATTTGAATGTTTGGGCTTAGAAGTAATCAAATCGATAAGATTCACGAATTATATAATGCAGAGAAAAAATATGGAATTAATTCCGATGCAATATAAATCAATATGTTCAGGTAATACTCAATTTTGATTATAGCAACAACAAGCTCACTTGAAAACTAATACCGCTAATAATATTATATAAAAAAATATCTGACCAGTGGGTCAATGAAAACTTTTATGTATTTCATGTCAAAGACATTTAATCTATGAAAGCTTAAAAAACATGTTAATTATAATATAAACACTCAATAATAGAGATTTCTCTTTGAGTCGGACTCATTTATTAAACAAGATCCGTAAAACAATTTGTAAGATTTGTGGGGAAAATAATATTCTACATGTTTTTCCCCTCGAAAAAAAGCCATTAAAGACAAACGGATTATTTTCATTACTATCTTTTAGCATTATTGTGTTCCAAACGATTAAAAAATACATATGTGGTCAAAAACTTGTCACGATATATTTTCTAATTGTCAGGATCTTTTTTGTGTGCGTTATTAATTATCATTAGAACCTTTTAATAAACTTACTCCAATGATAAACTCGCTTCGTCTGATGTCTTTTCCATATTACTCGTGTCTGCGTTCATGAAGTTACCTAGGTCGTTACCACTACAGTAGTAATCTCCAGCCCCTAAGAGAACAATGAATATATTTCATACTGTTTTGATAAATATTAAATGTTATACCAATTCAAAGTAGTAAGTATGTAGACTCACAAAAGAGTATTCAATGAAGGGGTTAAACAAGAACCATAAGGCTCAATTATAATATTAAGTAAAATGTGGAAACTACTAGTCTTGAAATTTATTTTTTGATTGAGAATAACCTGTATTTTGTGTTATTAACAACTATTTACAGGGCGCCTCGACATCATACAAAATGATACTTCTTATCAGTTTTAATAAAAAGCACCTTCATTGGCAAAAAGATCTTGAATTTTCTGACCTGTTATTACAGCAATGACTACATTTTCATCCTCCTTTGCCGCATTCATTGCATCTTGTAACTCCACATACATCTGTGAAAGATATACGACATAATGTCAAATGCGTTAGGATATAGATTGCTTTAGAATCATGAAGTACATTATCGGGAAGAAATTTATTCATTTCAATTAAAGTGAAGTTTTAATTAAAGTTCATAGATGGTGTTGAAATGTTAGACAATTCGAATATCTCATAATTCATTGTATCTATAAGCAATCAACATAGATGGTAACTTCCAGTGATTAGAAATATTAATCATTAAAAGATTCTTCTTTGTTTGTTTTGCTAAAATGATTCTTCTCTGTTCGTTCTGGCAAGCATTATTTTGCTTTTAGTAAATATTACAATATAACCGAACATAACTTGAAAACTCTGTTGAAGACCTTACCACAGTGTCAAATCATCTTCACATTGTTAGATTCCAACATTTTTACACAGTCGATTATGTGAATACACTGTGACCCACTGGCGTAAATCCATTTGCGATTTCTATTCATCAGGGGGGATAGCGCTTTGTATTATTATGTAATATCCCCCCTGATGAAAAGCATACTTTACGGATTTACGCCAGTGCTGTGACCACACTGTGTCACAATGTGTTCTTGCCAACATGGAACCCATCCTCCCTCTCCCCGTCTCTCACACAATCGCTTGTATTAATGAAATGCCCTAGTTGTTCTTACCTCCGAAGTAAGAGCATTTTTCTTCTTAGGTCGGTTGAGTGTGATGGTTGCTATTCCACTGTCTACATCATACTGAATATCTTCAAACATCTTTCCTCTCTTCTGAAAGAAACCAATATAGTGAAATAATATAATATATTATTATGCTGTTTGGTTTTATGCAGCCTTAGGCCCGCAACAGAAGATAATGAAGGAAAAAAATACTTTACGAATTGTCAGGTTTTATTTTTCAATGACAGTCTCTCGCCATCGGGGGACTGTTTATTTGCCAAAATTCCACAAATATATGGCTTACAGTAGATTAACACTCAAACAGATAGATCTGCCTACATAAATTATTGAATCAATCTGCATAATGTATTACTACTGTACATGATATTAATAGTTTATATCCAATTGGTCTAACACCAGTTGGTCAAGAGCATGGACTCAACCTATTTGAGTACTACTAGACTAATTTGGTCTACATGCCTATTCATCTAGTAGCATTTTAGTCTAATTTCCAAATTAATCTATGTCTCTGTTGCCAGTTTGTTACTGGAATTGAACAAGTGGACGGAATGGGAATTATACGTAATGGGAATTAGACAAAATGTAAATAGGCGACGTGGCAATTAAACCAACAGGTAATTAGACGAACTGGCTTTGATAATGGACGAAATGGAATTAGATCATAACACCAAACTGGCTTTAGTCACAGTTGGTTTAGACCAATTTATAATTAACCGTAATTTTAAACATACCTGCGCCATGGTGAAGTCAATTGCGGTCCAACTATCGTTGTCCGATCATTTCAAAATTTAGAAGAGTGGGAGGTAGATATGTATTAGATAAGGACCACATTTGCCTGCAAATAATTGGGGAAAAATAATTCACGAATAATTATCAAAGACAATGCGTAGGCTTATTTCCTCTTTGAGTAGAAGTTCATATGTTAGTCTCCGCAGTTGCTTTATTTTGCGAGAGGGTATATGATTTCGCAATTTATCTGGAATTGCTAATTGATTTTAGCAGATTATAATAATGTTCTCAAAGCAAAAGAGGTTTTCTCAAAATACACACAACAAAACAGTGTACTAAAATATTGCGGAACCCAATCACCTTTTCACCTAATAAAGCAGACCCACCCTCTATTCAGAACCCCTAAAAATGTATCTACTACAGATTTTTATCAACAGAAGGATGTGAAATATGAAAACATATTGATGATGAGACGTTAGTTCTTACCAAAGAAATTACATTCAGTTATTATCCAACAGTGATGTAGTTGCCATTACTAACTACAATAACTTAAAAGCAATGTAATCAAACAAGAGCACCTTTTGCTATTGAGATTTTCAGTCGAAATTTCAATAGATATCACGGGATCACGAGTGAGATCAAGGTGATATATCTCCTTGTTGAGATCAAAGTCCAGCGTTAACATTATAATCGTTCATTGACACCGATGATTCGTGGTGGGCTGCGGAAAGGGTTAATGAGAGATAAACAAAGTGCTCGGCTCAGTTGCAAACATGTTAAACACAAATATTGTCATTTAATTCTTGTTTCTATTTAGTTAGCCCTCCAATTAAATCAAAGTAACATATATAAATGAATCATAAAATACAATTAATGTCATCTGATCTTCACAAAACAATGCTCTTTACAAACAAGGTTTGTAACCCCCCCCCAAAAAAAAACAAAAACAAACAAAAACAAAAACAAAAACAAAAACAAAACAAAACAAAAGAAATATGACAAACATAATACAGAATAACTTCTCATTTATTATGTCAAATACAGGGGTTTTGTTATTTAGCTTAAATAAAATATTTGTTTGTTAATTAAAGCTACTGCGCCGAATAGTATATCTTTTAAAAACGAATTAAATGCCCCTTCGTAAATTTAATATCCATAAGTGTACAATCCATTGTCGATTATTGCTCCATATCTGTTTAACAAAATAAAATTCTCAAAAGAATGTTCAATAATTTATCATTCTCTTAAAGGACTCATCCGGGCTGGAGTTTGCATTATAAGAAAAATAAAGTAAAATCGAAAAAGCACAACACTGAAAATTTCATCAAAATTGGAAAAGAAATAGCAAAGTTATGAATTTTCTTAGGTTTTGAATTTTTTAGGAAACAGTTCTTCAAATTGGCAAACTGATGATGTCTCAGTCCCCCTACTTTCTTTGTATTTTATTGTATGAAATACCAATTATCAAGATTTTTTGCCCCAAGGACATAAAAACACGGATTAATCCTTGTGGAATGTTCAAGGTCACAAGTGCTTTTACTTATTTCAGTATGAGGGACAGATTTTCTGTATACGCAATATATGAAAAAATGAGATAAATAGGATTTCATGTAATAAAATACACAAGAAGTAGGGGGACTGTGACATCATCAGTTTGCTCATTTGAATATTCAAATATTCATATGAGACAATGAGACAATTGCCAAGAACTGTTTTACAAAAAAAATCAAGGCCTAAAAAAATGCATAACTTTGTTATTTATCATCCGATTTTGATGAAATTTTCTGTGTTGTGCTTGATGAATTTTACTTAATTTTACAAAACTTTTTCATTTCAGCCCAGACTCCTCCTTTAACACTCCTGGCCGTAATTAATTATCCGCCTCCTAAACCAAAAATTACAAGCCTTTCTGTTTATTGTTATTTTTCATCCATAACCATGGAAATGCAAATATTTTTGTATTGTCTTAAAGGGAAGCTTGTCCCTTTCCATTTCTGAGAACAGATGACAACCAGACCCAGTAATTTTTTACCAGAAGGGAGGGCAGAAGAAAAAAGAGCCCCATAAATGGAATTTTTAGAAGTGCCCCTAAGTTTAAAGGTAAACTTGGCGCCCTTTCTCCCTTTTTCTCCTCTTTCCGGCGCCCCCATGCGCGCCTCCCCGGGGGCCCGGGCCCCGTGCCCCCAGAATACACGCATGGATCGTCAGTTTACATCACATCGCTCTTTTCCTCATCGTGAGAAGATTCTTGCTCTATCTCAAATACCCCATACGGCCATGTGTCATGAATTGGGTGCAAAATGCGTTACATGTCCAAACATTTGTAGAAATATACATTGTCACAATCAAACATCTCTCGTTTCTTATTGGTTAGTAAAACATGCATAAAAGTATACATAAAGTGAAAGCTGAGATGGTAAGGAAGATGATTAACATGTTCTTTTGCCTTTATAGGGTGTGTCATTAAAGCTATACAAGGTGTTACAAGAAAAAAAAACGGTTTAAAAAGTTTCACAATTTCAATGGCAACTAATTTCTTTTTATTTGCATTAAATGAAATAAATCAACTTAGACTGTGTTGATAAGATCCTATGCTTAAAAAAATATAAACTTGTAATACAAAATTATTCTTTCCAATCGCGCTACAGAGTGTATAAAAAGAAGAAAAAATTGTTAAAACTGTCAAAAATCCTGTCTTTTACATTTGAAATTGAATACAACTTCAACAATATTTATTACAAAAAATATGTTTCCACTCAATAATTGTGTATCTACGTACATATAAAGAAAATGGGTGAAAAAATACAATTGCGAGAATGAATACAGTTCAGACATGATTGCCGTTTCTCAACTTTTATTGCTACTGGGGGATATTCCCAGATCAAAACATCATACATCATTACAAACATGTACTTGTAATCAGTTTGTCAAACAATATTTATCAAGTCAAAATCAAGCAAAATGGCCTCCTTGAGGAAGGCCCAATGACAAGGGGGATGCGGGTCACGTGCACCTCCCGGAAGGAAGATATCCGACCGGAATTCCAGGAGAGGTGTTTCCTGGATTGCGGATTCCCCTATAAATTTATATGTTTATCATTCAATTCAAGTTTGTTTCAATTTCCATCTTTGAACATTTAAATACATTTTTCCATTAATCATCTGTCAATAGAAATGTGTCCTAAATATAGGAGGGTGAGAAGCTTTAAGACCTGAACGTGAATTCTGGGAGGGGACCTGGTCATGTGACCTGCCGGGAGGAAGACATCCAACCGGAGTTCCAAGACAGGGACTCAGAACTTGGGTTCCCCTACCCAATGCTTACTTGACCTAAGTCTACAGTCGCCCCCCTTTTGTTCAAATTATGACGATATAATAAAGAAACCTATCCAACCAACCAAAGCAAGCCCAGCCACCAACAGAAAGCCCAACCAACCAACCAGAACAGGCCCAAACCAACCAACCAACAAGGACAAGCCCCAACCCCAACCACAACAGGCCCAACCAACCAGCCAAAACAAGCTTATCTAACTGAATCGCAAAGCCAACCAACCAACCACAACAAGCCCAACCACCAACCAAAACAATCAATATTCAAGTAACCGGAGTATATTCTAATTCGACTGAACTACAACAAGCCCAAATGTTCTGCCATACACAGTCCCAATTCAACTATAAAGAAAGCCATGCCAAGTAATTCTTTATTTTGTATTATCCCTTATCGGTTATCTATCTGCGTTCATTTGAAATGAAATTCAAACCCAAACCATCCAACCAAAACAGCCTTATTCAAGGAACCGGATCATATGCCAATTCGACCGACTGGAAATAGCCCAATGTCCCGCCATAAACATCCTAATTCCACACAATGAAGAAACAGATCAAGAAAATCTCTTAATGTTCTATTATCATGTCCTTTGTCGTTTATCCTTTTCGCATTAATTTGAAATGAGATTCGTGTAATTCGCCATAGTTTTTCATTAACAAGACTTCATTTGACCCAATGTAATTTTCTAACTCCTACCTCTGGTTTCATATATCTTATTATATTTTTAATATCGTATCTTTGCCAACATTACTACGGGGCGCATAAACCATACCCTCGACCCTCACCCTGCAATCCGGTATATTCTTAATAATAATATAAAGTAATTTTATATAATGGCATATTAAACCAAATTATTCTCTATGTTCTTAAACAAGGTCTAATTAATGTAATCTATCACATATATAGCGCAAAGGAAAGAGAAGATCGATACAACTTTCATAAAAGGAAATTCACAAGCAACATTAAATTAATAAATGGACAATAGCAAATTAAGAAGTTGAAGCATAATAATATATTTTAGACTATGATGTAGCGTAATTAAACTGTAATATAATTCTTAGAAGTAACCAGAGTCATATTCTATAAATGGTGTGGGAGGGAGGGAAATTAGCGTCTTGTATCCCCCAGTACTAAGTTGAGAATGAATGCAAACTTCTAAAATCAAGCGCATGACGTGGCGCGTAAGCAGTACGACGCTGAAATCGTTCGCGTCGTTTCATTGGCTCTTAACCACCGCGTAAGGGCGTTACCCACGGAGCTGTTGCTTAGCCATCACTAGGGACGCTGTATTACGGGCGCTTCCCATGCAGTGGACTGTACCAATCAGCAGCCTTGTTGCTGGGGGCGCAATTTTCCCGCCTCCGGGAAGGCCGTGTGCATTGAAATTTGGCCATAATATGGCTAGCTATTGTGACCTGCATCCTCCCGCAAATGCGTTTATTCGCTTATTACGAATAAATCGTATTGGCGAGAATGAATAACAGTTCAGACCATGATTGCCGTTTCTTCAACTTTTATTGCAACTGGGGATATTCCCAGAATTCAGAACATCATTTACAACATGTCTTGTTAATTCAGTTTTGTCAACAATATTTATCACAAGTCCAAAATCAAAGCAAAAGTGGCCTCCGTTGAAGGAGGCCCAATGAACAAGGGGGAAATGCGGGGTCACGGTGCCTCGCGGGAAGGAAGATATCCGACCGGGAGATTCCAAGGAGAGGTGTTTCTGGAATTGCGGATTCCCCTATAAATTTAATTCATGTTTATCATTAATCAAGTTTGGTTTCAATTTCCATCTTTGAAGCATTTAAAGTACATTTTTCCAGATTAATCATCTGTTCAGTAGAATGTTCCTAAATATAGGAGGGGGGGAGAAGCCTTTTAAGACCTGAAACGTGAATTCTGGGAAGGGGAAACCTGGTCATGGTGACTGCCAGGGAGGAAGACATCCACCGGAGTTCCAAGATCAGGGAGACTCAGAACATTGGGTTCCCTACCCAATGCTTTACTTGACCTAAGTCTACGTCCCCTCCCCTTTTGTTTCGAATTTATGACCGATAGTCAATAAAGAAACTAAAAAACCCAAAAAGCATTTTTTTTTTTTTTTTTTTTTTTTTTTTTTGGCCATTCTTGGTTTCTATACTCATCTGCACTCAGGCTACTTGTGAAGGATGATTATTACAAGATCATTTCCTACGTTTAATCATCGCTATATAGAGATATAGCATGTACTAGATTAAGACTGAAGGATGTTGCGCGGGGTCCGTCTTTGCAGATTTTCGCAAGAAGTCAGCGTTCGCATTGCTGAGAGCGATTTCTGGTTACAAGACGGTCCCTCGACTGCGACTGCCATTGTACCCGGGGATTCATCAATATCAGTTCACGGGGGAAATCTATACGTTTTTATGTAACAGCTGCGTTGGCAACGGCAGCAGCGTTATCTCCGCATTGTTTCCGTTCCCATTGTGTGTTTGTTAATATGGTATTTTCCGGAATCCTCAAATTATTTTCAAGCTTATCAAACAAGCGATGCGGTCTGATACAATATCCTGCGCAATCTTGAATGGGGTATCACAATCGCTTATCGCCATTCAGAGGACTCTTAATCTCTCCAGTAATGTTATGCCAATTTAGTGCAAGAAGCTTTCCATCGATTGCATCCCATCTGGTTGAATCTGTGAATTCCGCTTGGGTCCAACACATGTGCCAGCAATTTTGGCACCGCCTAATGCCCAAGAAGAAGGTAAGTTTTGGTAGTGCATGTCTGCTCCCTGAATCCAGCTTTCCCACACAATCAGGAAATGCGCTATCCAGGGTTTCCCTTTCTTGGTAATGGAAAAAGACGAGAGCTCCGAGAAGTAACAAATGTTTCCACAATATATCAAGTTCATGGTATTTTAGGTATTCCTGTCAAACTGTAATAAGCTTTTGTCGTTATTATAATTGTAATTTGTTTATCTCATTTTGATTTATCATTCGGGTTCTAATAGAATGTAACCAAACAATTTACCAAATGCACTACAATAGGTTAGGGTGGAACCTATTGATCTGGTCAATAGGACATTGTAATGTGGAAGGGGCATTCTAAAAATTATTACTTTGTGCTGGTGAGGCTTTGGAATCGCCCACATGATAAGGGATTAACCAATCCAGCTTTGAGTCAGCGAAAACGTACACAGATAGAAAATGCATGTACATTTGTACACATGTATCGGGCAACGCAAAGATTT
>CALNVZ010003014.1:8286747-8306788 GCA_940671915.1 Paracentrotus lividus | reverse complement strand
GATCTAAGGGATTGGAAAATATCTTGATTTATCGCACGTCATATTTTCAGAATTGATGATATTTTAAAAACTATATAAAAATCAACTTTGTATGAATGCGATAGGCCTACTACAACAATTTCATATATCAATCTCCTACACCTAACGCAACAAAGTAACAGGTTTCTACTCTTTGGAAAAAACAAATTCCAGAAACTGGACTCAAAGTTTCCCGGAATTCCGTGGCATTTCTTGGAATCTTCAAATTTGTTTTGTTTTTTTTTTTTTTTTTTTTTTAAAAGACATTTAGAGGATCAGTGCCCTGTAACACAAAGATCGAGATACAATTAATTGTAAATATCAATCGTATCTCAACCCGCAGAAAATCAATCGTATCTAACAATTAATTGTAACTTACCGTAACACAAACAAATGAAAAATCAATCATAAGTTACGATTGATTTTTTTTTGTAAAAACACCTTTAGAAGGGCTGAATGCGCTAGACTAGCACAAATATGACGTCACCCGCACAAAACTGGAGGTATTGATAAACATGGCCAAAACAGTAAGTACCTTTTTAAATTATCCTTAAAATTTCATTGATTCCGCTTCTAGTTATGAAATGTCGTGCACCATAAGTTATATTTCCTCACCCTGCCGCAATTCTGGCATGAACAATGATGATATTGCTGGGCCTATCTGGCTTGTTCGGGTAGAGTCTGCTGTCTGTGTGTGCATGCTCCGACATGGGCTCTATCTCCACTCAAATTCAAAAACAGCTCAGGCGGGGTACCGGTACGACCTGCAGTGCAGCAGTGCTCAGCTAGCATTGCTCTAGAGTGATTCGGATACCAGTCCAAGGTTCCTGGTCCATTGTATCTACATTTATCTTCCTCCTTCTAGATCATAAGCTCTATGATCTGCAACGCTAGTTTTACTAAGATTTCCCCGGCAGTGTTGACGTCCGTTCAGCCGTAGACTTTAGCCTTAGGCGTAGAGAAGCCATAGGCCTTATAGGCATCTTACTTTCTGGTTTCCAACTTAAAATCGGTGATCCAATTTCCAAAAATGAATCAAACATCAGACTTTGTTAGGAAATACTTCTCGTAATGCTAGATAGAAAACAAACTAGATCTACGCCTAGCAGTTCTTGTATTAAAATAATGTATCCAGATAAGAAAAAAGGATTAAGACCGGTAACAAGATTAGCGTCTTGGTATCCCCCAGTATAAGTTGAGAATAATGCAAACTTCTAAATCAAGCGCATACGTGGCCGTAAGCGTACGACGCTTGACAATCGTTCGCGCGTTTCATTGGCTCTTAACCGCGTAAGGGCGTTACCCGCACGGAGCTGTGCTTAGCCATCACTAGGACCTGTATACGGCGCTTCCATGAGTGACCTGACCAATCACAGCCTTGTTGCTGGGGCGCAATTTTTCCCGCCTCTCCGGGAAGGCCGTGTGCATTGAATTTGGCCATAATATGGCTAGCTATGTGACCTGCATCCTCCCGCAAATGCGTTATTCGCTTATTCGAATAATCGTATTATTGCTATAAAATGGCATGTTGCAAATTTTGATGCCTGCAATGCATTGTCTGTGAGCAGTGCAAGCATGAAGTTTTTTTTAAATTGATCAATTAATTGATCGAGTGACTTTTGGAAAATCTACTTCCCGTTTTTTAAAAACCAGATAAATTCCAGAGAGATTGATATATGACTCAACTTATAAGACTGATTGCATACATATATATAATGCAACAAAGACTAAGAAAGTTACAAAAATGGAAATTCCCTATGCTTTAACTCATGCCTCTTCCGTAGGATCCTCCACCGTAGGATCCTCCCCTCCGTACCTTACCCCACTAAAATTATTTTTGTATTAAAACTATTGGCAGTTCAAAGCTGAAACTTCACAGACATGTAGCCTGATAAATTATCTACAATATGAGACATTGTACAGCTCATGAATATACTTTGTTTTCATGCTATGCGAAAAAATGGGGAATTTTTTCCTCCAAAATGTAACGCCTCCACCCTTTTACTATACCCCAATATTTGACACATGATATTATGCTAACGTAGTTCAATTTACAGGCACATAATTTTATATATGTTGTGTGTGCAGGGTCCGAATTAAAAAGACTACAATACTGTTGGCACGTCAGGTGTTGCGGACAATATATTGATGAGGAGTGTAGTTTTCACCTAAAACATGATGTAATTTTTCATAATGTCATATTACAGTCTGCGCTGGCATGCAGACTAGGCGCATGTTACTGAAAGCTAACCAAGACGGGCACGTACACTGCCCTCCAAAAGTTTGGGTACACCTGAGGTCAGCTCTGTTTTGGATCATTTTGAGGCATTTTATGTCCAGTATTTCAGTCCAAATGATGTTTGAGTACAAAAAATACATTATGCAACCAATATACTTCACAATTACCAAGCCAAGTCTCCTTGGAATTTAGAATTACTCAAAAATATGCAAAAGGTGCAAAAACGTGATTTTGCACTAATTTTTTCAAATATTGAAAAAGAAGATATCTCGGCTAATAATGGTCACATCAATGAAAAATTTTGTATGGATGTTGAGGCATATGTAAAATATAACCCTGTACTGTTTGTTTCTATTTTGAGACAGCACTTTATTAATTATGCAAATTTATGCAAATTAAAGGTCTATTTTGAGAAATTTATCAAAATTTTGTTTTAAAAATTGCTATGAAGCCCAAATTTTTGTTAAAAGATGCTGAGTATAATACTTAATAAAATTATGTTTAAAAAGTTGGACTTTCTCATGAATTCCTTTGTATTCTTTTGTTTTATTACTTTCTATTGTTTTTTATTGTTTTTATTTTTATGTATTTCGCAATGTTTTTGGCTTTTTTATGTTTCTGAAATGTACCTTGATTGATTTCAAGATACAAGATGATGCTTAGAGCCTTTTAAATGCAATTAAGAGTGTTGTAGAGCAAATCAGGTGAATGGTGCATTCAGTACACAAATGGGCAATAATTGAATTTTTCGATATTTTAAAACTTTCCTAATTACACGTCAAAACAATTGGTTCCTACTTAACAACTTTTTATATAAAGACTAAATTATGACTGTTCTAACTGGGGGAGGGGTTTCGGCCAATTTAATCAACTTTAAAACATCCATGACTGCTGTGCAACCGCTGCCAACCCCAAATATGCCTTAGAGTGACTTTTTCCTTTAAAGCATAGTACAACTATTGTTCTAAGAACACTGCCCATTGTGTTGTTAGGTGACACAACATTGTATTATGGCATGTCAGACCTAAATAGAATGTAAGATAATATTTTGATTTCATTTCAGAAGCAGAAAAGACCCCAAAACATAAAGAAATACATATTATTAAAAATAATCGAAGACAATAGAAAGTGATAAAACAAAAGAATACAGAGGAATTCATCAGAAAGTCCAACTTTTTAATTAAAATGTTGTTGACTATTATACTCAGCAACTTTCAACAAAAAATTTGGCTTCATAGCAATTTTTAAAACAAATTATTGATAAATTTCTAAAAATAGACCTTTAATTTGCTTAAATTTGCATAATTAATAAAGCGTTGTCTCAAAATAGAAACAAACAATACAGGGTTATATTCTACGTATGCTTCAACATCCATGCAATATTTTACATTGATTGGACCATTATTAGCCAAGATATCTTCTTTTTTCAATATTTGAATAAATTAGTGCAAAATCACGTTTTTGCACTTTTTGCATATTTTTGAGTAATTTCTAAATTCCAAGGAGACTTGGCGTGGCAATCGTGAAGTATATTGGTTGCATAATGTATTTTTTGTACTTAAACATCATTTGGACTGAAATACTGGACATAACATGCCTCAAAATGATCCAAAACAGAGCTGACCTCAGGTGTACCCAAACTTTTGGAGGGCAGTGTATGTTCGCCGCGATCATTATATGTAAGCCGCCATGTTGATTCAATGAACAATGCCGCGCAGACCTGATAATGCATATTCATGATGCGTAGTCCCACACATATACGTTCCAATCTAATTCTAGATTTAAAAAAAAATATTACTCATGTTCATCTTACCAAACTTCACAAGAGTATCGTAGATATACTACTAAACAAGATACGAGAAACAAAATAGACACTGCAAATTCGGAAGAAGACAAAATGGGTTAAAAGGTAGTCGTTTATGGCCGGCAGTCACGAAAGTTCCCACCGGGAACCTGTTGATATGTTAATGGGAGAATCACTGAACCGGTATTGAATGAACAAAGCCATATTAGCATATGATGATTATTCATGATGCATAGTCCCACATATTATGTTTTTGTCGGTAATTAAAAGACGTCTGACCAATAAATCTAATCCTAGATTAAAAAAAAAATTATTCATGTTCACCTTACCAACTTTCACAAGAGTGTCGTAGATATACTATTAGACAAGATACAACAAACAAAATAGACACTGCAAATTCGGAAGAAGACAAATTGGGTTAAAAGGTAGTGAAAGGGGCAGTTTATAACCTTACTAACTACTGCTGCGAGTTGACTAGCATGAAAACATGAGGTGCCTTCGCTTTTCCAGGCTATAATTTCAAAATTATGGAATATAAAATTGACCAAACTACTTTATTTGTTCGTTTATGTTCTTACAATATTATGCGGATGACTAACCTTGTTTTTCATGATGGTCAAAAAGAAAAGAAATGGAATCAGAATTGCCGTTCGTGTGTAGTTAATTGAGTCCCCTTCGTGGTGGTCAGTTTGCAACACGCATGCGCAACATCGGCAATAGCTGTTTGCTCGATTTTCACGGAGATCGGATGAGATTCTGTAATGGGCTGGAAAACAAGATTTATTCCAGTGGACGCAGTTTTTAGGAAGGTATGATTTGCGACATGTCTGTTTATGTAAGTGGCATTATATAACTTATATTTTTGCTGATTTTTACCTACTCTTAGTGGTAGTTTTAACCATTCCAAATTGAACTTGATAAAATTTGACGGGTTTCCCTCAGAACGCTGCCACTTGTGGCAGCTTTCCGGTGGCGCTATTTATGGTCGTAACCTTGCTTCAAGTGCAGTCTATCAGCAATCGAGTCTCTGTAAGTGTAACTTAAACCCAATTGCCTTAATGGTTAATTTAGATGAAAGATTTAAGCAAATCACGAGTAAATGTGAGACTAAAACTTTGTAAATCTCATTAAATATTTTACTGAAAATGTTGAAAAATTATATCAGCATTGGAGACAGACAAAGCGAGAAAATAATCAGCGGCCTCTTGAGGCTATTCTTATATATCTGTCAATATGTCAGCGCCCACATCGTGACCATTGGTTGTATAGATTACAAACATACGTGCGGGTTCGATAGTTGATTAACTACATCAATACTAAACCTACTCACGAACCGCCCGAGATGGGATCGAGACTTCATTGCGATCGAGGTTGCATGCGCTTGGCCGTGTCTAGAATAAAGCGGGTAGGAAGAGGGTAGGAAGAGGGAAGGAAAACGCATTTACATGATCCAAGTACAGAAGTACTTGGATCAGATTCATATTCTGAGTAGACTCGTGCTTGAAGCGAAGTCTACGTACTACAAAGATCAGCTGCGCGACGCTGACATCAAGACAGTTTTTCGCGTCCTGAATTCTCTCTTGAACAGATCTCCGTCAGTTCTTCCAGGCCATGTCTCAGCTAATGATCTGGCAAACAGATTTTCTGCTCACTTCAATCAGAAGGTGGTGAAAATACGTGAAGCTCTATCTTCCAAAGAAGTTGAAGGTGTTCCTGTGGGCAGAATAGAGGTTAACGACGCTGGAGGTCTTCCATTTGCTATTGTCAACTTCTCAGAGTTTGAAACCATCACTGTGGACAAAGTTCGAAGGATAATCATGTTGGCACCCAGCAAATCATGCTCTCTACACTGAAAACCTAAATGGGTAGACCGACTAGCTTTAAAGCTAGTCGTAGTGATGCCCAGACTGACTAGCTTTAAAGCTAGTCAGTCACGACCGGACTAGTTTTCCTTCAACACAATCCGCTTATTATGGACTAGCTTTAAAGCTCGTCCGTCTCTACGGACTAGCTTAAAAGCTAGTCCGTCAAGTTAGTCGGTCACGACGGACTAGTTTTAGATGCTAGTCGGTCACGACGACTAGCTTTAAAGCTAGTCCGTTTTGACCGACTAGTTTGATGGACTAGAATAAAAAGCTAGTCGTAGTGATGCCCAGACTGACGAGCTTTGATGCAGGACTAGCTTTACAGCTAGTCCGTCAAGGTGTCAAAACTAGTCAGTCGCGCTTGTCTGTCGCGATGTTCTTATTCTGTCTTGACCGATAGCATTACGAAATAGCTTAATATGGCTTCATCAGCTTGTCAGAGACGTCAAATCTGAAATATGAGAAACATTTTAAAGATACGATAATTTTTTTCACAAAATTCAAAATTCAAGCCAAAATCATTTTATTATGATGAATATCAGAATACAGGAATTAATACAGGAGGCACAATTAGTTAACATTATGGCAATATCAAATAATGTGATGTTGAAATTTAATTTGGAAAATCAAATGTGAAATAATTACACTGAAGCCCGGCCAAACAAAAGTTAGATGCAATCCATAACGCTAATAATATGCATTTTGAATTATACTTTATATGCTTGCTTCCAGTGAGGCGATTTGATGTCACGACTGCGGGGGGGGGGGGGGGGGGCTTAAAATAGCATTTAGCATTATATTCAACATACATTTTGCTCTGTATAGCTTCACTGGCTGATCACTCTAAAAATCAAGGGGGACGATCCCAGAAAAAAAAATCGAGGGTGAAACGGTCCCCACTGTCCTCCGGGCTTCCCCGCCAATGGCTTGCATCATCATTGTCTTGTTTGTTGTAGGCCTGCCTATTTTTGCATTATACGCATATCTTTCTTGAGAGCCACCTGAGACTGAATCCCGCAATCGCGCCTCTAATCCAATATTCTGTTCTTTCAGATAGTAATCTAAAAGAAATAGTGGCACATATAATTCTTAGAATTAGAATTGAATTCATTATTTAATGTTGCTATTATCGTTGTCAGTAACACACACGCAATTTATAAATTAATTTGGCAAGACAGAATTTGTTACGCGTTGGTGATTATAGTATTAATCCATGTGAAAAAATAACGATATCTATGAACTGAAAAATAAGGAATTCAAAAAGAGTACTCACACATATCACATGAAGGAGATCGCCATTATCATCAAAATCTTCAGTTTTATGGGGTATATCGGATCTGCTTCCTTACAGTTTGCTCATTAAATAGATATCAAATACAGATAATACAAAATAATAGATGATGTCCTTTTCGCAATGCGCATGTTATTCACTCGATGCTATTCACCTTGTATTCATTGCTGTTGCTTAGCCGGGCATTCACCAGTAATTTATAAGAATAGACCAGATTCTTGGGTTCTATTATAGTAACGAGGTATTCAATTAGTTTGTAATTAAAGAATGGAGAACAACATTTTCAACCTACTCGTGAATTGCATTCTTGTCGTGATTGATGTTATGTATCGTAAACTTTAAAATTGTCAGGTCAAAACAACCTTTGTTTGAGAATAATGTATTCACTTGATTATGTTCGGAAACATACCGCTCTAAATTTACAATGGAGATAAACATTGACATTGCATCTGTGTGTATTTCAAAAGCTAGTCAGTCCTTTTAATTGTAAGCGATATTGCTGCTATGTGTATCAAATCCTAGTCGGTCATTCTTATGGGTAAACTGAGGCTACCATTCCAATTTTATTGAGCTCGTCCGTCTCATCGACGGACTAACATTAAGTGTGACGGACTAGCTTTAAAGCTCGTCCGTCAAGTTGAGAGATTTGGATTCAGTTGTAAGCTAGTCCGTCTCGACGGACTAACATGACACACTAGCTTTAAAACTAGTCCGTCTTGTCTGACTAGCTTTAAAGCTAGTCCGTCCACTGACGGACGAGGTTAGGTTTTCAGTGTAGATCCTCTCCCGGTATGGATGCTAAAGGAGAATATTGACATGTTCTTGCCATATGTCATGTCCATTGTGAAGTCGTCACTGAATTCAGGAGTCTTTCCAAGATGCCTGAAAGAAGCTATAGTGACACCCATAATCAAGAAAAGCAATCTGGATCGGGATAACCTTGGAAACTATCGTCCGGTTTCGAACCTTCCATTCCTGTCCAAAGTTATTGGGAATTCAGTTATGACTCAGGTGTCGGAGCACTTGGAATCAAATAACCTGAACAGAGATTGTCAGTCCGCGTATCGACGGCATCATAGTACGGAGACGGCACTGTTCAAGGTTAAAAATGATATTCTCCAGGCTATTGATCAAAAACAAGTTGCTTTTGTTGTCTTGCTGGATCTATCGGCTGCTTTCGACTCCGTGGACCATGAAATCTTGCTCGACAGGTTATCCAATGTGTTTTGCATTAAAGACACAGCTAAGTCCTGGTTTGACTCTTACCTTTCGCGTCGCTTCAGCAGATGCAAAGTAGCACGTGAACTGTCTACTCCCCAGTCCTTGGATTACGGTGTGCCGCAAGGGTCTGTAGTTGGCCCGCAACTTTTCAGCATGTATACCCATCCGCTGCCAGATATAATCAGGTTGTATGATGGGGTGCACTCCCACCCGTATGCTGATGATGGTACGCTATATGTTTTTGCAGAGCCGAAGAACATTGAGTCTGTCAATCGAGCCCTTCGGATGCTATCGAGTTGCATCGACCATTTGCAGAAGTGGATGGAAGCTAACATGCTGAAGCTCAATACCGAGAAAACTGAGTTCTTAGTTATTTCTAGTCCACGATCTCACCAGCATATAGAAGATGTCACTCATGCCATTTCGGACATTTCAATCAGACCAGGTTTGACAGCGAAGAACTTGGGTATGCAGTTTGACTCCGCATTGAAGATGGACAATCACATTTCCGACCTCTGTCGTCGATTGTATTACCATCTATCGAACTTAGCCCGTATCAGGCCTTTCATTGACAGGAAAGCATGTGTGGACGCCGTTCGAGCGATCATCTCATCTAGATTGGACTATGGTAATTCTTTGCTTTATGGTGCCAATTCTTCTCAGATCCAGCGTCTTCAGAGGGTGCGGAATCGGGCAGCTAAGCTCATCTTCAAGGTCCGCAAGTATGATCATGTCACACCCCTGCTCAGGGAACTTCATTGGCTCCCGATTGGACAACGCATTGAGTTCAAAATGTTGATGATTGTCTTTAAATGTTTGCAAGGAATGGCTCCTACCTATTTAAGCTCGCTCATCATTCCTTATCAGTCTGCAAGACATGGCCTTCGTTCATCTAGTGACAGGACCATTCTACAAGTCCCACGATCTAACAGCAAATCCAGAGACAATGCGTTCATGATTGCTGGACCTAGGCTGTGGAACGAACTACCACGATTTGTTCGCTTGTCCCCTTCACTAGAGGTGTTCAAGAAGAACCTAAAGACTGTATTATTTAATAAATGATTATGATATTTATTTACATGTATATTGAACAGTGTAAAGCGCTGTGAAACTCACTATGAGTAATTGAGAGCGCTATATAAATGTTTATATCCTATCCTATCCTATACATCAATTTTCAACGTACCTATAAAGCACACGATATAGGTTCCGAGTAGGTTTGAAAATAGATGATTTAAAAAAAAATCAGTACAGGAGAGTTTTTGACCCTCCTACATCTATTTTTAAATCTACCTCGATCCTGCTCGATCATTTTTTACGTAATGGTGGTGTCACATGCACCGGGTAAAAAGAACGGGTCTTACCCGTTCACCGAAAAACCAAAATTTGAAACACGGCAATAGAACGGCACCGGCCACATAAAGGGCGGTATAATGGCGTTGTGATGACGGTATGCGGATGGTGTGAGGACGGAACAAACGCTCCACAACCGTCCACAAGAGCGGTCATGCACGGTGTTGGACTGGACAGGTGGATGTACCCATATGGTGTCTTCAAATCACGTATATGGTGTCTTCAATCCGCCCTTTGTTTTCGAAGCACTCGATCTCATCGCTCTCTTCACAAGCTCAGAGATGAATAATATTGCAGCTTTCATTAGATACGTTATAATCTGAAATACTTTTGTCATTGTCGGGTAGAAGAATTTAAGATTTGGTCATTTTATGGACATTAAAAAAAAAAAAAGTTCTTTTTTTTGACATTAGTTTCTAAAGTTTCATTATAACAGCATTGCAAATAAATATTAGACTATACTTTCATAATAAGCTCCATTGTAGTTTGGTCAAAATCGTTTGCCCAAATTACATGTATACTTTGTACCCGCCTTTCATTTAAAAAAATTGTATTAGTTTTATCGAATATCATTTTAATTTCTCCGCGAAAATTTCCCCATGCTTTTGAAATATTTAAATCTTGTTATATCAAATGAAATATTGTTATCATAATAGAAGTACTCTTTTATTATTTCTAATTATTATATTATGAATTGTCTAATATTTTGTCATAATCATTCATTCTAATAGTCTTTTAGTCAAATTATAACCCTCTATAGAATCGCATCAATAAAAATGTCTACATCTTTCATAATTCTGCTTTTCGGATATTTTTGTATGATCCATGGATTAGTTTTTTGTCTATTTTTATTTTCATTGTTTTACACACGATTTTACTCTGATTAAAAATAATATACAAGACAATACCTTAATATAATATTTTTATTAATAAATATACATGCAAATGACATTGTAGTTTATATACGAGAAACCGCTTTTAAGATTGCCAAAAAATACGAATTTTGTTTGCCATAGATTGAATATAATTCATGTAATTAATTAATGTTTTTTTTAGTGGGGTATTTAGTTATGGTAATGACATACCAAAATTGAACCACTTTTCAAGGAAGTCTAAAAAGAATCGGAAATACAAAAGAGACTTACCCAGGCATTTGCCGACCCAAAATTTAGGTAAAAATAGTGGCTAAAATTGAGAATTAGGGGCCTTTGCCCCCCCCCCCCCCTTTTATCGCCTGGCTCTTCCCCAGAATAAATTAATAATAATATACATATGAATGGATGGAGTGACCCGTGTGGAACGACTCCTACCCCATGGTTATTGTGTGAATAATGATGGGATATTGGACGCCCAAAGACCAAAACGCAGACCCCCTATCAATAATTATAATCCAAAATAAGAGAACTGCTGATACTGCTTATCCTATAAAGGAGAGCTAATGGTGTAAAATGAAGTCAAAAGGAGCCTGAGCTTTCGATCCTAGCAGAATCTTCGTCAGAGACAAATGACACAGAAAAGTAGGGAACAAACATGGATATAGAGAAAGACAGAGAAAAGCTACACCTAAGTGGCAAGCCAAGAGGGAGAGAACAAAAAGGGGGATGTAAAATGTGTGAAGAAGCCAGCCAATCAAAAAGCAAGAGGAGGTGTGATCAAACAGCAAACTGGAACAAAAGGGAGATGATTGGCTGGGAGAGGGAGGAGAGAGTAAACAAAGAAGGGATTAGAGTGGAGGCTAAGGGGCTGAAAAGAATGAAAGAAAAGAGAAAAATCCAAGGAAAAAAAAACAACACCTGGTAGACCTGTGTGTTATAGACCTACAAGAAGAAGTAAGGGGGGGGGTGAAATAAATAAATAAGTAAAACAGGTGAAAGAACAAGGGGAAGACATGAAAAGAAAAAAAAAAAAAAAAAAAAAAAAAAAAAAAAAAGAAGAGAAGTGTGAGCCAAACCTGAGAAAGAAGAATTGATAAGAGAAACAGAATGTATTAGTCAAATAAAACAAACACCTGCAAATAAACTAAACTAAGCTAAAAAGGAAAGGGGGAAAAACAAATATCAAGAAAGAAATGTGAGAAAAAAAGAGGTTAGTCTTTACCCTCCTGAATGTTGAGACCGTGAGGTTGAATGGCGCGAAGACGTCTCATCCAGAACTTCTCTCTGCTGATACGGACAGAATCAGGACGGGTACCTAAAAATTCAATGCCCTGTAGAGACATGTCAGAGATGGAGTGGTTAGGAAGGTTGAAATGGTTCCCAACTGGGGTGTCAAGCTTGGTGGTGGTGACAGTGGATCTGTGCCCATAGAAGCGTCTTTTGAGAGTTGTCTTGGTTTCACCTACATACTGCATCTTACAAACTCTGCATGTGATAAGATATATAACATTAGAAGTGGTGCAGGTGATGTTTCCCTTGGTGTGATGAGATCTGCTAGTGGAGGTACTCTGGAAAGTATCGCCTTCGTGGATGTGTATATTGCAAATGATGCATCTGTTGGCTGTACATTTGAAGGTGCCATGCTAAATGGGAGAAGAATGGTCAGTAAGGGAGGGGACTTCAGCACGAACGATGAGATCCTTGAGGTTGCGGGGGCGTCGGAATGCCACGATGGGAGTGTCAGGAACGGCCTGTAGGAGACGATTAGAAGTGTGGAGAATATGGTGATTAGCATGAAGGATGGTGCGGAGAGGAGGTAAATTAGGGTGGAAGGTAGTCACAAGGGGTATTCTGTCGGTGGTGTCTGGTGGTCAGCTTTCTTTCTGAGAACATCAGATCTAGGGAGAGAACGAACTTTGTTAATGGCTTGTTGGACTGTCCTAGCACTATGTCCTCTGGTCACAAGATGATTCTTCAGGTTCCTAGCATGGGAAGAAAAGTCAGAATCGTCAGAGCAGATACGGCGGAGTTTGAGGGCTTGACTATAAGGGATGCTGGTTTTGCAGTGACGGGGATGGCAGCTGGAAGAGTGGAGGTACTGGTGGGTATCTGTGGGTTTGGTGTAGAGAGTAGTGGTGATGCGGTTCGTCTCTTTCTTGACGGTGACATCGAGGAAGTTGGCCATCTGGTGGGAAAAATCAGAGGTGAATTTGATGGTCCTGTGGAAAGAATTGAGGTGATCAATAAAGGTGTGGAGGCTCTCTTCCTCCCTGGTCCAGATGAGGAAAACATCGTCGATGTAGCGCCACCAAATCCACGGTCGACAGAGTGCTGAATCTAAAATCTGCTGTTCTAGCTTGGTCATAAATAGACAAGCGTAGGAAGGATCCATACGGGGTGCCCATAGCTGTGCCAGATACCTGAAGATAGTTTTTGTCCATGAAAGTGAAATTATTCTTGGTAAGAGGTTCTAGGACATCTCCCCCGGAGGACAACTCCCCCGGGGACAACTCCCGGAGGACAGCTCCCCCGGAGGACAACTCCCCCGGAGGACAACTCCCCCGGAGGACAGGTCCCCCGCAGGACAGGTCCCCCGCAGGACATCTCCCCCGGAGGACAGGTCCCCCCAAGGACGAGTCCCCCGGAGGACAGCTTCCCCCAGGGACAACTCCCACGGAGGACAACTCCCCTCTGGACAACTCCCCTGGAGGACAACTCCGCCGGAGGACAACACCCCCTGAGGACAACTCCCCCGCAGGACAACTCCCCTGGAGGACAACTCCCCCGGAGGACATCTCCCCCGGAGGATAGGTCCCCCCAAGGACAACTCCGCGGATGACATCTTCCCTCACTTTAAATGCTTTATAACTATTGATTTCATGCCAACCCCTTGGTTTTTCTTTCTGTTACAATTATTACATTACTTTTCGCATGGAGTAATCCTTCTGTAATGACAAGCGAGGATGGGAATGGTTGTTTAATTGCTAATCATCCATCGGAACCACCCCTTCCAATCTATGAATGGCTATTCCTTCCCTCAAAAGGTTGTTAGGTTGCAGATTCAGAGGTACCCCAACGAAATGTGACCCTCAGAAAAGGAAATTAATGAAAATGCAAGAAATAAAAGAAATGATGAAAAAAGGAAGGATGCTAAATGGGGAACTTAAATATGAAGCTACAGGAGTAGAAAAGAGCACGAAAGGCGAGTTGGCCTACATATCTCTAGTCGTCTTCAGCAAGGGGGGGGGGGGTGAGCCACGATAATTAAGCTTTAATTGATAATTAATCAAACCCTAAACAAATTAGAATGGGCGCAAAAGTTTAAACGAGAACACAATTTTTATTTATCGAAAAAGAAATTCACAAAACTCAATTCCAACATCATCACTTGTTTTGTCATTTTTCAATGAATAGTGTAATACAATCATTGTCATTGGGTTTAAGATTTTACAGACAATTGCTATATCTGAATGGTGTGTGTTTATAAGTATGCACTTGCACAGCTTTGCATTCATGCCGTGTCATCGCTATCATAAGAGGGTGTTATTGCAACTAATGTTGGTATGAAAATGTCTCCAGACGTAGATGAAAATTAAAACATCTTGGTATATCAACCAATTTTTCAGTACTTCTGTCAACATATCCGATGAAAACATTTATAATTCTAAAACATTTGTTGAAACAAGTCAAAACAAAACAAAACAAAACCCTTGTATCAAATTATGTACATTTATTTTTGTATGAGGTGTGATATAAAATTTTCCACTTGACGATTCGCGTTTTTTTTTTTTTTTTGTTGCTAAAAGAAAGATGATCGTCACCGTTTGTAAAAGAATAACAACAACAAAAATAGAACCATAAAAGTAAAAATATACTGCTTCGGGTCATTTTTAGTCAAAAATGTCGGCTCGCGATTTGCGCTCTAGAATCATCCCTTCAAAAGGTTTTTTTTTTTTTCAGATTTCGAACCCCCGCAAAAATCCTAGTTACGGGCCTGACCATTGACCTACATACAAAATCTTATCAGATCATCTTCCTATGGTGATTTAAGATTGAAGTTGATATATATCTCTCTCTCTTTTGACGATAAAATTCGATTCCAATAGCAGTACGCCTCTACAGCTGCCAAACTTTAACACCCTTCGCCGGAAAAAAATAAAAATTGCCAAAGATTTTGTATTTCCATGAATGGCTATTTCGGTTGGGAAAAAAAAAAAATAAAATAAAAAAATCGCAAATCGCAAATCACAAATGGAGCAAAAATTAACGAGTGCATGTGGATCTGTTCTCTGGAATGGTTGACTTGTCCTCCGGGGACTTGTCCTGCAGGGTAGTTGTGCTGCGGGGGAGTTGTCCTCCAGGGGAGTTGTCCTCCGGGGGAGTTGTCCTCCAGGGGAGTTGTCCTCCGGGGGAGTTGTACTCGGGGGATATGTCCTCTGTGGGACTTGTCCTCCGGGGGAGTTTTCATCGGGGGAGATGTCCTCCGGGGGAGTTGTCCTTGGGGGGACCTGTCCTCCGGGGGAGATGTCCTGCGGGGGAGTTGTCCTCCGGGGGTGTTGTCCTCCGGGGGAGTTGTCCTCCGGGGGAGTTGTCCTCCGGGGGAGCTGTCCTCCGGGGGAGATATCCTGATACGTTGGTAAGAACATGGGTCATGAGGGATTTGATGTCGGGTATGGGGGGTTTGAGTGACCGCTGCGAGCCAAAGCCTCACAAGAAGCGGGAATGCCTTCAGCATGAGGGATGTTCGTGTACAAGGAAAAAACATCAAACGTGCCGATGATCGCTGTTTCAGGTATCTGGTCCTTGATGCTGTTGAGTTTCCTAAGGAAGTCCGGAGTGTCATGGATGTAGGAGGGAGCAAGAGAAACAAGAGGTTTGATATAGTGATCAACATAGAGGGAGATATTCTCTGTAGGGGAGCCATTGCCAGAGAGGATGGGTCGACCAGGGTTTCCAGGTTTGTGGATCTTGGGAAGGAGATAGAAACGAGCAGGTTTTGTATTAATCGGGGAAAGGAATTTGTGTGCCTTCCTGGAGAGATGTTCGCGATCCTTCATGTCATCAAGCGTGGATTGGATCTGTGAGGAGAAATCACTTGTAGGGTCAGAATCTAGAGGCTTATTGATTGTTGAGGTGTCTCATGGCTTCGTCGATGTTCTGTTTGCGGTCCATGACTACTACGGCTGATCCTTTATCTGCTGGTTTGATGATGATGTCAGACCTGGTTCTAAGATAGGAGAGAGCTTGACGTTCTTCTCGGGGAAGGTTGTCATGGGAAGTGTTATCGAGAGAATTGGAGGAACGTACTTGGGAGGAAACAGCTTGGATGTAGGTTTCGAGGCAAGGGACCCTATTCTTGGGGGGAATCCATGTGCTAGTGGGGCGGAAGGGTTCAGGATCAGAGGGGGGTTCATCGAGGAAGAACTCTTTGAGGCGTATCCTGCGGTAGAAAGAAGAAAGGTCTTGGCTAAGTGCTATCTGGTCCGCTGTGGGTGGGGTGGGACAAAACTTGAGACTTTTAGAGAGGAGAGAAGTTTCTGATGGGGAGAGAG
The DNA here is from genome assembly GCA_940671915.1 of Paracentrotus lividus. Classification (NCBI taxonomy): domain Eukaryota; kingdom Metazoa; phylum Echinodermata; class Echinoidea; order Camarodonta; family Echinidae; genus Paracentrotus; species Paracentrotus lividus. Next base: position 8,290,570 of record CALNVZ010003014.1, on the reverse strand, counting down.
GGGAGGAAGAGAAGTTAATGACCGAATGAGGAGAAACAACAGTGTTGTTGGTGCGTCGTTTGAATCTGTTGGACTGTTGTCGCTTCTTCGTTTCGTTTCTTGTTTCTTCGTGCAGAGAGTTCAGATCTGTGTTTAGAGAGACAAGATTCAATTTCATCATTATACTTGAGCCATTGGGTAGGGGTACATGAATAACGTAGATCAGCTTCCAAACTGAGAATGTCAGCTGAAAAGGAATCAAGTGATGCTGTACACTGTTGAGAGAGAATGTTAATCAGACGAATGGAAGTACTGTGTAAACTCCGGTTCCACCGCTTTCGTAGTTCAGGTGAGAGGGTTCCTAGGGCAGGAGTGCATTGGAGTTTGAGGCCTTTCGGTATGATACGGTTGAGGGAATAAAATCTGTAATTGTCTTGGTGACAAGAGAGTTTCAAGGCCTTTAGCTTGGTCTTCCTGAGTTGGTGAAATAAGGAAAGGTGGTTAGTCATCGTAGATAAGGGCTGTAGAAGAAAAACTAAAGTTAAGCATGGAAGAAGGAAATGCATAGCCAAAACAAGAACACAATATGGGTAAGGAAAAGTATACAAAGAAAAGTGGAAAGAAAACTGGAATACCTGTGAAAAAGAGATAAATAAGAGATCAAAACAGAACGGGAGAAAGAGGGAGCTATGAAAATGAAAAATGAAAACAAGAAAACGTGGAAGGGAAGAAGGCAAAAACCTGAAAACAAAGAGGAAAAAAAAAATAAATGAGACAAGATTAAGATAAGATAACCACAAGCTGTAGAGGACGACTGTGGAAGAAAAGCAAAAAGAGTAAATCTAGAACACAAAAATAACCTTCTAATGAAAAGGGAACGAAAAGACAAAACTAGACTGAAAGGATAAGGAGGATCACACTACGTGATGCAACAGCAGGAAAGAAAGTAAATACAAAATAAGAGAACTGCTGAAACTGCTTATCCTATAAAGGAGAGCTAATGGTGTAAAATGAAGTCAAAAGGAGCCTGAGCTTTCGATCCTAGCACAATCTTCGTCAGAGACAAAAAGACACAGAAAAATAGGGAACAAACATGAATATAGAGAAAGACAGAGAAAAGCTTCACCTAAGTGGCAAGCCAAGAGGGAGAGAACAAAAAGGGGGATGTAAAAGGTGTGAAGAAGCCAGCCAATCAAAAAGCAAGAGGAGGTGTGATCAAACAGCAAACTGGAACAAAAGGGAGATGATTAGCTGGGAGAGGGAGGAGAGAGTAAACAAAGAAGGGATTAGAGTGGAGGCTAAGGGGCTGAAAAGAATGAAAGAAAAGAAGAAAAAAAAAGTGTTATAGACCTACAAGAAGAAGTAAGGGGGGGGGGGAATAAATAAATAAGTAAAACAGGTGAAAGAACAAGGGGAAGACATGAAAACAAAACAAAAGAGAAGTGTGAGCCAAACCTGTAAGGGAGAAAAGAGAAAGAAGAATTGATAAGAGAAACAGAATGTATTAGTCAAATAAAACAAACACCTGCAAATAAACTAAACTAAGCTAAAAAGGAAAGGGGGAAAAAACAGATATCAAGAAAGAAATGTGAGAAAAAAGAGGTTAGTCATTACCCTCCTGAATGTTGAGACCGTGAGGTTGAATGGTGCGAAGACGTCTCATCCAGAACTTCTCTCTGCTGATACGGACAGAATCAGGACGGGTACCTAAAAATTCAATGCCTTGTAGAGACATGTCAGAGATGGAGTGGTTATCAAGACATAAAAAATGATATTATTTCAAAATGAATAAACTTTGTGGGGGAAAAAAACCCTTTGAGGTTTTCCCCACCTTTTCAGAACTCTAAGTTAAAACAATTTAATAAGTACGACCAATTCGATATTGTATAAAATCTATTATAAAGTGTAAATAATTAAACCAGAACTGAATTGATATGAAAACAGAAACAGGGGCTTAAAGTAAATGGAAACAAATGCGACAAAATATGGCCCCCTATGAAATTATAATATCCGTGTAAACCAGCCCCCAAATAAAATTGAAAATTATCTCCCTGTTTATGTCATATGATTTATTCTTCATGGTATATAATACTTTTGTTTAATAAAATATTACTCTGGGTATTAGTTTTTAACTCAAATTCATTCAGTTACTGATTGATCTTGTTGGTAAACAATCAAGGGGACAACATTTAAAAACGTAGTTTCCACGTATAGTTTTCATGAACTAGGAGTTGGCAAGTTTAGCCACAAGGTGGCGTACTTGATGCGGAAAAGGAAAGGGGGTGATCGATTCATGTTGCCCGACCTCACCACGGTCCATCTCCGTCCTGCAAACGGGCATGAAACGGTTACGGCGTCCTCATTCAGTCCTTTTACTGCCCTTTTAACGACTGGTCCGGTTTAAGACCGTTCTGAAATACCCGGTCATCACCCGGAAATAACCCGGCAAGAGTTCGGCTGTTCTTGAAAAATCCTCTCGGGAACGGGTGCCCAGCGAACTCCTGTGAATGTGTTGGACGGGCTTCAACCGCTTCACCGTGTACCCCACCGTTTGCCGCCGTGTGCACAAATTTGGCCAGAACGGTGGCGAACGGTGGGCCAACACGGCGCATGTGACACCTGCATAAGGTTAGTAGATTTTCGTTATATGCGCCCGGTCTACCAGCGACTCTTATATGGCATCACAAATTGAAGAGCTTGGTTCCAAAAGGGACTAAATCCATATTTGACCAAAGTTCACTTTTTAAGCTAAATATATGCACCTAGTACAAGGGATTAAAATGCCCAACATCGCATTCCAAATTTTTTTTTTGGAAAAAAATATTTTGAGGTTTCAAATTTCGGTTTCATTCCAAAAGGGACTAAATCCAAAACAGTTTCATTCCAAAAGGGACTAAATCCAGTCTGTGGATTCTAAATATCTTAACTTTAACTATGTTCCCGTTGGATATATATTCTGATTTTTGCACACAGGCTGTACATATTGATCTAAGATCTTGAAAGAAAATTTGAATAAATTTGATTAATTTTTAAGAATTTTATGAATATTCTTGGATTTAGTCCCTTTTGGAATGAAATATTTGAACAGACTGAAAATCAAATTTTTGGCGAAAAAAAAAAATTCTTCAAAATTTATAATTTATTTTAATTTTAATCATACACCTTCAGAATAACATTTAAACACATTTTTAGCTGACCAAAAACTTAAATTAGGCAAAATAATTGGGGAAATAGACGATTTACGGGAGTTTCATTCCAAAAGGGACTAAATCCATAGGCCTAGAAATTGAAATTTCAAAAATTCATAAAGAATAAAATTTTATAGCTAGATTTTTTAAATTTTTATTAAATGATCTAAAGCAATTGTACTACCATGTGTACCAAAATTAAGTCATATGGTTCACGGTAAAGTAATAAATGAAAAATCAGTGATTTACTCGAAATCTCCAAACTGGATTTAGTCCCTTTTGGAATGAAACTCTTCAATTGCAATATGTTTGAAGGGGAGATATGACTCCTTTCCACTTTTTCCTTTAAAAAAAATGTTCAAGGCAGCTTCAGACAAACCCTATGGTAGTAAATGAAAATATGGAGCCTATTGCACCTTTAAATTGTGCTAGCAAAAAAAAAAAAGAAAAAGAAAAAAAGTCAGAAATGAGAGTATTCATAATGACCAACGATGCCTATCCAAAAATGTCAACACTGCATGTAATAATAATAATAAAACAGGTTTTCCCCCAACATTTTCCGGGTTGTCAGTGCGGTACGGTATGCAAAAAAACAAAAACAGCTCCCTTGCGATTTAAACGCCAAAATTGATATTTTTGCATTTTTGGGTCCATTA